>JAEOAD010002758.1:1397500-1832500 GCA_036365145.1 Orientallactaga sibirica
GATGGCCCACCCCAGAGACCACATTTTAATACAGTCATCATTGTAAAGACCCTACCTCCAAATATAGTCCCCTTCCAAAGTACTAGTGTAGAGAGCAGGGGGTGGTCACAGACCTATAATCCTAGCACTCAGGAGGCTGAGACAGGAGGATCAGGATTTTGAGACCAGTCTGGGTTACATAGCAAGACCTTGTTTCAAAAACTTAAAGGGGCTGGATAGATGGCTTAGTGGTTGAGGCACTTGCCTGCAAAGCCAAAGGACCCAGGTTCAATGATAGGACCCATAAGTCATTGATGAGGGGCACACACATCTGAAAGTGGGAGGAAGTGTTCCCATTCTTTCAATGGAACCATTTCTATGAATCTAAAATCAAATAAATAAATAAAAGTACAAAAAAAAAACAAAAACTCAAAAAGTAGGGGCGAGGGCGATGGCTCAGCAGTTAAAGGCACCTTCTTGTAAAGGTGCCTGAGTAAAATTCCCCAGAACCCATGTAAAGTCAGATACACAAAGTGGCATGGAATGCATGCTTCTGGAGTTTGCAGTGGCAAGAAGCCATGACACACCCATATTCTCTCTTTCCTCTCTCTCCCCTTGCAAATAAATAAATAAAAATATTTTAACACAAAAAAATAAAAGTAAATAAAAATTTTGGGCATGGGGAGATAGCTCAGTTGATGAAGTATTTGCCTTGCAAGCATGAGGACCTGAGTTAAATTCCCTGAACCCATGTAAATGTCAGGCATGGGGTGCACACCTGTAATCCCCCTACTGGGAGGCAGAGACAAAGGATCCTTGGGGGCTTTCTGAGTAGCCAGTCTAATCTCATTGATGAACTCCATCCAGGTCAATGAGAGACCCTGTCTCAAAGGAGGTGGACAAATAAATAAATGAAAAATATTTTGTCACTGACCTCCAAAAACACACAGTAAATACAAAAATTTTGGGCATGGGGAGACAGCTCAGGTTCTCTGAGATGAACTTCCAGACCAGGCACAGTTATGGAGGAAGGGATATTATTTAGTACAGATCCAGGGGTAGTTCCATAAACAGAATGTAACCTGCTCTCCACAGGCCAAGCAGAGAGAGAAAAGCCAACCAGCCACCACAGCACACAGAGACAAAAGGAGCCAAAAGGTCACACAGCACACTTCAGAAGCCAGTCTAATCACATTTGCATATCTTGACAATGGAATCTCAAGGTCACACTATTAAGACCTTAAGTCTCAAAGTGACATTGGACTCTAGCAAGGTGATTGCAGATGCAAACTATATTGTAATAAAACACTGAATATATTGGGGGACATATATTCAAACATGCATACATATGCATAATTTTTTTTAAGTCCTGAGGTTGTAAGACTTCAGCATATGAACACAGTGGTGGGGAAGGCATTCAGCTCATACTGTGTAAAGGACAGACTTCGTGTTTAGGTACTAAAGAAATTTGGGGGGGAATAGTCATTGTCAATAAAGTTTATTCCTTTTGTTTTGTCTCAGTTAAATAAATACTTTAAAGAGTAGGCAGGTTAGCTAGCCACTTCAACTCTGGAAGCTCCCTGTAACATACTTTTCTGGATCTTACACTTATTTGTTCTAGGTGGCACATTAGAGATAAGGGCCCCACTTGGAAGTAGTGAATAATCTCATGGGATTTTTTTTTTCCTTTCTGAGACAAGGTTTCACGTAGCCCAGGCTGGCCTCAAACTCCTGGTTCTCCTTCTTCAGCCTGCTGGGATGACAGTCATGAGCCACCACACCTGGGTTTCTTGTGGGAATTTGCAAGGAGGCATTTTTAAAGCTCATTTTGGGAGGGTGTGTGTGCTGGGCAGAAAGAGCCTTTTAGAGGGATTGTCATGGGTATAGGGGAGGATATACATAAGGAACTCTATTAATGTGGTAACATTACCTAGAGATCAACTCCAGGTGAGTGGTTAAAAAAAACAAAAAATCTTTATGGGGCTAGAGAGATGGCTTAGTGGTTAAGGCACTTGCCTGTGAAGCCTAAGGACCCATGTTTGACTTTCCAGATCCCACATAAGCCAGACACATAAGGTGACTCAGCCTGCAAGGTTTCACATGCACACAAGGTGGTGAATGCATCTGGTGTTCAATTGCACTGGCTAGGGGCCCTGGCATGCCAATTCTCCCTCCCTCTCTCATAAAAAAATTACAAAAAAAAAAAAAAAAAACCCACAAAACTTTACGGAGCCTGACGTGGTGGTGCCCACCTTTAATTCCAGCACTCGGAGGCAAAGGTAGGATCATCGTGAGTTTGAGGCCACCCTGAGAGTACATAGTGAATGCCAGGTCAGCCTGGGCTAGAGTGAAACCCTACCTTGAAAAACAAAAACAAACAAACAAAAAACTTTGTGGAAGGTCTTTAAATCCTTTGGTGAAAAGGGGAAAGTTGACTGGAGCCAGACCTGGAGCTGGCTCTTGGGGTCGGTGAGGGGAACAAAAACAGTTCCAGTCCATCCAGCCACCCAGGAGTCATGCCCACAGAAGCCAGATTCATACCCTGGCAGGAACTATGAAGTTATCCTGTAGTGACAAGCTTGTGACATGAGCTGGGGCCAGGGCTCATTTATGCAGCATAGGGGAGTCCCTGGTGGGCCATGCCTTTGATGCCGGTAGCTTGGCTTCCCAGCCAGTGAAGTCACTGCAGTGTATCATCAGTGCGACACCCAGGGCTTGCTGTGTGACACCCCCACCACAACCAGCATCAACTTGAGGCAACGCCACCTTTGTCCAATTCTTGGGGGGAAGGTGGAAACCAGGTCCTGAGAGGTAACATTGGAAATTTCCATCCTCTCCTGGAGCTGTCATCTCCGGGTGAACACACTGGGGTTCCTGGCTTCTGCTATCACATGCAAAGGTGTTTATGGTGGGTATGGGCACTAGAGAGAAACAGCAATGGTTGAGCTTTGGACACTTGGGGATTTAGTCTCTTTCTTTGGGTGATTGCTCTGCATCCACTTCCTGGTTTAGCAGGGAATGGGGAAGGTAGGGGGATAGGCTGTCATGCTGTAGAGGTAGTGGCTGAATGGGGCAGATGTCTCAGGGCCTAGCATCAGGGACAGTTGGTCACCTCATGCTGCCCCTTTTATTCTTGCTCTGTCACTGATCCTGTTGTGAGCCATGTGAGCATAGAGTCAGAGCCATGCTAATATCTCCTGAATCTGGGATCCCTGAGTAGTCCTCAAGATGTGCACATGTCACTTTCTTTGTAAAGGTAGTGGTCTCTCATAGTGATGTTTGGATGGGTCGATCCCTGGTAATACTGGGTTGTGTATTGTGGAATGCTAAGTTGTATCCTAGATTTGATTCTCAGTGAGCTAGTAGCATCCCCTGCTCACTGTGGTGACATTGCCACATGTCCTCTGGGGACAGAGTTGGCCAGAGTGAGAACTGCTGTTGTACATGAGAGACATGCTTTTGAGGGGAAGGAAAAGCCATTTAAGACACTGAATTGCCACAATGACCTGCAGGGATTCAGCCCTCTGCCCCTTGATGTGAACGCCAAGTCCACTGCGTACAGCCATCACCAAACATTCATGGGGGCTGATAGTGCGGTCATCACTCACTCTAGCACAGGCTGGCCTCAAACTCACAGCAGTCCTCCTACCTTTGCCTTCTGAGTGCTGGGATTAAAGTGTGTGCCACCATGCCCACCTATAAGTGTTTGAATATGATGCAGGTTGAACATTCCTAGTCTAAAAATCCAAAATTCTCCCAAATTCCAAACTTTCTGAGCATCCATGGGTAGAAAATTCTACATCTGATTTCACACTAAAAATATTACATAAACTGGGGCTGAAGAGATGGCTTAGCGGTTAAGGTGCCTGCCGGCTAAGCCTAAGAACACCAGTTCCAATTTCCAGGTCCCACGTTTAGGCAGATGCAGTGACACAAGGTTGCAATGCCACACTTGCCCACAAGGGGACACACGCATCTGGAGTTCATTCACAGCAGCTGAGAGGCTGCTGGCACGCCCATTCTCTCTCTGTGTCCCTCCCTCTCCCTCTCTCTGTGTCTCTCTCTAAAAAAAAAAATACATAAACTGGACATAGTGGCATATGACTTTAATCCCATCACTTGGGAGGTGGAGGTAGGAGGATCACCATGAGTTCAAGACCAGTCTGGGACTGTAGAGTGAGTGTCAGGTCAACCAGGGCTAGAATGAGACCCTACCTCAAAAACAAACAAACAAACAAACAAACAAACCCTTCAACCTTTTTGTATGAAGTGTCTGTCAGACACAAACAATTTTGTTTATACTTGGGTCCTATCTCCAAGATGTGGGGTTTGTTTGTTTGTTTGTTTGTTTGTGCATGCATGCCTGTGCATAGTATGTGTGTTGTGTGTGTGGTATGGTGAGGCAGTCCCCACCTGCTCATCTGCAGTTCCTTGTCAGGTGTCCCCCTCATCACTTACGCCTGTTTTACCTTATGATGGAATCTTTTATTGATTCCAGGAAGATTGCTGTTCGAAAGCCCTGGCAATCCTCCTGCCTCCATTTCCCACAGGACTGGGGTTATAGTTGTCT
Source organism: Orientallactaga sibirica (assembly GCA_036365145.1). Classification (NCBI taxonomy): domain Eukaryota; kingdom Metazoa; phylum Chordata; class Mammalia; order Rodentia; family Dipodidae; genus Orientallactaga; species Orientallactaga sibirica. Next base: position 1,402,050 of record JAEOAD010002758.1, read on the forward strand.
GTGGCCACACACAGCTGTTTATGTGGGTTCTGGAGATTTGAACTTGGGCAGTGCCAAGCCCCCATAGGCTCCCATGCTTGTGCAGGAAGCACCCTTAATTGCTGAGCCATCTCTTCAGCCTGGGTTCGTTTTGTTGTGGTGTGGTGTGTTTGAGACATGGATTTTCTATGTATCCCACAGTGGCCTGGGAGTCCTTCTGCCTCAGCTTCTCAAGTGTTTGGTATTAACAGGTATGTACCACCACATCCAAGATCTTCTTGTGTATCTGCAAACATTTCAGAATGTAAAAAGATCTGAAATCTGATACATTTGTGGGCCCAAGCATTTTGGATGAAGTAGAGTTGACCCATTAGAGCTCAGAGGAGGCCAGTGTTTGAGTGGCTACTTCATTCTGACTTGAGCAATCGGAGAGTTGGACTCAATCCCTAATAAAAGTATCCCATAGGATAGAGGGAAAGTCCCATGGTATCATGTCCTTGTGGGGGAGTTCCCTCATATTAGAGCAGCTGATTCAGGCTGAACCATCAGGTCAGTGAGCCACCCCTCCCTATTGCCCAGTGACTCAGCTGGTAAAGTCCACTTGGGGCCTGACCCAAGGTCTTTGATGATCGTACCATATACCCAGGCCCACAGATGGCCCCAACCAGAGGGTCATAATCCAGTCTTCCCTTTTCCTGGGCTGCCCATCAACTACAGATTTTGGAGCTGGGTATGCAGTTTTTAGGCCTGTCATTCTAACATTCAGGATGCTAAGGCAGAAGGATCAGAGAAGTTTGAGGCCCCTGTGGGTTCTATATTGAGACCCTGTCTCAAATGTATGAACAAATAAGCAAACAAGCAGAGTGGGGTGCATTGTTGCTTTCCTGTCCAACCCCTCACCCCGCCATAGGGCCATGTGGCTTCAATAAGACTCAGTTCTGGCTCAATAAGTAAGGAACTTACCACTCAAGCATGAGTACCTGAGTTCAGTCCCTATCACCCATGTAAAAGATGTGACTGGGCATGCCTGTAATCCCACTACTGGGGAGGTGGAGATAGGATGCCTGTACCTGGCTGGCCAGGTAGACTACCTGAATCATTGAGCTCTGGGTTCAGCAGGTCTCAAAGAATATGGTGGAGAATAAGGAAGTCATCCTCTGAGCTCCATATGCATGTACACATGGCCTGTGTCATGCACACCTGCACCATACACATGCAAAAAACAAAAACAAAAAAAAAAAAAAAAAAAAACAAAGACTCAGCTATCTGTGCCACCAATGTTGTATATGCAGCAGGATTTTGTGTCTTGTCATAATTGTCCTCCACATGACTGGTGGGCTATGGAATTTGTGGGATTTGCAAAGATGTCACAACAAGGTTTTCTTTGCCCATCAGGACCTGCTTCTCAGTAGCCTTCTGCATCTTCCAAGGTCACTTTAAGACCAGAACCTAACCACCCACAGAACCCATCACTCTTTCTTTCACCCGCAACTAGAACCCATCTGCTTGTCACATACCTGGGCTCTGCCACCATCAGCTCCCTCAGACACTTGCAGAGAGACCACCACATGGGTCCTCATATTCCCTCAAACCCCTCATAGTCCATATGACACACAGCCTGGTGATGTCAGATAACATCATCCAGGTCCCAGTGCTCTGGCCTCAAAGTCCCAGGGATACCCTCATCTGACACAAGTGGTCCTTACCACGTTTTGGAGGGTGCACCCAGCGGGATCTGACTTTCCCCTACTTTAGCACCTCCCACATCCCCACCCCGTGGCTTCCTTGCTGGCCATAGTAGACTCCTTCCCAGATCAGTCCAATCGCTCTGTTCCCTCACCACTCTCTCCTGGCCACTGTCTTCAAGCTCTTGGTATGCCTGGTTCCCTCCAGTTGCACAGGCCTGTGATTCCCTGCCTCCTCATCCCAAATAACCACCCTGCTCTTGTGGATTTGTGGGTCATCTCACACTATAGATGTTTGGGACCAACCAGATCTTTCTTTGCTTTTCTGGGCTCTGCAGTACTTGGAGCAGCATTTCTGGCTTCTGCCTTTTTCATCCAGTAGCACTCCTACCCTAGTGGTGACCATCAAAGATACCTGGTGCAGGGGAATTCTCCATTGTTCCCTTCCAAAGTGCTTAGTGACTCAGGAAGTGCATCTTCTCTGTGGGTGGGTGTCATAAGCCTCCCTCACAGCCACCTTCTCCTGCTGCCCTGCACCCAACACCAGACTGGTCTGAGGGGACACTGAAGGAACATTTACTGATTGGAAAGAAAGGTGCAGTAACAGATGCCTCTCGGCATTTAGGTTGAGGTAGGAGAATCACAAGTTCCAGGACACTCTGGGTTACAGAGTAAACCCTGTCTCAAAAAGCAAAACTAAAGACATTTAAAACAAAGAAAGAGGACTAGGGAGATGGCTCAGCGGGTAAAGTGCTTTCCACACAAAGCTGAGGACCTGAGGTCTGATCCCTAGAACCCTTGTAAATGGCAAGTGGGTGTGGTGACTGCCTATACTGGGGAGATGGAAATGGGATTCCCAGGGCAACCTGGCTAGCTAGACTAGATGAATTGGTAAGCTCTGGGCTCAGTGAGAGACTCTGCCTTGCTAGATAGTGATTGAGTAACACATCCAGTAACCCCTGGCCTACAGACAGACAGACACACACACACACACACATATACATGAACATACATACCCACACATACATGCACACATACCACGTACAAATGCAAAACAAATAGATGAAAAGAAGGGCAACAGCTACATGGGGACACAGACTGGAGAATGACCTTGAAGCACAGGTGACAGAACATAGTGAGGCACATACCTGGAGTTGGATGTTGGAACCAGACTTGCCAGATAGCAGGGTGGCTTTGGGAAGAAAGGTGGACAAGTCCTTTTTGTGCAGTCAGGAGGATATGCAGGGCCTTGTGATGCTCAAACCAGGTAGAAAGAGGGTCATAGTACCCACTGGACTCCTAGGAATGACCTTGAACAATCATCTATTGTCTTCTCAGGCACCTTGGCACTTGTACCGGGGCTGCCATCATAACTGTCCACAACCTTGGTGGCTTGAAAGCAGGTTTATGGAGTCTTTCACAGTTCTGGAGTCTGGGAGTCCCAAATCCAGGTGACTTCAGGTCAGGCTTCTCCAGAGGCTCCTTCCTGTCTCCACCAGCTTCTACTGGCTCTGCATGGCCCATGGCTCGGGTAGCATCCTCCCCACAGTCTCCATTCCTGCTTTCAAGTAAATGTATTCTTTCTCATCATCTCACTCTTTTTCTTCTCTCTGTCCTTCCCTTCCTCCCTTTCTGCAGTGTTTTTTTTGTTTGTTTGTTTTGTTTTTTGTGAGGTAGGGTCTCATTCTAGCCCAAGCAGACCTGGAATTTACTATGTAGTGTCAGGATGGCCTTGAACTCACGGTGATCCTCTTAACCTCTGCCTCCCAAGTGCTGGGATTAAAGGCCTGCACCACCATGCCTGGCTCCTACAGTGTTTCTTATAACCCAAGTTCATTTTGCCTCCGGCTTTCTAGTGCTGGGATGATGCCTGTGGGTATAGCTAAGTGGTAGAGTACTTGCTAACAGGAATGAGGCTCTGGGTTCCATCCTCAGCACTGGAAAGAACACCCCCAAAAAAGTGCTGTGAACCCAGGTGTGTGCCACTATGCTTATATTGTGTCTCATAAGGTCAGTGGATTTAGGACTCATTCTAAATCCATTACAACCGCATCTTAACTCTTAACATCTATAAATAGGCCTCTCCAAACAAGGTCACACACATCTTGAGGTGCTGAGTGGACACAGAGTCCAGGAGATGATGGTGGTGCTCCACAGCACTTTGATTTGACCTGCCTGAACACTGTGCTGAAGTTGCAGGCTCACACTTTGGCCCAACAGCATCATGGGTGTGATCTCTAGCAATGTCTACTTAAACACACCTCATATTTCCCTGCTGTTCTGTATTAGAACCTGGCCCAAGCATATTCAGCCCATGATGGACTCCTAGAGCCATTCACACTTGATTTTCATTTATTTTTGATGCTGAGGATCGAACTCCTGGATTCTAGACCAGTGCTCTACCACTAAGCCATGCCCCCAGCCTTTCATGGGGAGTCTAATGGCAGGTGCGCTACCAGCAAGCCATGCCCCAGCCCTTTGCTGGGGATTTTAGGCAAGTACTGTACTGCTGAGCCACACCCCCAGCAGCAGCTGCAGGATTTTCTCCTCCTGAGACCCTCTCCCAACTGACCCAGGAGTGTGCCCATCTTATAGGACCGACAGGGCAGTTCTGAAGTTGTCTTCCAACTTGGATTTGGAGATAGTCTGGTTGGCTTTTCAATTATTCAGCACCTCTGTCTTTTCCAGGACTCCATTGGATGGTTTAGTCCAAAAAATGTTTAACAGCTGGGTGTGAAGATGCATATCTGGGATCTCAGCACTCTGCAGGCTGAGATCTCATATATTTAGGGACTTGGGAGGATGGCGATTTCCTGACCAGCCTGGGATACATAGCAAGACCCTGTCTCCAAAAAAAAAAAAAAAGCTGGGTTGGAGCCGGGCGTGGTGGCGGGACTTTAATCCCAGGATGGGAGGCAGAGGTTCCTGAGGCCAGCCTGGGAGTTAATTCCAGGTCAGCCTGGACCAGAGTGAGACCCTACCTTGCAAAAAAAAAAAAAAAAAAAAAAAAAAAAAAAAGCTGGGTGTGGTGGCACACATCTTTAATCTCAGCACTTGGGAAGCAAAGGTAGGAGGATCATTGTGAGTTCGAGGCCAGCCTGGGACTACCTAGTGAATTCCAGGCCAGTCTGGGCTAGAGTGAGACCCTACCTTGGAAAAGAAAAAAAAAAAATTCTCAGTAGACTGAAGGGAGTGGTAGAACGTGGGGGGGGGGTTGGGGTGCAGGAGTGGAAGCATGCTGCATTCTCCATGCTGCCTCCTGGGCAATTCTGCTGTAATGTTAGCCTTCTCCTTTTAGCTGGGGGATGATTTAATCCAATAAACATGTGGCTTCAAATTATGGCCTTATATAAACGAAACCACTGCACTACACTTTACAGAAGCCCCATCTTGCCTTTTTCAGCAAATTCTGAAACATGGGCCAAAATGATGGTCCGAACCCCGCTTTTCATGCATGGGTCTTGGCTAGGCCTTGAGAGAGGTGGTTTGCATGTTCACTCACCTGTACCCACATGGTCCCTGTTTGGGTGTTGACTTGCAGTGGGTCAAAATTCATATCTTCTATGAAGAGACTAAGGCAAGAGGATCCTGTGTTCAGGCTTGCCTCAGCTGCATAGCAAGATCTGACTCAAAAAATAGAAACATGCATAGAACATGAAATTTACCATTGTTAACATTTAGCAGATGCCAGTGTGGTATGAACACTACTTCTGTCTAGTTCCAAAACATTCCATGTCTCCAGAAGAAAGCCTCAATACCCATTAGCAGTCATGCCCCTCCCCTTGAGTCTAGGACAACCACTAATCTGCTTTCTATGGATTTGCCTATTCTGGAAGTTTCATAGAAGTGAATCATATGCCACGTGGCCTCTCTTGCCAGGCTGCTTTTCCTTGGCATTATAGGATTTGACTTTTTTCTTTTTGTTTTGATTGGTTTTGTTTTGTTTTTTTTTTATTTTTTTTAGAGAGAGACACAGAGAGAGACAGACAGAGAGACAGGGAGAGGAAGACAGATAGAGAATGGGCACGCCAGCAGTCTCTCTGCTGTGAACGAAATCCAGATGTGTGCGCCCCCTTGTGGGCAAGTGTGGCATTGCGCCCTTGCATCACTCTGCATCTGGCTAAACGTGGGACCTGGAGATTGGAACTGCTGGAGATTGGAACCAGCGTTCTTAGGCTTAGGAGGCAGGTGCCTTAACGGCTAAGCCATCTCTCCAGCCCTTGTTTTGTTTTTAGACAGGGTCTCATTGTATGACCTAGGTTGGCATCAGACTTGTGGCAGTCCTTCTGCTTTTTGGTCTTTACAGTACTGGGATGACAGTCACCAGCCCCACCACACTTTGCTACAGCTCATGGGATTTTCTTTTCTTTTCTTTTCTTTTCTTTTCTTTTCTTTTCTTTTCTTTTCTTTTCTTTTCTTTTCTTTTCTTTTGTTTTAGATAGGTTCTCACTCTAGCCCAGTTTAACCTGGAACTCACACTGTAGTCCTAGGCTGGCCTTGAACTCACAGTGATCCTCCTACCTCTGCTTTTTGAGAGGTGAGATTAAAGGTAGGTGCCCTACCATGCCTGGCCTGCATGCTTTGTTTTGGTTTTTAAATATATTTATTTGAGAGAGAAAGTGAGTATGGATGCACCAGGGCATCCTGCCACTGCAAATAAATTCCAGATACATGCATCATTTTATGTATTTGGCTTTACATGCATACTGGGAATCAAACCCAGGCCATCAGGCTTGGTAAGCTAGCACCTTTAACCACTGAGCTATCTCCCCAACCTTCATGTTTTTTTAAAAACTATTTTACGCACGCCTTTATATTTTATTTATTTTTATTCATTTGAGAGAGAGAGAAAAAGAAATAGGCAGGTAGAAAAATATTTTATTTATTTAATAGAGAATAGGTGGACCAGGGCCTCTAGCCACTGCAAACGAACTCCAGATGCATGCAACACCATGTGCATCTGGCTTATATTTGTACTAGGGAATTGAACCTGGGTCCTTAGGCTTCATAGGCAAGCCCTTTAACTGCTAAGCCATCTCATATTTTTTATGTGTGTATTGTGTATGCATGTTTGTTCATATGATATGGATGCATTAATGTGTGTGTGTGTGTGTGTGTGTGTGAAAGAGAGAACATTATTTGTCAGGACCTGGTGTGGCCAGCATGGGATTGCAGCCTGAGATTGCCACTTGACACAGCTGTCCCCTACAGAGGCCTCAGATTCTCAGTTTCATGGTTCCAGGCAAGCTTCCTTTCTGGGCCCATCCAGGAGATTCTAGAAGTACAAGTTTCACATCCATTTATGACAAGGATGTCAAGCCACAGTCTGACAAATTTCTAGGTCCTAGGCTCCACAGATACTGTGAGGAAGGTGTGCTGGAAGCCAGAAAAGGCTGAGTCCCTCTGAGAAAGAAACCATCATTCAAGAATGTTCTCTGAGATTATGATAACTAAAACTGGGCTGCTCCCTCCAAACCTATGAAAAATAACTCCTTGGAGAACCAGGGTACAATCAGTGGCACAGTGCTTGCCAAGAACCCACCAGTGAGAACAGCTAGGGTTGGGGGGCATGGCTCAGCCATAGAGTACTTACCTGCCTATTATGCTTAATGCTCTGGGCTCCATCCCCAGCACCATTGTAAAAATAACTAATTATGGGCTGGAGAGATGGCTTAGTAGATAAAGTACTTGCCTTGCAAAGCCAAAGGACCCACGTTTGATTCCCTAGTATCCACGTAAAGCCAGATACATAAGGTGGTGCATGCGTCTGGGGTTTGCTTGCAGTGGCTAGAGACCCTGGCATGCCTATTCTTTCTCTCTCCCTCCCTCTAACCCACCTGCTTCTCTCGCTCTCTCAAATAAATAAAAAAAAATTTAAGTACTTAAAAGAACTAATCAGAACCTCCTCAAGAGCCAGATGTAGTGTCACAAGGCTATCATCCTAGCAGTCAGTAATTTGAAGTTCAGGGTAGGAGTATCTCTAGTTCAGGACCAGTTTGGAGGGCAAGGAACACAAATAAAAGGGAGTTGACATTTATCAGATGTAGGGTAGGAATGGTCAATAAACCTTATAAAAGAAATGGTTCCAGATCTAGCTGCCCGGCAAGTAGACATGAGCCACACTCTTTTCACTCACCACCTCATGTCTTTCTTTTTTCTTCTTTTTTGAGACAGAGGCTCATGTAGCCCTGGTTGGCCTTGGCCTTAAGGCTCAGACATAGCTGAGGGTGACTTTGAACTCTTAATCTTCTTGCCTCCACCTCCCATGTGCTAGGATAACAGTTGTGCATCATCACACCCAGCTCATGATGGTTTTACTGAGATATTTTCCCTAAATTAAGGATTACATTCATACACACACATTTATATACAGAATTGAGTGTGGTGGCAAACACTGGTGATCCCTTGCAAGGCTAAAGCCAGACTATTGAGTTCTAGGCCAGCATGGGCTATTGTACGAGACCCTGTATCAAAAAAGTGAATTAAAACACACACACAAAAAAAATCTCCAGTGAGTTTTAGTGGGGATAAACCACATGGAAATCATTTCACATGCCTACCAGGCCCTGGTAGTGGAATGCCCCAAGATTCTGTTTAAAGTGAAGCTGCCCTGATGTATGGTAGATGCCTTAAGCTCTTTCCTCTTGCCCCCAGGGGACAAAGATAGTGCCAGGATGAATGAGTAAGGAGGGTACAAACCAGGGATCTCAGGTGGGTGAAGGACATGTAGAAGGCCTGGTCAGTGTGTCTTGGGGATGCAGTTAAGCCCAAGGGAACGTGGAACCCCACTGTGCACTGGAAGTTTAGGAACAGTTTCTCTCTGACGTGGCTGGAAGTGGTGGCACTTGGAAATCCCCCTAGGGTCTGGCCCATGTCCCTGGGCCTGCCTGACCCATGCAGCAGGCTCAAATTGTGTCCACATGGGAGCTGAGGGGTGGTAGTGCTATACTATGTCTGGCAGCCATGGACTTAGTGTGTGATGAGGAGCCCCCACAGCAGCAGGAGGGGAGGTTGTAATGGTTTTGTGTCAACTTAATCTTTTTAGGAGTCCACAGACGTTCCTCATAAGTGGGTCTCTGAGGTTGCTTCCAGGAGGATTAACTAAAGGAGGAATTCTTACCCCAGGGTGATCCCTTCCCCAAGAGTGGGTGGCCCCTCTGGGGGTGAGGGGCTTTATCTAAAGAAGCTCTGGGAAGGAAAGTATCCCCTCCTCCCACCTGGCTGCTGGTGCTGCTTGCTGTTTTCCAGTATGGACTGAAGAGCAGCATCTCTCCAGGACACAGCCAGGCCTTCAGTGCCAGGTTGGGACTGCTGAGGCATCCAGTCTTGTGGACTGAGCAGCTATCAGTTCTTTGATTCTCAGTCCTGCAGACTACTATCATTGGACTGCTATATGAATTCTTTTTTTTTTTTTTTTTTTTTGGTTTTGCAAGGTAGGGTCTCACTCTGGTCCAGGCTGACCTGGAATTAACTATGTATTCTCAGGGTGGCCTCGAACTCTCAGCAATCCTCCTACCTCTGCCTCCCGAGTGCTGGGATTAAAGGCGTGAGCCACCACGCCCGGCTGAATTCCCTTTTAATACAATTCATTCTGTTGATTCTGTTCTTCTAGAGAACCCTGGCTAACACAGATTGTGGTACCAGGAGTGGGGTCTAGAGAAACAGAGTTGTAAGAATGGATTTCCTTAGTGGGCTTGGTACTCTCTGGAGTTGGCTCTCCAACTAAAATGCCACTAAAGGCTCTGCTGATAATAAGGAAGGAACTATTTAAAGAACTTGGTGAGGGCTGGAAAGATGGCTTAGCAGTTAAGGTGTTTGCCTGAAAAGCCAAAGTGTCCCGGTTCAGTTCTCTAGAACCCACGTAAGCCAGATGCACAAGGGAGCACATGCATCTGGAGTTTATTTGCAGTGGCTGGAGGTCCTGGTGTGCACGCACACACATGCGCGCACACACACACACATTCTCTCTGCCTCTTTCTCTCAAATAAATAAATAAATAAAATAATTTTTTTTTTTTTTTTAAAAAAGAACTTTGTGAGATAGATGTATTTGGTGATCCTGAGTCATATCTTGTAAAGAGTGAGAAGTTTAGTGACTATCTAAAACTTTTAAATATTTGTGGAAAAGTAAGACAAACAATGACACTGGTTGGTTGCTTTTAGCATCTTTGGATAAACTATTAAGGGAAAAGCAGAATCTCAAAAAGAAAATTTCCAGGCTTAAGATCTGAAGGTTTCTAAAGGTGCCCTGGAGGAGAGTCTCCTCTATCCTGAACAAGGCTCAAATTATGGAAAACAAAACCCAAGTTCTCATTGTAAGATTGGCTAACTTACAACATAAACTCAAATCCTAGCCTCACAGACTAACAGAAGTTAAAGTGAGGGCACTGGTTGGAAAGGAGTGGGATCCTATGACTTGTGATGGTGATATATGGGAAGACCCTGAAGAATCTGGGGACATTGAACTCTCAGATTCTGAAGAAGCTGTTTTGCGTTTCCCTTAGCAGCAGTTGCATCCCCACCCCACCCCCTAAAATATTGCCCTCTCCATCCTTGCCTGAGGGAATTACTCCTTTGTCTGAAGACACCCCTAAAGAACTTCAATTTTCTAACTTGTACAGGCAGATCCAGGGCCTGTGTGTCCTGGGAAGGTTTGGATCCTGCCTTTGTCTCCTGAGTGTTGGGTCTGCAGGTCCACCCCACACCTCTCTTGTCTCCGTCTTGAAGGTGGAGCACACGACACTATTTGCAAGCGGATTCCTTATCCTCAGAATGGGAGAACCTCAAGGAGATCAGTCAGGTGGGGAGGATTCCCCAGACAGTTTCTGGGAGCCAGATCTTCCCAGGTCAAGGCAGGCTCCTTGGAGGGGTAGTTGAGTGTCACAGGGCACGACAGGCTTCCACCACAGGGACTCTTGCAAGCGGTCCCAGCTTACTTCTGTCCCCGTCCACTGCCAGGAGCTGTACCTCCTCCATAGCTGCCCCTGGTCTTGAGCAAGTCTTATCAACTTCCTTCCTGCTCAGGGTGGGGTGTGCTGAGTCTGTCCTGTGACTGTCTCCATGGTTCCCCTATCCCTCTCTTCTGTGAGGGCACTTTGTGCAGCAGGGGACCTAGAGCTGGACACAAAACTCATGGGCCTCCATTGGCAACATGGCACAAAGGGTGCCTGAGACTCATTCAGGGCCTGCAATGGATTGTTGGCTCCTCCTCAGGGAAGGTGGCTGTAGTAGTCAGCCTCGGGTTGCTAGGATGAACTTCCAGGCCAGACACCAGGAGGAAGAAAGGATTTATTGACACTTACAGATAGAGGGGAAGTTCCAGTAATGACAGAAGAAACTGGCCCCCTTTCACAGGTCCATGAAGACAGAGGAAAGCAACTGTCACCATCACAGGCAAGCACACTTCAGGAACTCCAGACAAAGCTCTAGCACTTTACATATCTTTAGACTGGAATTCCAGGTCTGCCCCCACATCTTAGGGCTGGGCCCTAGGATCTACTCACAGTGACATCAAGTTACAAGCTTGAATAAAACTCCTGAATTGAGTGTGGGACATCTGTTCAAACTACCACAGTGGCCAAGATCACAGGATTCATATGGACCTAGTTGCCTAGACTTTCTGGCTTTTCACTGAGGCTGTCTCTACCTGGGAGTAGCAGGCAGGTGCCAGTTGCACCCACATTGCATTTGTCCAGGTCACATGGACACAATCCACAGGCACTCCCAAAAGTGGTAGGGTACATCCATCATTACTTCCCTGAACTCTTGTCCTGCAGGAAGTTGGCTTTGGATGAGGCCTTCTGTGCACATGCGTATGTGAGAGTGTATGTGAGCACAATAAGGGATGCATACAGGCATGTGTGTGAATGGATTTGTACATACTCCTGTGTGCATGTAGGTATGGTGTTGGCATAGACTCATGCCCCTACATTCAAGGAGCATGTGTGTTCACACTTGTACTTGTGCATGCATGCATGTGTGGATAGGCCCATAAATGGGTGTGTTCATGAGTGGGTAGGTGTTCCATGAGCTGGTGGGCAAGTCCACGAGTGAATGTGTCTATTCATGTGGGGGGCCATGCACATATTCATATTGATGGTGTGTGTGTGCTCATGAGCATGTAGGTACATTCATGTGTCCTTTGACAGATGTTTTGCAGACAGATGTGATTAGATATTCTACCATTTTGAAAACATTGGACTTAAATTCAGCTCTCTCTGAGCTGTAGCATTTTACACAACCACCATCGTTGACTGATCTTAATATGTAGGGAATGACTGTTCATGCATGGGGGTGCACGTATGGATGATTAAGGCAAAGAACTTCAGCTTGGGTCCCTATTTCACTGTTCACCTTTTGTGGCCCTGTAGCCCCACCCAGAACATTCTATGACTGACTCTCAGAGTGACCAGAACTGCCAAGAGAGCACCTGGACTGTTGGTGTGCTCACATGGTCATACCCACCACCTTGCTGTGGTGTGTGAGGATAAGACAAGGCCTTGCTCTGTAGTCCAGGCTGAACCTCCCTACCTTCCTATTTCAGCTTCCTGAATGTTGGGATCACAGGTGTGCACTGCTTTTTTGGGGTGAGTAGGGCTGTTTTTGAGACAGGGTCTCTCACTATACACTGTAGGCTGACCTTCAAGCTCATATCATAGTTTACAGAACAGTTCTGTGGAGGTGTAAGTGCTGCACACTACACTGCGCTACTCAGTGTGGTGTTTACTGAGTTCTGACCTGAACTGCTACCATGACCAAGGCCAGTTATACACACTAAAGTCTCTCCAACCACCTGCCTTATCATCATCCCTCTGTATCCTCATGTAGCTGCCAGCCCACTTCCTGTCTCTATGGACTAGCTTGCATGTTATAAAATTTTATAAGCATGGAATCTTAAATTGAACTAAAGTGATATCAGAATGTGCCACCAAGAGTGGATGATTCAGTAGCATAGCCCCCATCTCTGTCTATCCCAGAACATTTCCATCATCCTGAAAGGGGGATTGACACTCCCTCAGCCTCTGGCAGCCTGGCAGCACTGATTGACTTCCAGTCTCTGGAGTGCCTGTTAGCAGAACATTTCCTATCACTGGATCACATACCATGTGGCCTTTTGTGTGGGCCTTCTGTCACTCAGTATCATGATGTTTTGTTTTGTTTTGATAGGCTGGCCTCAAACTGTGTAGCCAAGGATGGTCTTGAACTCCTGATCCTTCTGCCCCCTCCTCCTGAGAGCTGGGGTGACAGGTGTATATCTCCATTCCCAGTTTATGCAGTGCCGGGGATGAAACCCAGGGCTTTGTGCATGCTAGGCATATATCCCCAGCTCCCACAGCAATATGTTTTCTGGGTATATCCACATTGTATTGTATAGTGGTGATCCATTCCTTTTTTTTTTTTTTTTTTTTTTTTTGCCTTTTCGAGGTAGGGTCTCACTGTTAGCTCAGGCTGACCTGGAATTCACTATGTAGTCTCAGGATGGCCTCAAACTCATGACGATCCTTCTATCTCTGCCTCCTGAGTGCTGGGATTAAAGGCATACACCACCACGCCCAGCTGCATTCCTTTTTCATAGCTGAGTAATATTCCACTGTGTGGCTGGACCATATTTTATTGATCCACTCATCCATTGGTGGGTACTTGGTATTTCTGCCTACTCAATCATATGTGTCACGCTATATGCATTTATATACAAAGGCCAAATTTCGTCAGTCCTTTGTGTTTAGACCTAGGAGTGGAGTTGATGGATCTGTGTACTGTTTTTGTGCAGGCTTGTTTTCAGTCCTGTATTCTCCATGTCATAGTGAATATTCATATTGGTATTTACAGCTTTATAGCTGTGTTGTGTTCCATCACTGGGACAGTTGGTTGATGACCACTGAACCTTTTGCAGTTTGGGCCTTTTAGGAACTGTGCCACTGTGAACATTCATATACAAGTCTATACTGGCATCTGCCTCATTTCTCTGCTCCATTTCTCTAGTGTGATTCCTGGGGAAGGAAATGTGGCATGGCATACTAGATTTATGTTTAACATTTAAACAAACTTCTAGAAGTGCATGCCTGTAATGCCAGCACTCAGGGACCTGAGACAAGAGGATTGTTGCAAGTTTATGGCCAGCCTGAGCTACCTAGCAAGTGTTATGGCAGCCTTAGCTACGGAGCCTCATATGCTAGGCCCACACACTACCACTAAGTTGCACCCTCTGCCCCAAATGATCCAAAATGTATTTAACTATTATCTCTTAAGTGGAAGGAAATAAATATACTTCATTGGGGAACAGGTTCAAAAATTAAACCTCCCTAAGCCGGGCGTGGTGGTGCACGCCTTTAATCCCAGCACTCGGGAGGCAGAGGTAGGAGGATCGCCGAGAGTTCGAGGCCACCCTGAGACTACATAGTTAATTCCAGGTCAGCCTGGACTAGAGTGAAACCCTACCTTGAGAAACCAAAAAAAAAAAAAAAAAAAAATTAAACCTCCCATGTCCCTTATTGTTATGCTTTGCCACTAACTGTCCCTCCTCCATTTTCCCAACACTTCTGCACAGCTGGATTTTTAGAGCTGAACTCATTTCATGGCCACTCAGGCTTGTGGTATTGAGTCATACTTCTGCTAGGTCAGAGGTCACCAAACCTTTTCTGAAAAGACCTATTTTAGTCTTCCCATTCCTGCCTTCCCAGTTTGTCCAATGACCATTCTCCCTTGATATTGTGGCAAAAGTAGGCACAAATACAGAAATGAATGTGCCATGCTGCCTTCCAAAAAACTTTATTTATAAAAATAAGTGATAGACCTGCCATACCTTCTTCCTTTTGCCCACTGTTAGTTACCTTCAAATAGGGCAAAATGCTTGACAAAAATCAGCTTAAGGAAGGAACAGTGTATTTTGCCTTACCATTTCAGGTGCAGTCCGTGAGAGCAGAGAAGGCATGGCAGCAGGACCAGGAGCCAGTTGGTTATACTGTATCCAGTCAGAGAGCAGAGAGATGAATGCTGGTGCTTACTTTCTCCTTTTTGTACAGTACAAGGCCCCAGTCCATGGAATGGTACTGCCCACAGCTTGGGTGAATCTTCCCAACTCTGTTTAACTTAAATCTAGAAAAGCCCAAACAGGCCAAGAGGTTTGTTTCCATGTTGATTCTTAGTCCAATCAAGTTGATAGCAGAGATTAACCATTACATTTGTCTCATCAATAAATATCTCTTCATCCTTCAGAACCCCTCATAGAACAGTTCTCTCTTCCATCCCTCTAGGAAAATGACTTCTACATGGCACTTGATATAATCACATTTACAGACATGCTGGGCTTTGAGCCAAGGTCTCCTTTGTCCTTATACCCTTAGCTGTCCTCAGTTGGTGTACAGTGAGCCCATATGTGACCAATACTACATTTTTTGCCTTTTGCTCCAAAACACCAAACAAGCTGATAAAAACATCAGCAATATTTTCTTTCCTGCAGCCTTCTGAAACTTTTTTAAAGTTAACTGGGAGTGTGGCTTAGCAGTAGAACTCTAGTCTTGAGCATGCTTGAGCCCCTTGCCCTTACCACTTAGACCACACTGACCCTCATTTCCTTACAGCTGCAGGAGACGTGCACCGTGAGTTGGGAAGGCATGCTGAAGCCAGGCAGTGGGCAGGATGAGTGCGCAAGAGGCGGGCAGCTCCAGCCGCAGGCAGCAAGCCGCCTACCACCTGCGCATCTATCCCCAGCTGTCCACCACCGAGAGCCAGGCCTCCTGCCGTGTGACTGCCACCAAGGACAGCACAACATCAGATGTGATCCAGGATGCCATCACCAGCCTGCAGCTGGATGGCACCAAATGCTACGTGCTAGTGGAGGTGAAAGAATCGGGAGGGGAGGAGTGGGTGCTGGACGCCAACGACTCTCCAGTGCACCGCGTGCTCCTGTGGCCACGGCGTGCGCAGGACGAGCACCCACAGGAGGATGGCTACTACTTTCTGCTGCAGGAGCGCAATGCCGACGGCACCATCAAGTACATGCACATGCAGCTGGTGGCGCAGGCCTCTGCTGCCCGGCGCCTGGTGGAGCGTGGGCTTTTGCCACGACCACAGGCAGACTTTGATGACCTGTGTAATCTGCCCGAGCTGACGGAGGCCAACCTGCTCAAGAACCTGAAACAGCGCTTCCTGCAGCAGAAGATCTACACATACGCGGGTAGCATCCTTGTGGCCATCAACCCCTTTAAGTTCCTGCCCATCTACAACCCCAAGTACGTGAAGATGTACGAGAACCAGCAGCTGGGCAAGCTGGAGCCACACGTGTTTGCTCTGGCCGATGTGGCCTACTATGCCATGCTGCGCAAGCATGTGAACCAGTGCATCGTGATCTCTGGCGAGAGTGGCTCTGGCAAGACACAGAGCACCAACTTCCTCATCCACTGCCTCACCGCACTCAGCCAGAAGGGCTATGCCAGCGGCGTGGAGAGGACCATTCTGGGTGCTGGGCCTGTGCTAGAGGTGAGCTGGGCAGGGCCATACAGGCTCTCCAGAAATGGAAGCTTGGTGTCAGGGAGAGGGCGAAGGATAGACCTGCTGGTGAGAGCTTGGAATCAAGGGTCCACCTGCCAAGTATGCACAAGGATTACATTGCTGACGCCTACCATATATGCGTAGGACCCAGGTTCCATTTCCCTGCTTATTGAGCACACATGAGACCTACGTTCCATCCTAGCATTTACTGAGCATGAGCAAGACTCTCTGGGCAAGGGTCTGTCCCCTAGCACCTGCAGAGCATACACAAAGCCCAGATTTCATCTCCTAGCTTCTGCTGTCACCCAAGATCCACTTCCCCAATGCCTCTTGAGCATACACATTGTCCCAGGTTTCATTTTCCTGGTTATTGCCCCTCTCCTTACCCAATGCTTACCTAGCATGCATGTGGGACCTGGGTTCCATTCTTCAGAGCTTACAGAGCATACACAGGGGCCTGATTCCATTTCTACCTACCATGCATCTATAGTGCTCTGGGTGCTATCCTAGCACTTTACCAAGCATGCGTGAGGTCCAGGTTCTATCCCCAGAACAGGCGTTGGGTTACAGGATGGTGGGGGTACTTGTGAGTATGCGTGCAGATCATGTTTCCTTTCCCCGGTACCTGCCAAGCCTGCACAAGGTCTAGGCTATATCAGCAGCACTTAGCAACTTATTCAAGGGTCATTCTGTTCCTGACCACTGTGGAGCATATATGAGCAGGGAAGGTGATGGGAAATGGGTTTGCATGCAGAGGACATGCTCACAGACAGCATCTCCACTATGTCAAGGGTCTGGCTATCCCTGGGAGGGTCTATCTGGCCAGGTTCAGTCAGGCCCTTAGGTATAAGAGTATCAGAAATGGGAGAGTAGAAAGGTTCTGTAGTTCATATGTCTTTGGTGTTCAGAGGGTGACCATCCATCCTTTGTCCTCCAAGTCCCAGGGAAGAAAGGCTGCTGTACTTATGTTGTATAGTATAAGGGCATTTCCAGGGAGCTGTGGTGGAGACAGAAGCCAGCAAGGTGGATGGCAGCCAGAGGGGCTGCAGACAGTGAGGCAGTGTCAAAGGGACCAATCTAGACCACCACCACCCCACACACAACCTCTGCTGCTGTCCAGTGGCCAAAACCTATGGAAGCCATAGATAGGTCACTGTGAGTCTTCTGGACTCGGGTGAACAGGGGTAATCAATCAGTGATCCTCATTTGAGGCATTTCAAGACAAGATGTCCACATGTCTCAGCATCTGGTGTGAAGGGATGACATGTGGGCTGTCAGTCTGCAACCCTGAGGTTGGGATTCTGGGCTCCATTTATTTATTTATTTTTGCTATAGACTGTTGTAAAGCAGTTTTAGGTTATAGAAATACCAAGCAGATAAGTTATTTATTTATTTATTTATTTATTTATTTATTTGGTTTTAGGAGGTAGGGTCTCACTCTAGCTCAGGCTGACCTGGAATTCACTATGACTACATAGTGGTCAGGGTGGCCTCGATCTCATGGTGATTCTCCTACCTCTGCCTCCTGAGTGCTGGGATTAAAGGCGTGTGCCACCACGCCCGGCCAGATAAGTCATTTTTGCATCACATAACTAATGTAGCATATTCCTAACACTTGGGAGGGTGAGGCAGATAGATCAGGAGTTAAAGATCATCCTCAGCTACATAGTGAGTTTGAAGCCAGAATGGGCTACATGACATCCTGTCTCAAAATAACAAGAAGGTTTTCCTTTTTTATATAGTTTCCCCTGTGTTCATCAGCTTACCTACTCAGACCATCCACCCATAATACAGATACAGTAGTCCCCAGTTATTAGTAACCAACCACCACCTGAAAATAATAAATGGACAGATGGAATCCATTTAGTTTTAAACTTAGCATTTTGTTCTCTATAGCATGAGGACTTTTTTCACTGCCCTACTTTGCCCTTGGTCATGCATCCTCTCTTTGTGCAGTGTCTCACTGTAGACACTACTTGCACAGTAGCCATTCATTCATCATTTCGGTTATCCAATGAACTGTCATGGTATCACAGCACTGTGTTCAGGTGACCTTTATTTTACTTAATAATGGCCCCAGAGCAGAGGAGGCTAGTGATATGTCAGAGGGAATCTATGAAGTGCTTACTGTAAGTGAAAGGTGAAAGTTCAGGTGGAGAAGGAAGGCAGTTGCATAGTTCTCACAACAACATAAGATTATAATTGTTGCTTTATTACTGTTTTTAACATCACAGCGTGTTTAACTTTCAAAATTTACCCTTGACTTGCACAGGGGCAAGTATCTTATTTATGCTTTTGGATTTTTTGAGACAGCGTCTCACTATAGCTCAGGCTGTCCTGGAACACACTTTGTAGCCTCAAGCTGACCTTGAATTCATGATGATCCTCCTACCTCAGCCTCCTGAGTGCTGGGACTAACAGCATTTGTTACCATACCTACTAGAAAACATCTTATATCTGGGATTATTACTATCTGCATTTCAGTTTCAGGCAGCCCTTGGGGTCTGGGAATGTGTCCCACACTAGCCCACTTATGGGCTAGAGGCTATTCCAGCTGTGTGATAGCCAGAAGCATTGCAGAGGTCTTGATGCATGCAGCTGTCACCTTGGCAAAGTGTAGGCAGACTGTGAAATAAGATCCCAACTGGTACCCAGACTGCTGTTGAGCAATAATGGTGGGGACTAGGGTGAGAAGATGACACCTGTCAGGATTGAGCCAGAGACACAGTAAGCACAGAAGCCACAAGTTTGCCAGAGTGCACTAGAGGAAAAAGAGGGGAACCTCTGAGGGCCCTGAAACAAGGCTGCAGTTGAGTGAGGAAAGAGTTGAGCACAAGGGGACCAGCATGCAATACATGGGGAGATTGGGCCTATGAGCTGTGGGTGACATAGGTTCTGAGCAGAGATGGAACACAATGTGTGTCTCAATTCTGGAACTGCTGTGTGTGAAAGCACTGGGTGTCTCCCAGCAGGTAGCCAGGGCACGTAGGGTGCACTAGGATCACATCATTTGTGTTTGGTGCCTATGCTAGTGAGGAGTTAAATTGTGAGTGGGAGATGGCCAGATGTTGATCAGTGTTTGCTGATAGCCAGTTACTATCACGCAATTGGGCAAATGCCTGTCCCCCACAGGGGGGCACACCTAGCCCTCAGATCTCAACAGAACATGCCAGGAGGCTAAATTTACACTTGGGTCTGAGTTCAGAGTGCATTTTCCCATTGCCACATGCGCACAAGGACCCTACAGGTCATAAGAGAAGATCATGCCTCATAGATAGTGGCTTCAGGCAGCAGGAGCAGTTCTCATGGTTCTGGAGGCAACAAGTCCAAAATAAGATGTCCTAGGGCCACACATTCCCTCCAAAGGCTCCAAGCTCTTCCCCTTTAGCTTCTGGTGGCTTTGGTCTTGGCTCCTGTCTCTGCCCCTCTCATCCCAGGTGTCTGTGTGGTTGCTTGACCTTTTCACAGTAAGGATGTCAGTCATTGGACACTTTCTTCTCCCAGTTTGGCCTCATTCTGACTGATGACACACAGACCATTGATTGCTGTGGCTTGAGTGTGGTCCCACAGGTTCAGTAGGCCCTGGGCACCAGGCCTGGAAGATATTAGTGCAGATCTCTGTGGCAGCAAGTGAGTTCTCATGAGAGTGGGAGGTGGTCATGTTGCAAGGGGCACATATGTGTCAGTCAGCTTTCTTTTGCCAAGACCCACTCCTGAGATGAAGATATGAAGGAAAAAAAAATAGTTATTATGGCTCTAGTTTTGGAGGTTCCTTTGTGTGGCTTATTGGGCTGTTGGTCTGCTCCTCTGGTAGCTCAGTGCATTGTGGTAGGAATGCATGGCAGAAGAAGCTGTCCACCTTATAGTGGTCCATAAAGAAAGAGAAAAAGGGGCTGGGTGCCAATATCTCCTTGGGGGACACATCCCCACATGGTTTTCTGATCCTACCAGGCCCCACTTTAAATGCTCCTCTACCTCCCAATAGTACTACAGACTGAGCACCAAGCCCTCAACACATGGGCCTTTTGGGACATTCCAGATCCAAAGTACAGCATAGCTGGTTCCCTTTCCACTTCTCTACTAAATTGTGACACAACTGTGGAGCCCTCACTAAATGCCTGACAGATGGGGCTGCCCAGTTTGGGACTTCCTGCCACCAAAACTCTGAGCTAAATGAACACTTGTATTTGTGAAATCCTCAACCTTTAGTTGAGTGTTTAGTTATGACACAGACAATGGATTCCTACAATCCTTTTTATTTATTTATTTATTTATTTATTTTTATTATTATTATTTTTTTTTTGAGGTAGGGTCTCACTTTAGCTCAGGCTGACCTGGAATTCACTATGTATTCTCAGGGTGGCCTGGAACTCACAGCGATCCTCCTACCTCTGCCTCCCGAGTGTTGGGATTAAAGGCGTGCGCCACCACGCCCGGCCTACAATCCTTTTTAATTGAGATCATGGTCATAGGTTCCAGAGATAAGGATGTGGATCTAACTTTTGTGGGGGTTTTTTATTTTTATTTTTTTTTATTTATTTATTTATTTATTTATTTATTTATTAATTTTGAGAGAGAGAGAGAATGGGCACACCAGTGGCCTCTCAGCCACTGTGAATGAACTCCAGGCGCATGCGCTCCCTTGTGGGCAAGCACAGCATTGTGTTATGTCTGGCTAAACATGGGACCTGGAGAATTGAACTGGCGTTCTTAGGCTTAGCAGGCAGGCGCCTTAACCACTAAGCCATCTCTCCAGCCCAGATCTGACTTTTGTATGGGACTCAGAGTAGCTTGCTCAAGCCCTCCATAGAACAGTTGGTGCCATTTGGTGACTTTGTTCCCAGGGGCTTCTCCCTGGCTCCACAGTTATCCTGGTGCCAGTGAAGCTCATGTCCAGCCTCCATGCCTGCAGCCTGTCTCCCTCAAGGACTCTGGCATAATTCTAGACATTGTCATGTTTCGCCATTAGTCACCCCATGTGAGTCAGATGCTGATCATGCCGGCTTCCTTCTCTGGGCCTCAGCCATAGCAACGACCAGGCCACTTTTCCCCAGAAGTTACAGGTAGAGAGGATGATGTTTTTGCCAGGTTTTAGTATGAACCTAAGCCAGCCCGGAATGCCTGCTATAAGGATCATGTGGTTTGTGCTCTGCTGGGCTTGGAGAAGTATGGGCACCATGGGTGTCTGGAGTCTGGCTGCTCTCTGCAGAGGAGCAACCTGTACTTTGAGGGGCTTTCACTCTTGCCTCCCCTCTAGGTGTCAAAAGCACCCTCTCTGCAGGTGTGGCAACCAGGATGTCCTAAGACCTTGCAAGTGTACCCTGGGGAGACTCCCCTGCATGAGAACTAACACTGTATCATCATCTGGAGAGATCCTGACATTGCAGAGTTCAGGCGCTTCACACACAGATTTCATCCATAAGTTTTTCTCATTTATTTATTTATTCATTCATTTGGTTTTCTGATGCGCAGTCTCTCATGTAGCCCAGGCTGGCCTTGAACTCATTGTGTAGCCAAGGACGATCCTATTGTTTCCACCTTCATAGTGCTTGGAGCATTGATATGTGCCGCCATGCCTGGCTTTCTTTTTTGTTTTGAGGCAGGTTTGGTTTTGTAGGCCAAGCTGATCTCAAGCTCTCAATCCCCCTGCCTCAGCCTCCTCAGTGATGGTTATAGGCACGCATTACCATCCCTTCTCTTAATTGCATCTGCAAAGACAATTTCCAAATAAGGTCACCATGACATCCACCAGGAGCCAGGACTTACTACATCTCTTTTTAAATTTTTTTTTTAAATTTTGTTTGTTTGTTTATTTGAGAGTGACAGACAGAGAGAGAAAGAGGCAGATAGATAGAGAATGGGCACACCAGGGCCTCCAGCCATTGCAGACAAACACCAGATGCATGTGCCACCTTGTGCATCTGGTTTACGCGGGTCCTGGGGAATCGAGCCTCAAACTGGGGTCCTTAGGCCTCACAGGCAAGCGCTTAACCACTAAGCCACCTCTCCAGGCCCTAAAATATTTTTATTTTTATTTATTATTTGAGAGAGACAGAGAATGGGCACACCAGGGCCTCCAGCTGCTGCAGATGAACTCCAGATACATATGCCACCTTGTGCATCTGGCTTATGTGGGTCCTGGGGAATTGAACCTAGGTCCTTTAGGCTTTGCAGGCAAGTGCTTTAACTGCTAAGTCATCTCCCCAGCCCAATACAACTTTTTTTTTTGGATGTGTGTATGAATATGTATGTGTATGAATATATATGTATGTGGAGGCAGGGTATATATATTAGTCTTCCTCAATTGCTCTTCACTTCATTTTTGTTTTTGTTTTTCAAGCTAGGGTCTTGCTCTAGCCCAGGCTGACCTGGAATTCACTATGTAGTCTCAGGGTGGCCTCGAATTCAGAGAGATCCTCCTACCTCTGCCTCTCAAGTGCTGGTATTAAAGGCGTGCACTACCACAGCCAGCTATGCCTGACTTTTATGTGGGTTCTGTGTCTTAAACTTAGGTCTTCATACTTACAAGGCAGGTACTTTACTGACTGAACTATCTCCCCAGCCCAGGACTTGATACATATTGTGTGGGGGGGGGGGTCACAACTCAGCCCATTGCACATGTGTTCCCTGGGCCCTACTTGCCCTTTCTCACATCACTTCCCTGTGTCTTCAGGTGAATTCTTTCCCAGGTTCCAGTCTGCAGAAGGCCAAATATCCCCAGAACTTGCAGTGTTGGCTGTTTTCTCAGCTTTCTAAAAGGAGAAGTTGTTTTGAGGTTAGGGTGTCACTGGGCGCCACCCACCTTCTTGCTCAGTGCAGACCAAAAAACAGGAAGACAGTGCTGT
Organism: Orientallactaga sibirica; assembly: GCA_036365145.1. Lineage (NCBI taxonomy): Eukaryota > Metazoa > Chordata > Mammalia > Rodentia > Dipodidae > Orientallactaga > Orientallactaga sibirica. Next base: position 1,425,048 of record JAEOAD010002758.1, read on the forward strand.
AGAAAGCTGGTTCCCATCAGCTGATGTCCCCATATTCTATAGTCTCCTGTGACTGCCACACTGTGGTGCCTTACTCAGCAGGCTCTCCACAACACCCCAACTGCAGAAAAGAAATACTTGTGTGGGACAGCAGGTTGCTTCAGCTAAGGAGGTCAGTGAGTGATCTAGGGTCCTGTGTGAGAATTGGGGAACCCATGGTGTGCACCCCTTGACAACCTGGTGTTCCTCGACATAGTAGCCCCATGGCATCAGTGCAGAGTTCACCCCAAAACACTTTGAGAAAATGCCCTCTCTGTCCAGGGTGCAGACTGGGTGCCCTGATGTGTTTCAGGCTCCAGCAACCACCCACATGACTGGGGCTTTGATTCTGAAAGCAGAAATGAAATGAGGATCCTCCTTCAGACTTTTTCCCAAGGAGCTGTGGCCTCGACTAGCCAGTAACCTGTTATGCCAGGAGAGGAGGCTGAGAGAAGGTGACAAGCTGCTGGGCGCAGCCAATGTAGCATGAACTCTTATCTGGGGAGAAGCCAATGAGTGCTTGCTTCCCCAGGTAGGGAAGTACTCCCCCCAAAAACTAAAGTCTGATTCCATCAGACTTCACCTTGGTGACCCAGTTAGCTTATTGGACTTACAGAGCATGAATAAGAGGTTACCTACAAAAGTGTGGAGACCCCAAAGCAGCCGTAGCAGAAAAGTCTTATCCCAGCCTGGATGACAGCCTCCACATAGCTGTGTAGATAGAGCTCCTAGTCCCTTGATCTCCCACCCTCTATATACTCTCTTCTCTTGAGTCCTTGAGACCTGTGGTAGTTTGAATAGATACCCCCCCGCCAATAGATTCAGGAGTTTATTAACACTTCTTGGATTTCCAGACACCTGGCTGGAGGAGGTGTCATTGGGCAGATCTTAAGGTCCAGCCCTAAGATGTGGTGAATTTGCAATTCCAGTCTAAAGATATACAGAGTGCCTAGAGTTTCTGGAGTGTGCTTGTTTGTGGTGCGGCTTTGGATCTTGGCTTTTGGCTTTTTCTCTTTCTGCTTGGATCTGTGAAAGCAGGCCAGCTTCTTCTGCCATTATGGAACTTCCCCTGGATGTGTAAGCTTCAATAAATCTCTTCTTCCATAACTATGCCTGGTTTGAAAGTTCATCTCAGTGGCCCAAAGCTGTCTGCTACAAGACCTTACTGCATACTGCTGGTGTTCGAGGTTTCTGAGCTCTCAGGTAAAAGTCTGATAACCCTTCCCACTTTCCTTCTATGGGGGTCAATAGGCCAAATCTCAGTAGTCTCTTGTGAATAGTCATAGCTGTTTCTGGTTTAGATGGCGAAGGTTGTTCTCCTTGTAGGATTGTGTCACACAATAGGTAGGGCCCCCTACAGGCACCAGTGTAACACACCAGAGAAGGGTCCTGGAACTTGCTGCTGCTCCAGAGGTCCTTTGGGTCCCCAGATGATCCTGTCCTGAACTGACCATGATTTGTGCCCATCAAACTTGGGACTTCCTAGAGAACACGCAAACCCAGTCTCCAGTGACCATGACACCTTCAGCCCCTCCTCCACCAGCCTGGCTGCTAGTCCTGTTCCAACTACCATAGTACCTGGTGATCATGTGAACACCAGTGTCATGATCATCTTGACTTTTTCCCTCAGGCATACCTAACCAGTGTGCCCATCCCTGAATCCTCTAGGCAAGGTGTGGGTAGACAAGCCACAAGTCCAGGATGGGGCATATCTCACTGATGTGAGGCACCCAGGCAAAACATTCAACCAGGGTGACAGATTGAAGAGTCAAGAGCTAGGAGTGTGCCACCTCCCATGTTTTAGCCTGTGTGGTAGGGGTTTTGTTTATAAGCTTTGAGATTTACTGAGATAAAATGGGCTCACTTAAAGTGTGTGGTTCAGTCAAGTGTAGTGGCACACACCTGTCATCTCAGTACTTGAGAGGAGGAAGCAAGAGGATCCTGTGTTTGAGGGCAACCTGGGTTGTACAATAAGACCCAATCAATCATCTGTGCAGTTAGTGGCTGTTATGGCTTGGATCTGCATCACATGCTGGAGATTTGCCCCAAGGTGACAATGTTGGGAGGTGGTAAGGTCATTGAGGTATGGCCTAAGAAGGGATTGTGGGATCCCAGTCTCTTCTCTGACCTCAGGCTTGTCAGTGCATTTACTTGCTCACATGTATATTCATGTCATGTGCACCCTGTCATGATGTGGTATAGCTTAGAAGGCCAACACCGTGGTATTAAGCTTCAAAACTGTGAGCTAAATAAACCTTTTCACTTTATAAAGTCAGCCCACCTCAGCTGTTTAATTAGAGTAACATAAAACAGGTGAATGCAATGACATTTGGTGCATTTAAGATCTTGTAGAGTCATCACCTTCTGTCTAGTGGCAGAATAATTCATTCCCCCAAAAGAAGACCCCTGTCCATCAGGAGTCACTGCTTAATCCCTTTTCCAGCTCCTAGAAGCTTTTGATCTGTTTCCTGTCTCTGGATTTTTCTGTTGTGGAGCTATCATATGAATGTGGTCAGATACTATGTGGCCCTTTGTGTCACTTCTATCAGAATCATGTTTTCAGGGTCCATCTATACTGTAGTGTGTGTTAATGCTCTGTTCCTTTTCACAGCTCAGTAATAGTCTGTTCTGGGGGCAGACCATGTTTTTCTCTACTCTCTAACTCTATAAAGAGTTCTTTCTTGACATGGCTGATTGTCTGGTTAGGTTTCTCTGGGGTCCAGGCTCGTTTCATCCCTGTGCAAACCTCCACTGTTTAGCATTCCTTGCCAGAGCAGTGTCATGAGGTTGAGGGTCATTCACATGAAGATGATCCCTTTTACCCTCATGGAAGAGAGCTATGACCTCCAGCAGCCTGCTAAGGGTGGCTTGGGTGGCAGGAGCCACTGAGATTTCCCTGGGCAGGAGCAGGAGCAGGAGAGGGGATGGTAAACACCTTGGGACATGCATTCACAGTGCCAACTTGGCCTGCCAAGAGATGTATGGCTTGCCTCACAGGCAGGCTGGGGCCCCAGATGCAGGTACCACTATAAGCTCTTATGCTGCCTGAATAGTAGTATCAAAGCCTGGCAAGAGAAGGGGGTCCCAGAAGCCAGCCCAGACTCAAAGCAGAGGCTGACATTTGAGCAAGGCCTGGTTTTTACAGAGCCAAGGCAGGGGACACAGATGGCTGCAGGAGTCCCATTGAAAGACTTCTCAAGCCAGAACTGAGTACTGGTAGCTCAAAGTCCCCCATGACCCAAGTGATCTCCTTAGAAGGTGTCTGGTTACATGGCCCAGCCCAAGAGAGGCAGGGAGCAAGCTGAAGTACCTGCCAGCCATTGAGGAGCAAGTAGAAGGTAAGGCTCATGGCCTTGAACAGATCCTTCCAGGTCTGAGCCACAGACAGGCAGCTCTGGATGGGTCACAGCTCAGAAGGGAGAAGTATAGGGCGACTCAGCCAGGAGAGTAAGGTTGGAGTGTTTGTAGGAAGGGCCAGGCTGCCAGAATGATCCAGTGACCCAGCTGCAGCCTGGGAGCTTTTATTCTATACCCATCTGTCTGTTTCCTGGCCCAAGCCCTCCATGGGCCTGGTTATGTCCTTTGTGATTGCAGAAGTATTATGGAGTCTGAGTACCAAAGAGTGTTTATCCTGTGGTCAGCCAAGAGGAAGAAAGGTCAGGGTATTAGCAGGCAGCCAGCTGGGGCACTGAGAGGCCTAACATGTCCAGTGCTGAGGAGAATGGACTGGGAGCACAGGGGTCACCAGATTTCCATGTGGGGCACAACTGCTCTGGCCTCAGGGTAGTGGGATGGACATATCACTATGGGTACTGAATTGGGATTCTTAGAAGATTATCCTACCCTGCTTATGTCTAGAGGCCAGGCCACCTGCTAAGTCTCAATGTGAATGTCAGGGTCTGCAGCCCATAGGAGAGGGACAGGTGAGCAAGGAGGGGAAAATGGATCAAGGAGAGAGAGCAGGGTCAGGGCCCTGGGTTACTGAGCCCTCAAGGGACAGATTGATGTGGTACCCCAGGAAGGTGGCCAGAGGAGCAAGAACTGGAATTTGTGGCTGCTTTTCTCCCCAGGGTGTGTACACCAAAATAGAAGCAGTTTATGGGGAACCACTGGACAAGCAGGAACTGGTGCCCTGCAGGAGGGAACCAGGCAGGCAGGTCACATGGGGGCCAAGAGTATGAAGACATCTACTTCACAGATAGAACACTCAGCAGGGAAGGTCACCCTTCCTAGTCTAATCCATGTTCCCTCCTCCACACTGTTGATGCTCTGATAGCTGTTGCAGTCTCTGCCTGCTATATGCTAGTCACACTCCAGCATTTCCAGATGTTAGTAGCATCCTTGAGAAGTGCAGTGGCCCTTGAAGGAACCTCTCATTTTAGACCAGCTATTTGCAGGTAATGTCTAAATGTTATCAATGTCCTCCAATTAAGTGTTTTCACATTGTTCTCTTTTCTGGCTGTGATATGCCGCTACAGTTACACAACATTGTGGCTATATCAGCACCTTTGTGGGAAGATCATGAGGAGACCAGTGCAACCTGTTTGCCTCTGGCCAGCCAGACCCCTGCCAACCCATCACTGTCCACCACAGAGCAGAAAAGTCCTTGCATTGCTAAGGACCAGAGATTGCTGCATTTGAAGTTTTACCCAAGTCTGGTCTTAGAGTTGATTTTGAGCAACATGGAACACTACTATATTTGTTAATTTACCGTAATTATTAGTACTATTTTGTGGTGCCAAAGACCCCCTTCTCCCCCCCCCCAAAAAAAAGAATTTGATGCCTGAAATTACACTTAGGACATCCAGTGCTTAGGAGTGAAAACCCTGTGGGTTTTCTTTTTGTTTTGATACAGGGTCTTCTGTAGCTCAAGTAGCCTCAAACTCACTGTGTTGCTAAGGATAGCCTTGAATCCCTGATCCTGACGTCTCTACGTCCTGAGTGCTAGGTTGACAGGCATGCACCAACACACCCAGTTTATGCAGTGATGGGGATGGAACCCAGGGCTTCAGACATGCTAGACAAGCACTGTATCCACTGAGCCATAGCCACAGCCCTCTGAAGACTATCTTGCAGATGAATGGATAGTCATCTTTTCTCCTCCATAGTTTTGATTTCTGAGTTTCAGTTACCCATGGTGACCTGCAATTTGAAAAGATTAAATAGAGGAGGATGAGAAGATGGCTCAGTTGGTACAGCACTTGTCATGCAAGCACGGGGACCTGAGTTTGGATCTATAGTACCCACATAAAAGCTGGATGCCGTGGCATGTCTGTAATCCTAGCATTGAGAAGGACTCTTGGGGCTGACTGGTTAGTCTAGCTGAATCAATGACTTCAGATGAGAGACCTTGTATCAAAAAAAAAAAAAAAAAAAAAAAGATGGTACCAGGTGTGGTGGCACATGCATGGCTTTAATCCCAGCACTGGAAAGGCAGAGATAGGGTCACTGTGAGTTCAAGGTCTGAGACTACATAGTGAATTCCAGATCAGCCTGGGCTAGAAGGAAACCCTACCTCGAAGGGGGGAAAAAAGTGAATGAGGAAGACACCCAACACTGACACATGTGCCCACATAGATACTGACACTCATGCACATATAAACCACCTACATATACAACAAAAAGAAAATACTAATGGAAAATTCCAGAACTAATCAGTTTCAGCTTTGGTGCTATTCTTATTAGTAAACCTGATGTCATATTGTGTATATGCATAGAAAGACCATGATATATGTAGGATTTGGTACTATCTGTGCTTATAGCTGCCCACTGAGGGTAAGGCAAGCCCCTTACACAGAGACCCCTTGGATAGGGGTTTACTAACACTCTGATAAAGTTAGTGCTCATTCTCTATGCCATGGGTTTTGTTCTTTTTTCCATACTGTCATCCCCAGGGATAGATTTTTGTTTGTTTGTTTTTGGAGACCAGGTCTTGCTGTGTATTCTAGGCTGACCTGGAATTCGTGATCCTTCTGTCTCAGCCTCCCAAGTACTAGGATGATAGGATGTAACACCATGCCTAGCATGTTTCATTGCCTTTCCTGTATGCCAGGGTTTGGCAGGTGACAGCAAACAGATTAAATATGTCCACATCTGTTGCTGCAAATATAATTTGACTGGCACATAGTCATGGCTGTACAACCATCTCTGATGGTTTTCTCCTCAGCAAGGCAAATTTGAGTTTCAGCAGTAATACCATGTGGCCCACAGAGTGGGAAATATTTACTATCTGGCCCTTTAAAGGAATGGCCCTTGAAATGCTGCCTGGGTACAAAGGCATACACCTGTCATTCCAACACTGGGAAATGAAGGCAGGAGGATCAGAAGTTAGGCTAGCTACATAGAGTTCAAAGCCAGCCTGGGCTACATGAGACCCTGTATCTGAAAAATAAAACTAAAAAGAATGGTTTTCTTACCTCTATCAAGTATAGTCAGCCTTCAGTATCCATATGTGGTGGTTGGATTCAGATGTCCCCATAAACTTAGGTGTTCTGAGTGCTAGGTTCCCAGCTGATAGCAATTTGGGAAATAAAGCCTCTGGAGGCAGTGTATTGTTGGGGGTGGCTTATGTGTGTTAGAGCCAGCTCCCTCTTGCCAGTGTTTGGCACACTCTCCTGTTGCTGTTGTCCACCCTCTGCTCATGCCGTTGTTTTCCCTGCCATCATGGAGCTTCTCCTCGAGTCTGGAAGCCAAAATAAACCCTTTTTTCCCATAAGCTGCTCTTGGTCAGGTGTTTTCTGCCAGCAATGCGAAGTTTTTACAACACATGGGTACCACAGACTCAATTCACTATGGCTCAAAATGTTAGGGAAGGGCTGGAGAGATGGATTAGCGGTTAAGGTGTTTACCTGCAAAGCCAAAGGATCCCAGTTTGACTCTCCAGGCCCCACATAAGCCAGATGCACAAGGGGGCACATGTATCTGGAGTTCGTTTGCAGTGGCTGGAGGCCCTGGTGTGCCCATTCTCTCTCTCTCTCTCTCTGCCTCTTTCTCTCAAATAAAATAAATAAATAAATAAAATATATTTTAAAAATGTTAGGGAAGGGCTGGAGAGATGGCTTAGCGGTTAAGGCACCTGCCTGCAAAGCCAAAGAACGCCCGTTACAGTCTCCAGGTCCCACGTTTAGCCAGATGCAGTGATGCAAGGGCGCAATGCCACACTTGCCCACAAGGGGGTTCATGCATCTGGAATTTGTTCACAGTGGCTGAGAGGCTGCTAGTGCGCTCATTCTCTCTCTCTCTCTTTCTCTCTGCCTGTTCCTCTCTCTGTTTCTCTTTCTCTCTCAAAAAAAAATGTTAGGGAAAAAAATTATAACTAGGGGCTGTGTAGTGGTTTAGAGGTAAAGCGCCACCTGCCTAGAGGCCACAGTGGGGGGCTAGGGCTGTGACTCTTCTGTAGAGCTCCTGCCTAGACTCTCCCCCAGTGAGGGGCTGGGGATGTGGTTTGGCTGTAGTGCACTTGCTTAGTATTACTGAGGCCCTGGGCCAGGTTCTACCCCCCCCCCCCAAGTGCTGGAAAAAAAGTGACTAAAACTAATTGCATCTGTACTAAACATGAGCAGATCCTTTTCTTGTCATTCTTAGCTTTTCTTCACTGTGCAGAGCACTTCAGATAAACAAGTGAGAGGGGGAAGACTTATTTTGACTCATGGTTTGTGTGATTTCATCTGTGGGTGGCTCCATTTGTGTGAGTTGAGGCACCATGTTATAGTGAGAAGAGCATGAGACAGAGGAGGTTGCTTACTGTGCAGTGACCAGAAAGCAGGGGTGGAGGACAAGCTATAGTTCCCAGAGGCACCTCCCCAGGGTCCCTTTGTTCTGAGTAGACCTCACCTTCTAGAGTTTTCCTTTAGTAGTACATTCCGTTAGGAAGTCATCCCTGCATTTATTTGCTGGTGAAATCAGAGCCCTAGTGATGCAGTCAATTTGGACATGACTAGTGTCCAACCTTCTCTGTCTCTTTCTCTCTCTCTAACATTATGCTGAATTATTTGTGTGGGAGCCATCAGCATAGATCAGGTTATGTCTAGATTTTTTTTTTCTTTCTTAAGTTATCTCATTTTAAAGAATTTGTATTCTTACTCATTGCACCTTTCCTGGGTGAAGTTTACCCTTAGGCATTTTTATTTCCTTCATTTTCCCTTTAAAAAAATTTTTTTTGAAGGCAAACAGTGGCTAATTAATCAGAGACAGACATAGGCAGAAGAAGGTGTAAGTGAATGTAAGAGCTTAGTAATGTAAGCCAACATCAGACAAAGGAACCTATTAGTCTGAATTTTCATTTATATTGTAACATTTTGCAGTTATATTCTTTTACTGGGTGTTTAAGACCATACAGGCAGCCATAATTAACAATACATTGTATTTTAGAGGTCAGTTATGGCTCTGGAGGAGAAAATCTTAGGGACCTGTGAAGGGTTCTAGGACTCTCCCATTGTGTCATTGCTAGGATGAGTCAAGGCCATTCTGACCTTGTAGCTTCCCTTAGAAGCATCTGTAGTGACTCTCCTTCTGCAGATACACTGACTTGGAGTCCATTTCCTGGTCTCCGGGTTTTCATGTCCTCTCTGACCAAGAAGACAGATAACTTACTGGAGGCTAGAGGTTAGAAGTGTCACATCATGTCCTGTGGCCTTTTGACCTGGGAGTAGGAAGCAAAATATTGGTTATCTTCTTAACTCCAATGTTTCCAGTTGACTTTGGCTCCTACATATGGTTATTAGTTACTCAGAGAAACTGTACACACCTAATTAGCAAAACAGATCTGCATAAAGAAGTGAAGAACATATCTGGTTAATAAGGCAGACCTGACTAGAGAATAACGCAAAAGTTTAAAAATCATTCTGATTAATATTTAAGTTTAGTTGTCAGGTAACAATAAACCATATTTGGAACACAGAAAGTGTAGATATTTTATCTTTTAAGTATCTGTCAGTTATAAGAACAGGTAGGGTTAGGGTTAGGGTTAGTAGCCCTGAAAAGAATTGTTTACCAACAACTTTAAATCAATTGATTTGATCTAGAACTTGTATGTCAGGAAAAGACAAGTCAGTATAAAAACTTGGTATCTGTGTTTGAAAACAACCTTACTGAAACTGGAAGCAGAACAGCAGAGTTTAAGATTTTTTTTAAATATTTTATTTTTATTTATTTATCTGAGAGAGAGATACAGAAATAGACATAGAGAGAGAGAAATAGAGAATGGGTGTGCCAGGGCCTCTAGCCACTGCAAATGAACTCCAGATACTACCTTGTGCATCTGGCTTACGTGGGTCCTGGGGAATTGAGCCTCGAACCAGAGTCCTTAGGCTTCACAGGTAAGCACCTAACCGCTAAGCCATTTCTCCAGCCCAAGTTTAAGATTTCTTTTTTTCATCAATAAAGATCATTTGGACATGAGGCTGTGTCCTAGAGCAGGGGACATGTCTTAAATATCAGTATATCTATAAGCAATGAATTTTAAGAGACTGGTTACCAAATACATATTTTGGACAGAAACATCAAGATGTTATCTTTTAATTATCTTGTTTTTGTTTTTGTTTTTTGTTTTTCAAGGTAGGGTCTCACTCTAGCCCAAGCTGACCTGGAATTCACTATGTAGAGGGAGGCCTTGAACTCACAGTGATCCTCCTACCTCTGCCTCCCGAGTGCTGGGATTAAAGATGTGTGCCACCATGCCTGGCTCTTTTTATTATCTTAATTAACAACCTTTTTAATATCTGTTATCCTTCTATTAAAACTGATTCATTATAAATGTCTCCAAATGTTAAGCTACATTTAAATATATTTGCTTTGGGCCTGGAGAGATGGCTTAGCGATTAAGCGCTTGTCTGTAAAGCCTAAGGACCCAGGTTCTAGGCTCGATTCCCCAGTACCCACATAAGCCAGATGCACAAGGTAGCGCATGCAGCTGGAGTTCGTTTGCAGTGGCTGGAGGCCCTGGTGTGTCCATTCTCTCTCTCTCTCTCTCTCCCTCTTTCTCTCTCTCTCTTTTTCTGTCTATCTGTCACTCTCTAAAAACCACCAAAAAAAAAAAAAAGTTTTATTTAAAAGTTATTTTTTGGAAAAGTTTAAGAGAAGATTGGTGTTAGTTCTTTCATGAAGGCCTGGAAAAATTCACCAGTGAATTCATCTGGGCCTGGACTTTTTTCAGTTGGGAGATTTTTTTTTTATAACTGCTTGGATCTCCATACTTGTTATATGTCTATTTAAGTGGTTAATCTCCTCTTGATTTAATATTGGTAGGTCTTATAAATCATCCATTTCTTTCAGATTTTCAAGCTTAATGGAGTACATGTCTATTTTTGGATTTCTCTGATATCTGTTGTGATGATGCCTTTTCATCTCTAATTTTATTCATTTGTGTCTCTTCTTTTAGTCAGATTTGCTAAGGGTTTATCAATCTTGTTTATCCTTTCAAATAACCAACTCTTTGTTTCATTGATTCTTTGGATTGTTGTTTTTTTTTTTTTTTTTTTTGGTTTCTATTTCATTAATTTCTGCCCTAATCTTTATTATTTCTTCCCAAATACTGAGTTTTGGTTTGCCTTGTTCTTTTTCCAAGGCCTTAAGGTGAATCATTAAGTTGTTTATTACAACCTTTCTAATTTCTTAATATAGGCACTTAAAGCTATAAATTTCCCTCTTAGGACTGCCTTCATTATGTTCCAAAAGTTTGAGTATATTGTGTTCTCATTGTCATTTGATTCTCTGAATTTTTTTTTAATTTTTATTATTATATTTATTTTTGGAGAGAGAGACACAGAGAGAGACAGACAGAGAGGGAGACAGATAGAGATGGGCGCGCCAGCAGTCTCTCAGCTGCTGTGAACGAAATCAGATGTGTGCGCCCCCTTGTGGTCAAGTGTGGCATTGCGCCCTTGCGTCACTTTGCATCTGGCTAAACGTGGGACCTGGAGATTAGAACCGGGTTCTTAGGCTTAGCAGGCAGGCACCTTAACAGCTAAGCCATCTCTCCAGCCCTGATTCTATGAATTTTTTGATTTCCTTCTTGATTTCTTCATTGACCCATTCATCATTTACTAGTGCATTGTTTAATTTCCATTGATTTTGTATATGCTCTTTAGCTTTTCTTGCTGTTGGTTTGTAACTTAGTCCCATTGTGCTCAGATAGAGTACAAGAAATTATTTCAGTTTTTCTGTGTTTGTTAAGATGTGCTTTGTGTCCTCCATATATGGTCTATTTTAGAGTCTTCCCTATGCTTCTGAAAAGAATGTATACCTATTTGGATGAAATATCCTGTATATATCTGTTAGGTCCATTTGTTCTATGACCTCATTTAATCCAATACGTCTCTGTTTATTTTTTTGCTGGGATGACCTGTCAATTGATGAGAGTGAGTTGTTGAAGTCACCCACTACAACTGTGTTTGGTGTTATCTGTGACCTTGGTTCTCGTAGTGTTTGATGAAATTGGGAGCCGCATGTTAGGTGCATATATGTTTAGGATAGTAATGTCCTCCTGTTGGAGTGTTCCATTAATATAAAGTGTCCTTCCTTATCTTTCCTAACTAATGTTGGTCTGAAGTCTACCCTGTCAGATATTAGGATAGTGACACCTGCTTGTTTTCTAGGTCCATTTGCTTGAAACACCATTTTCCAACCTGTCACCCTAAGATAGTGTCCATCTTTTGTGGAAGGGTGACTTTCTTGGAGGCATCAAATTGAAGGATCCTGCTTTTTAACACAGTCTGCAAACCTATGTCTTTTGGTTGGGGCATTGAGGCTATTCATATTAAGAGTTATTACTGAAAGGTATGCATTTATTTTTGTATTTTTCTTGTTTTGTGATTCTTCTGGTTTTACTTTTGCTCTCTTGTATTAACTAGTATTTGAGTATGGTTTGTTTTTTCCAGGTTCCTTTTGTGTGTGCTTTTCTTTCTCTTCAGCATGGAGGATCCTTTCAAGTATTATCTGTAGTGCTGGTTTGGTCTTCATATATTTCTTTAGCCTGCTTTTGTTGTGGAATGTCTTTATTTTTCTATGTGAATGGAATACATCATTCCAAGCCCTTCTGCCTTTTAAAGTTTGTGTTGCACAATCTGCTGTTATCCTGGTGGGCATGCCTTTATATATGACTTGATTTTTCTCTGTAACTGCTTTCAATATATTTTCTTTGCTCTGTGTGTGTGTGTGTGTGTGTGTAGAGACAGAGAATGGGTGCACCAGTGGCGTCTCAGCTGCTGTGAACGAACTCCAGGCGTGTGTGCCCCCTTGCAGACAAGTGTGGCATTGTGCACCCTTGCATCACTTTTGTGTCTGGCTAAACATGGGACCTGGAGAATCGAACAGGTGTTTTTAGGCTTAGCAAGCAGGTGCCTTAACCGCTAAGCCATCTCTCCAGCCCTGCTTTGTGTGTTTTATAGTTCAATTATAATATGATGGTTAGCGACTCTTTCCTGATTTTGTCTGTATTAGCATCATTCTCCCTACTTGGGGGAAGTTTTCTTCTATGATTTTGTTGAAAATACCTGTTATGTCTTTGGAGTGAATTTCTTTTCCTTCTACTATGCCCTGAATTCTTATGTTTTATCTCTTCATAGTGTCCCGAATGTTTTGAAATTCCCATTTATACCTTCCTATTGGTTTGTCTTTCTCTTTGTTGGACTGTATTAGATCTGCCACCTTGTCTTCTAATTTAGATATTCTTTCCTCTCCTTGATCCATTCTACTGGTGAGACTTTCTACAGAGTTTTCTATTTGACTTACTGTGTTTTTCATTTCTAGTATTTCTGACTGGTATTATTTTTTTCATTATTTCTATTTCCTTACTCATATTTTGTATTAACCCTTTATTTTGTTAAGTTGATTTCCTGTGTTCTCCTTCAGGAGTTGGTTTTCTTTGATTCCTTTGATTTCTTCTTTGAGTTCTTAGAACATAGATATAATCTCTCTTTTTTTTTTTTAATCTTTGTCAGGCATTTCATCTAAAGCAGTATCATTGGAGGTCATTTCTTATGGATTTATAATTTTGGGTGGGATTCTATTGTCTTTATTTTTTGTGTTTCTTGTATTATAATGTAGAGCTTTTTGCATCTTGAGTTAATTTGATGCTTGGGTTTTCTACTTATCTCCAGTGTTCTTAGCTGTGTAAATCCAACTTCTTATATCTTCTGTGTAGTTTAAGATGCCAGGTATAGCTCTTATACTCCAAGAGAAACAGCAGAAGTGATCCTAGGTGTTGATTTTGCCTGCTATTCAAGTATTATAGTAGATTGGGTGAAGCAAATTACTGGCAAATTCTAAAATTCAACTGAGCAATATAGACATTCAATGAAAACCAGCACAGAGTATTTATATAAGTGTGGGGATTACACGAAACAGATAATCTAGTAAAGCCGAAGTCCCTAAGGGTGTGTATTGTTCCACACCCTTAATCTTGTCAGCTAGGAAGTTTATAGTCTGAAAGGGGTTCCATGTCAGCCTGTGGCCAATCATTCCCTGCCCCCAGTAAAGACAGAAGAAAAAGACAAAGGCCCTATAAATCTGGAAATGTCAAGGCAACAGTAGGCAACACCAAAATACAGCTCACCTTGATCTCTCAGTGCAGGCGGCTGGGGGTGAATGACTTCTCTGGACATTCACAGCTCTGATGGTTAGGGGATGGGAGACTTTGCAGGGTACCTGGAATTGTATTGGAGCAGCTCAGAGTTGCTCAGCCAGTCCCGTTTGTATTCTACTTCAGCAGCTGCTCAGCTGGTCTCCGTTGTTTTTCTCCTTCAGGTTTCTTGACTTTGCAAGGAGGCTGATGTTAATGGAAAATCCCCTCACTTTGTTTCTGCTCCTGCCGCTCTGCACTGCCAGGCAGGCAGGCAGGCTTGTGAATTGGGGCCCCTTTCTGGAAGGTCCTGGTCTCTCCTGCTTCTCTGCTGTGGTTGATAATAACTTACACACCTTCACTTTTTCAGTAGAAGAGTGTGTTTTCCCTCCCTAGACTGCTTTGGTGTGGCTAGTATGCCGCCATTTTACCCAAAGTCCCAGTAGTTATTTTCTGAAGCAATACCTTGTATATTTTATTTTCACCAGTTTTCAAAATTCAGCACATTATTTTTCTTGTTATGATCATTGACCTCTGTAATATAATTGAACATTATATATTAACATTTATAAGACATTCTTGAAACATTTCTTATGAGCAGATCAATGTATAAATTTTGCTAACAGGACACATTTCATAGTACCTTACAGGCTTATGTCTTTTGTGCTGCAAAGCTAAAAATCCCAGTGCCATCACATACCAATGTAAAAGTTTTTTTCTTTTTTTTGTATTTTGAGAGAGACACACAGAGGGAGAGAGAGTGAGAGAGAGAGAGAATGGGTGCACCAGGGCTTCTCAGCCACTGTGAACGAACTCCAGATGCATGCGCCCCCTTGCAGACATGTGCGGCATTGTGCCCTTGCATCAGTTTTGTGTCTGGCTAACCGTGGGACCTGGAGAATCGAATGGACATTCTTAGGCTTCACAGGCAGGAGCCTTAACCATTAAACTGACTTTCTGGGTTTCCTCTTATTGTTGTCCAAGGCCTATCCCATAAGAGTAAAGATTTTATAACTCCTCATTATCTATTTCCAGTGTAAAGAAGCGAGATTGAGTTAACATCCATTCTCCAAATTATTATGGGTCCTAACTCTTCAAAGGGATGATATAGAGATACCAGTTAGGCTCAAAGGCAAACAAAGACTAACCCAACTTTATTAACATTAAAAAGAACCATTTTTTCTAACAACAGTACTGGTCCCAGATACCTCTAAATTAAAAGATACTGAACTAGTTAAAATACATTATTAGAGGGTACTATTATAGGGAATATTAAACTTCCACAACCAAAATTCAAGCCTTAGTAAATCCAATTTTACTCTTAGATATTGCTATACATTGATGTTTATAAAAGTTGTTTTTAGGGGCTAGAGAGATGGCTTAGCAGTGAAGGTGTTTGCCTACAAAGCCAAAGAACCCAGGTTCAGTTCTCCAGACCCCTGTAAGCCAGATGCACAAGGTGGTGCATGCATCTGGAGTTTGTTTGCAGTGACTGGAGGCCCTGGCACGCCCATTCTCTCTCTCTCTCTCTCTGCCTCTTCTCTCTCTCAAATAAATAAATAAATAAATAAATAAATAAATAATATTTTTTTAAGGTTGTTTTTAGCCAGGTGTGGTAGAGCAAGTCTTTAATCCCAGAACTCGGAAGGCAGAGGTAGGAGGATCACCATGAGTTCGAGGCCACCCTGCGACTACATAGTGAATTCCAGGTCAGCCTGGACAAGCATGAGACCCTCAAAAAAACAAAACAAAATTTTTAAAAAAGCTGTTTTCAAACAGAAATTTAGATTTATGGTTTTCTTTTTTAAAAAATAAGTCCTTGATTATATGTCATTTTGTTCATAACAAGATTTCTTATTTTTATGATATTATCTTTTTCCAGGGAAGCCTTCAATAATCCCCACTTAGAGTTAAGCCTGAATGTTAAACTCATATGTTTTCCCAATGAACAAACTGGCTGTTTGTATGTAATACATAAATTCCTCTCCATATATATTGTTTTGATCTCATATCATTCCTGTTAGACAAAACCCCATTTAATAGGGAATTTCATTTCAACAGACAACATTAGGCCCAGTGATACAACTCTCATAATTTCATGGTTATATATAAAACTTGACAAAAATAATTAAACCTTTAGTCTTTTTAGTTTGACATCCTTTCATATCTCTAAATCTTTTGCCTGTACCAAGTAACTAAAGTACTTTTATTTACTAGTCTCTTAATTTTAATTAACTTAGATAAAGTTAATGTCTCTTTTTATAAACAAAACTTGTTTCTCCCACCTGCAATTGTCATTTTTGACCTTGGATATAATATTTGTCTGTGTCATCTGTAAATGTCATGCCACATACAGAAAGGTTGTATAAGGTGATAGCCAAGCTATAGGGGCTACTAGACTTATTATAATCCAGGCAATTATTTCCTTGGTGGCTCTGATAGTACCTTTTTTCTGAAGAGTGGTCTCTGTGCCTGCCCAGCATACAAAAAGGAACTAAAACTGAAGTTCTTAAGGGCTACACCTGTATTATTAGAACTTCATCTTCAGGGCTGGGGAGATGGCTTAGCAGTTAAGTCCTTGCCTGTGAAGCCTAACGACCCTGGTTCAAGGCTCAATTCCCCGGTACCCACGTAAGCCAGATGCACAAGGTGGCACATGCATCTGGAGTTCATTTGCAGTGGCAAGAGGCCCTGGCACACCCATTCTCTCCCTCTCTCACTGCCTCTTTCTCTCTCTCTGTTTGTTGCTAATTAATAGATGAAGTTTATCTTCAGCAGTTAAGGAGAAATTGCTATCTGTGCAGAATCAAATAATCAGGCTATATTTGCTGAGACATTTGTTGCTCTGGGTTATAATTCTTATAGTTTTTTTAAAAAATTTAATTTATAAAACCAGTTGGGATCTTTTGGTCCCTTTAAAATGGTTTAATAGGGCTGGAGAGATGGCTTGGCAGTTAAGGCGCCTGCCCACTAAGCCTAAGAACGTCAGTTCCAATCTCCAGGTCCCACATTTAGCCAGATGCAAAGTGATGCAATGGCGCAATGCCACACTTGCCCACAAGGGGGCGCACGCATCTGGAGTCCGTTCACAGCGGCTGAGAGGCTGCTGGTGCGCCCATCTCTATCTGTCTTCCTCTCCCTCTCTCTCTGTGTCTCTCTCCAAAAGAGAGAGAGAGAGAGAGAAAATGGTTTAATAGTAAATAAGCAAAGAAGGGTACCAACCATACTTGGCAGATCCAAGATGACCTTTTGTCCATATATCTGTGTAATTGAAACAGTTTTATGTCTCACCAGGACAAAAGGAAACTACACTAAAAGGAAAGAGAATCTCTTAAACACATATTTCTCAGTTGTAAATTTTGTAACAATTTCCCTTTTCTAATCAACCATAGTGTGGCTGATGTTTGATAGCATTTTATTTTCTCTCTAGTCTTCTGAAGATCCTGTAAGGAAAGTGTAAGAGAAAAGTGAAAGAGAACACTGGGCTTGATCTCTATAGACAGACTGTTTATTGAGAGGAACAGCAAGGGACAGCAGCCTTTCTGCAGGATGAAGGCTGAAGCATTGAGTCAGGTTGGGGTTCAAACTTACAAGGAGGATCCTAAGACACAGACTGTACCAGGTGCAGGTGATAAGAAAATTGTAGCTGTGTCCTTGTTCAGAACAGGCTTCTTCAGCCAGGAATGTGTAAGGGAGGACACTCAGATGGTCTCTGGTCCTTCAAGGCCATCTAGGCTAAGGGGAGTACATCAGTCAGGGAAGGTGTTGGGCTTAATGAGGTAGAATACTTGTCTGTGACTTCTTTATAGCCTGATAGTGTTAGGGATAGTTATTAATCCTTTAGTTCCCTCTAGTTTTCAGGGAAGGTTATTAACCCTTCAGCTCTATCTCTGCTTATTTAACTGTTCTGGTCTTCCTCCCTTTATTTACTCAGCGGGGTCATGAATGCATCAGCCAATGTCTTAGAGTACTCCTTACCACCTTCTCATACGACTTCAACATAACTGAAGGATTTATGAACCACTGACCTCCATGGAAAAATTCTTTTGGACCATAAAACTTACAAGCTCACAGATAGCCATATTCCACCTCGGAGTTATCAGGCCACCCAAAGAACAGCTTTAATCCCCGCTTCAACAGGCAATTAGTAAACAAAAGGAAAAGGCTTTATCTTCCCATTATCCACTCCCAAGGAAAATTAAACAGCCAGGAGTTTAATTTTATCTACATTCCCCTCCCCCAATCTTGGACTGCTCTGGCAACCCAGAAACTTCAATGACCCCCTCACCAGCCCTAGTATTTAACTTCTTCTGATGGACCCTCACCACTGGGGAGCACAGTGAGATAGCATAAACACCACAGTGAGACCTGCATTGCAGTTTGCCTCCTCCCAGTGCCCTCATTTGTACAGGCCAAGGGAGACAAAAAGGCACTGAAACAGCTACAGCAAATTCTTTCACAATTTCTAAGAAGTGGGTCTGCAAGGAAACCCGTCATAGCTTTGGACCCACCCCAGCACCCAACTTTTTAGATCAACTTCCAGCACTGGGGAAATAGCAAGGACCGGGACCCAGGAACACAGTAGCATTGGCACAAGCTGTGCTAAAGCCAGTCTCCCATCCCCTTTCTAACAGACTCCAGCTCAGGGCTCACCCTTTGTGCCATTCATAGGCTTCTAGGTCTGCCAGGCCTCAGCCTGGGATCTCAGATCTTTTCCAGATTCTGCCCAGGGGGCAGAGACCCTGGGTAAAAGTCGTACACAGCCTCAGACACTGACACACACACACACACCACTAGGAGACAGAACAGTGCCTCCCCCCTTACCCGCATACTTATGGGTTCAGGGTTCTCATACACACATGCACTGAGGCATCGCAGTGCCTCCCCCTTCTTGCATTTCCCTCCAGTTTCAGTGGCATATGACAGACAAAGGATGGGGTTGCCACCTTGGAAGGAAGCCATTCAGATGCCCGTCTGGCCATGTCCCAGGGGAACTTCGGCAGTGCTTGGCTATAGTGGGTTCAGCTTGTGACTTGCGATTGGATACTATTCCAGTCCCACCATGAGACCTTAAGCCATTTGCCACAATAACACAGAAGGAGCCCACTCAAATCCTGTGGCCTTAGTGGGGATCTTAAGGATGACCAGCTGTAGGACTACAAATTCGAATTCAGACTGCAAGCAGACTGAGTCACCTATTCATTCATACAGAGGTTAAATTACAGTTCCCTCTACCTTATGGGAATTCCCTGGCTATCACTATATAAACGCCTCTTAATGGCCCCTTATTGGGCCTCTGTAAAGCTTTAATTTTCAGCTCTGAATACACGTGGAGCCCCCCTTTCAGCTCAGTAAACACATGGAGCAACTCCAAATATGCATGGAGCAGCCCTGTCAGCTCCAAATACACAGGGAGCCCCTTGTCAGCTATCACTTTGACTCAGTACACACATGGGGGTCTACTTGGAATGGCCCTAGAGCTGATCAGGCTCTGTCTCAATCTGCTTTCTGGTCTCCCCCCCCCCACCCCCCACCCCCGCCAGGACCTTCCTCAGCCACTTGTCTGGTGGCTCTGTCCATCTTCTCTTCCAAATCTGGTTGGAAGATCGGGTGCCATGAGAGGGCAGAGCTCCCATCCAAGTTTGGATCCTGGAAACCATCAGGGAGCGCCTTTCTAAATCGCTCGGAGACTCCCTGCCCTACAGCCACTCAGCTGCCTGTGCCAGTGGCTCAAAGGGCGAGGAGTTTGTGTGCAAGACTCTCATGACTCAGTTTCCCAGCCAAGGCATCAGCTATGTTATAGGAATTAATGAGTCAATGAGAATAATCAGGCAAAGCCCACTTTAGAGAGAGGGAGAGAACCTTTATTCACATGTGGACCTCTGCTGGCTCACGCCAAAACCTGACAGAGGCCCTGAACTTGGATTGCGCTGGATTTACATACTTTTTACAATCCTTTGTCTGAATTCTCCTGAACTTAGAAAGGGGAGAGATTTACATCCATTAAGTGTAGGGTTCTGTCAAATAAGATTAAGTACAGGCAGCTATCTCCTGAGATAAGGTAGTTATATATTGTTAAAGGGGTCAGGCTCCGAGCCATGGAATTCTTGTTAGCTATAGTCAGAGGGAGGGAAGTGCAACATCTGTCACTTCACTGAAAGTCCTAGGTACATTTGTGTTTCTTATAGATACATTGATTCTATTTAATCTTATAGAAGCTAGAAATATTAAATATATGGCATTCCTTCAGTACTTGGATGATAGGCATGTGCTACCATGCCCAGTTCCCTTATTCCCTCTTGAGATGATTTCTTGCTTTGTGGCCCATTCTAGCCTCTACCTTCTGGGCTGCAGGAATCTTTCTACCTTAGCCTCCTGAGCAACTGGGACTGCAGATGTGTGGGACATCTGGAAACTCTGGTGACTATGAGGACTGCTGGTCAGGAACTTCTTAAAATGCTCTTCAGTTTGTGTTTTACTGCTCTTTTTTCACCATGATCTTTGTTCAAACAACAACAAAAAAAAGTTGTATTGGCATGTGGCCCCAGATATTAACGTCCATGCTCTGTGTGATTGTGTTTGCTTTATGATGATAAGTTGAACAGTCATTTCTGGATCTACAGGGGGTACCCCACTCCTAGAACACTAAAATTAGCATTGCTCAAGTTCCTTCTGCAAAGTGGTACAGTGAGACATTCCTGTTAATCTATTTATTTATTTTTATATTTTTATTTATTTACAACACAGAGAGTGTGTGTATGGACATATAGGGCCTCTTGCCACTGCAAATGAACTCCAGATGTATGTGCTACCTTGGTGCATCTGGCTTTAGGTTGATACTGGGGAATTGACCCCAGGCTGACAGACTTTTTAAGCAAATGCCTAATCTGTTTTTTGAGACGCAGTCCTGATCCTGCCTCGCCCGCCTGAATGCTGGTATTACAGGCCTGTACCACCCTGTCTGGCTCAGAGACCTTTTTCAGTGCTTAAAATACACACCATAATTTCACTCTTCTCTAAGAAGAGGTATTCCCCAAAAATATAACTTCCCCCTTTGTCTGAAATAACCTTGGCTCATGCTTGAGCTTGGGACCTGCCCTTGCCAGTAAGCCGGCCAGAGAAGTCTACAGGGCACAGGATAGAGCAGGAATGCATAAGAGTTTGTTTCTTTGCTATACTGGTCAGGGCCACTCATGACCTTTCCTGGTGTTCACAGTGCGTTTTAAGGAAAGGTTCCAGTACGCTCTTCTGGTGCCCTTGGTCCACATCCAACATCCTTCCCATGTGGTGTGACCAGGCGACCATCATGACAGTCTCTGAGCTATGTCCATTGTTCTCTGGCTCCACATGGCCTATCACATCTACCGCCTCCTCCTTCAAAGCCCAAGCCAGGAGTTAGCTCTGCTTCCATGCCTACCTAGCTGTTATTACATAGCCTCTGAGCTTCTCTGAGCTACACCTCATATACCAGCCAGTCTCCTGGGGTGCCTGTGGCTCTGGTGTGGCTGGTCAGCTTCAGATACTGCAAAGGCTAGGGAAGGAAGCCTGAGGCTGTTGGGAGAGAGCAAGGTGACTCAAACTCCTGCTTAGTGCCTCTGGGCCTGGTGATTCCTGTGTCCCTGGCAAGGCAGGATAAGGGCAAATTCAAGACCTATGAGGCCACAGGAAAACCTCTGTGTACTAATGACCTGGTGACATTCAGCTCATGAGGGTGCAAGGCTGGGAGGGGACCCCATATAGTCCCAGCCGCCCAAGGGGCTGTGACACAGGTGGTGGCCTATGGGTTCCTGGGTCCTTTGTTCCTGATTCCCCATTGCTTGTCAACCCCATGGGCAGATGTACATATCTGTGTAGGTGACAGTGATTGTAGGCTGGGCTGGGCATGGTGTCTAAAGCAGAAGCCTCCCAACCAGGCCCAAAGGGACTTGGAACAACCCCCCCACCCTCTGAAGTTGATTTGGTTGAGCCTGGGTGTGTGCAGGCCTCATTTTCTTCCTCTTGGGTGTAGACAGCTTGCTTTTTTTAAATTTGTTTGTTCGTTGTTGTTTTTTTTTTTTTTTTTTTTTTGAGGTAGCATCTCACTCTAGCTCAGGCTAAACTGGAATTCACTATGGCCTCAAACTCATAGCGAATCTCTGCCTCCTGAGCTTTTTTTTTTTTTAGCTCAGGCTGACCTGGAACTCACTCTGTAGTCTCAGGATGGCCTTGGCTGCTGTGATTAAAGGCATGCGCCACCACACCCAGCTGTTTTTTTTGTTGTTGTTGTTGTTTTTTGAGGTAGGGTCTCACTATAGCCCAGGCTGACCTGGAATTAACTATGTAGTCTCAGGGTAGCCTCGAACTCACCAGATTCTCCTACCTCTGCCTCCTGAGTACTGGGATTAAAAGCATGCACCACCATGCCTGGCCAACAGCTTGCTTTTCATACCGATGAGGATTCACAATGAGGGCACACAGCTTCCCCACTGTAATTTCTTCCCTCTTCTTATTCCGGCAGCAGAAGCAGGTCTAATTTTCTTCCTTCACCCCTTGCCTTGGTATGGGTTTAGAAAAAGGCCACCACATGGCAGGTGTGACAGGGCTGGGAGCCACCACAGTCAATGGGTGATCAAGTGAAGCCTTGAAATAGCAAACTGTACTTGGGTACAACAGTACACACGTGTCATACCTGTACTTGGAAGGCTGAGGCAGAAGGATTGTATATTGCAGGATAGCTTGGATACATAGTAAGACCCCATTTCAGAAAAACAAAGCAAGGATGGGGAGAGGGCTTAGTGGATAAAGCACTTGCTATGTCATGGTGAAGACTTTAGTTCTTATCCTAGATCCCACACAAAGCAGATACTGTAGCGCTGGCTAGTGTCTGTAACCCTAGTGCACTTAGTGCAGTGAGAAGGGGAGACAGAAGAATCAGCCAAAAGCCCACAGGCCAGCTAACCTGGCTTATGTAGCAGTGAGCAACAAACAAGAGACCCTTCCTCCAACAAAATGGAAGGTAAGGACCAACACCCATAGTTATCCTTAGACCTCCATACACTCGTTACATATGTGAACTCATACACATATACATGAACTACACAAATAATATTAAAACTTAAAAAAAACTACTAAACAACTTTTGGATGAAGCCAGGCATGTAGTAGCTGAGGATGACCTTGAATTTCTGATTCTCTTGCCTTTAATTCCCAAGTGCTGGGATAATAGATGTGCTCTACCACATCCACTTTATATGATGCTAGGGCTTGAACCCAGGGCCTAGGCAAGAATTCTATCTACTGAGCCCCAGCCCCAAGAACTTACAGGATATTTTTTAAAGGCGAACACATTTACTGTCAGAGTCCATGTGATATAGTCAAAGCATTGATGTCTCCGTCAATGTATATATGTAGTTCAGAATGTTTTGGATAGATTTGAAAAGTTGGCTTAGCAGTTAAGGTGCTTGCCTGTGAAGCTTAAGGACCCAGGTTCGATTCCCCAATTCCCACGTAAACCAGATCCTCAAGGTGGCACATGCATCATCTGCAGTGGCTGCAGGCCTGGTGTGCCCATTTCTCTCTGTTTCTCTCTCTGTCAAATAAATAAAAATTTTAGAGCTGGGCGTGGTGGCGCACGCCTTTAATCCCAGTATTCGAGAGGCAGAGGTAGGAGAATCGCCGTGAGTTGAGGCCACCCTGAGACTACATAGTGAATTCCAGGTCAGCCTGTACTAGAGTAAGACCCTACCTCAAAATAAATAAATAAATAAATAAATAAATAAATAAATAAATAAATAAATAAATATTTTAAAGAAAAAATGAAGCTAGCCAGGCATGGTGGCACACACCTTTAATCCCAGCATTTGGGAGACAGAGGTAGGAGAATCACCATGAGTTCAAGGCCAACCTGAGACTACATAGTGAATTCCAGACCAGCCTGAGCTAGAGTGAGACCCACCCTACCTTGAAAAACCAAAAAAAGAAAACGAAAAGAATGAAGTTGGGCATGGTGGCAGATGCCTTTAATCCCAGCATATGGAGGCAGAGGTAGGAGGATTGCCATAAGTTCAAGGCCACTCTGATACTAAACAGTGAATTCCAGGTCAGCCTGGGCTTGAGCAGGACCCTACCTCAAAAAACCAAAACAAAACAAAACAAAAAGAATGAATGGTCCAATGCCATAGGAAGTGGGAGAAAAGCAACATGTTAATCACCAAGAAAGATTGGGGCATTCTGAGAAGATGGACCCTTAGAAAAGTGGTGAATTCCCATTATAGTTCCACTTCCCTCAGAGCAGTCAGGATGCTCTGCTCAAAGCCCAGCTTGTTCACTTCTCCCTGGGATCTTCCATGTGGTTTCAATGACCCTACACAAAGCTTATGTGAAATATATAGGATTTCATTAATTGTTTAATAACTTAATTGGGCATGGACATGACATGGTCATGGCTACAGGCTTGCCATCAGGCTTAGCAGGACATCAAGATTTGCAGGCCTACCTGGGTTGCATAGTTAAATTCTGTCTCAGAAACATTAATTTGGGTTGGAGAGATGGCTTAGTAGTTAAGGCACTTGCCTATGAAACCTAAGAACCCATGTTTGACTCCCTAGGTCCCATGTAAGCCAGACATGCAAGGTGGTGCAAGGGCAAGGTCATGCATGAGCACAAAGTGCTGCATGCGTCTGGAGTTCAATTGCAGTGGCTGGAGGCTCTGGTGCGCCAATTCTCTGTCTCTCATAAAAGTATATTTGTAGAGTGGAGAGATGGCACAGTGGTAATGCTGCTGTGCAAGTATGAGGACCAGAGTTCAAATCTCTAACACCCATGTAAAGCTGTGTGCAGTGGCAAAAAAACAAGAGACTCTGTCTCAAGCAAAGTGGAAGGAATGGACTGACAGTTTAAGGTTGTTCTCTGACCACCACATATGTGCCATGGTACACATGCCCCCCCCACACACAAAATACTAGTAATAATCATTTCTTTCATACTTGGTTAAAAAAAAATACTTATTTGCAAGCAGAGGGAAGAGACTGGGTGCCAGGGTCCCCAGCCACTGCAAACAAACTTCAGGTGCATGCACCACTGTATGCATCTGGTTTTACATGCATTCTGGGAACTCAAACCCAGGTCTTTAGGCTTTGCAGACAGGCGCCTTAACCACTGAGCCATCTCTCCAGTTCCCATACTTGGCTTTTTGTTTTGTTGAGCTTTGCTTTAAGATTCTATCATCTGAGACTGGAAAGATACTTCAGTTTGTAAAGACTTGAGCAAGTATGAGGATTTGAGTTTTGATTTTCAGTACCCACATAAAAGCCAGGTATGGTGGCATGTGCCGGTAATCCCAGCACTGGGAAGGTGGAAACAGGTTCCCTGGGACTTGTTGCCTAACTCGACCAGCTGAATCAGCAAACTCTACAAGTTCTTCAGTGAGTGACCCTGTTTCAAAAAATAAGATCAGGTATGGGGAATGGCTCAGCACTTAAAGGACACTTGCTTGCAAAGTCTTCAGGGCCTCAGGTTTGATTTCCCTAGTACGCACGTAAAGCCAAATGTGCAAGGTGGTGCATGGAGTTTGTTTGTAGTGTCAAGAGGTGGGCCCTGGCAAGCCCATTCTCATTCTATTTCTCTCAGCTCACAAATTTAAAAAAATAAGGTGGAAAGTGACTGAGGAAGACACCAAGTGCATCTACACACACACCTATCATACCCACACACACACATAGGAATATTATACACACCATACTTGTGTTTTCTATTCTGTTTACCTTTGTTTGTTTGTTTGTTTTTTTTTTGTTTGTTTGTTTGTTTTGGTTTTTCGAGGTAGGGTCTCACTCCGGCCCAGGCTGACCTGGAATTAACTATGTAGTCTCAGGGTGGCCTCGAACTCATGGCGATCCTCCTACCTCTGCCTCCCGAGTGCTGGGATTAAAGGCATGCGCCACCACGCCCGGCTTTTACCTTTGTTTTAAGCTTCTGCCACCCCCACAGGGATTGCTGAGACTTTGGCCATAGATGGGAATTAGTCTGTCTTAGAGGGACTCTTCCCAGCCCCAGGAGTGCTTGACACATTTTTAAGACTGGCTGTGTTTTCCATCCTATTTGTTGCAGACAGTTGATGCCTCTTGTGATCAGGTAGGGCACATCATGTCACATGGCCACCTAGCCCCAAACACATCCCCTGTATCTATGTAGTTGGACTTCTGTGTGACCCTGTAGCCAGCAGCTTTCAAGAGCATGCAGGGAATGACAAGGCCATGAAGACACTGGAGGAGAACAGCCTGGCAGAAATGTGATGGGAGCTAGATCCTAAAGAGACTTCACTTTCTTCTCTAAGCAGGGAACTCTGAGGTGCAGTGACACTCCACTTCCTGCCCCCATATCCAAAGGCCTGCTGCTGCCCTCTATACAAATAGGAGAGTGTACAGGGGCTGTGTCATCCTACACACTTCCACCATCACCTGTCCCTTCTGCATCCTTGACCTTGGCTGACATCCTCTCTTAGCCTCTGGTTTGCCCCTGAAGACCTCCATGACCCCCAAAGCCCCTTTGGTAGTTTGAGTATATGTCCCCCATAGCCTCAGGTATGTTTGGTTAAAGTTAAACTTCCTGTTTAAGTCTCCAGCAACCTACTGCAGGGGACGTGTCACTGGGGGCTGTTCTGAATTCCAGCTCAAAGGTATGGAGTGCAGTCTGAGTTCTGGGGTTCCTGCTGGCTTCTTTTCGGTGTTTGCTGGCTGCTGGTGGTGTTTCTCTCTGCTTGGATCTGTGAAAGTGAGCCACCTTCTTCTGACATTGATGGAACTTACCCTGGATCTGTAAGCTTGAAATAAATCCCTTCCTCTCATAAAACAGCCACTCTATTGAAAGCAAGTGGGTGCAGGCTTGATGTTATGGCACCTGTAACCCAGCACTCAAGAGGCTGAGGCAGGGGGATTGCTTGAACCCAGGAGTTCAAGGCTATCTGGCAACACAGAGAAAAACATGTCATTTCAAAAAGTGTAAAAAAAAAAAAAAAAGCCGGGTGTGGTGGCGCATGCCTTTAATCCCAGCACTCGGGAGGCAGAGGTAGGAGGATCGCTGTGAGTTCGAGGCCAGCCTGAGACTACATAGTTAATTCCAGGTCAGCCTGAGCTAAAGTGAGACCCTACCTCGAAAAACCAAAAAAAAAAAAAAAAAAAAAAAAAAAGGGTATGGTGGCGCATGCCTTTAATCCCAGCACTCAGGAGGCAGAGGTAGGAGGATCACCGTGAGTTTGAGGCCACCCTGAGATTACATAGTGAATTCCAGGTCAGCCTGAACTAGAGTGAAAACCTACCTCAAAAAAAGAAAGAAAGAAAAAGTATTTTTAAAAAAAGGTGGGGGAGGGGACTGAGGAGCTTGCTTAGTGGTTAAAGTTGCTTGTTAGCAAAGACTGCCAATCCAGGTTTGGTTTCCCCAGTATCCACATAAAGCGAGACACACAAAGTGGTGCGTGCATCTGGAGTTAGTTTGCAGCATCAAGAGGCCCTGGTGTACCACATTCTCTCTGTCTCTCTTTCTGCGCTCTCTCTCTCTCTCTCTCTCACTCTGAGATGTATCACTCTGAGATGGAACCAAAATTAAAAGCCCTTAGGCCAACTAGAATGTGGAGCATAGACACCTTGTAGTTGTATTCTTACCTCCACATATGTGCCATAGTGCACAGACATAAGTATAATTTTTAAAAATTCAGGGCTGGTGGGCTGGAGAGATGGCTTAGCTATTAAGGCGCTTGCCTGCAAAGCCAAAGGACCTAGGTTTGATTCCCCAGGACCCACGTGAGCCAGATACACAAGGTGGTGCATGTGTCTGGAGTTTGTTCGCAGCTGCTAAAGGCCCTGGAGTGCCTAATTTCTCTCTTTTTCTTTCTGTCTTTCTCATAAATGAATAAATTAATAAATAAATAAAATTCGGGGCTAGAGAGATACTTGGTAGTTAAGTGCACAAGCATGAGGGCCTAAGTGGGCCTGAAAATGCCTGAGTTCAAATCTCTATAACCCACATTAAACAGCTTGGCATGTCTGTGTGTGCCTGTAACTCCAATCCCACAGCAGAGCAGAGACCCAAGAATTACCAGAGCTTGAGGGGAAAAAAACAAAAAAAAAACAGGCAAGCTCTAGTATCAGTAAGAGACTCCAGCTTAGGGCTGGAGAGATGGCTTAGCGGTTAAGGCGCCTGCCTCCTAAGCCTAAGAACCCGGTTCCAATCTCCAGGTCCCACGTTTAGCCAGATGCAAAGTGACGCATGGACGCAATGCCGCACTTGCCCACAAGGGGGCGCACACATCTGGATTTCGTTCACAGCAGCTGAGAGACTGCTGGCACGCCTATTCTCTGTCTCCCTCTCTATCTGTCTGTCTCTCTCTGTGTCTCTCTCAAGAAAATAAAATAAAATAAAAAAGAGACTCCAGCTTAAACAAGAATTGGGGATGGGGGGGTGGGAAGCAAAAGAGTGAGGCACCCAGCTTTTTCATCCAGCCACCACAGACAAGTAGATCCTGCTGCAGGTGAGTGCATAGAGTGTTTCAATGGCACTCACATGTGCATATACCACATCCACACAAGCAAAAAAGAAAAGGTAAAAAAATAAGCTAGGCATAGTGGTTTATGCCTTTAATCCCAGCATTTGGGAGGCCTGGATGGAGGGTTTCCATAAGTTCAAGGTCAGCCTGAGCTAGAGTAAGACTGTGCCTTTAAAAAAAATAATAAGCCGAGCGTGGTGGCACACACCTTTAATCCCAGCACCCAGGAGGCAGAGGTAGGAGGATCACTGAGAGTTCAAGGCCACCCGGAGACTACATACATTCCAGGTCAGAGTGAGACCCTACCTCAAAAAACAAAAAAAAAAGCCGGGCATGGTGGCGCACACCTTTAATCCCAGCACTCGGGAGGCAGAGGTAGGAGGATCACCATGAGTTCGAGGCTACCCTGAGAATACATAGTGAATTCCAGGTCAGCCTGGACTAGGGAGACCCTACCTCGAAAAACCCCCCCAAAAAAAAATTGGTAGAGTGCTTGCTGCCTAGCATGCATGAAGCCCTGTGTTCAATTATCAGTGCCACATAAACCAGGCCTGTTATCCTAGCAATGAGGAGATGGGAGAAAGAGGATCAGGAGTTCATAATAAGTTTAAGGCAAGCTTGGGTTACATTAGATCTGGTCTCAAAAAAAAAAAAATGCAAAGGAAAAACAAAATTCAAACTGTTATACACATTCCATGGCGGGAAGTTCAAGAAAATAAAAGACAACCTTACATGCTTACCCACACCACTTGGTGACTATAAAAGACAACCTGGAAGAACTTTCCCTTCAGAAAAGAGCCACAAGGCAATCTGGGACAAGGTTGTTCCAGGTGCAGCCATCTCAGCCTCACCAGGAGGCTGGCTTCTCAAGGAAAGCCCACCTCAGGGTTTGCCTGTCTGCAGGAAACAAGTGCTCCATATACTTCCATGGGTTCCTGCCCCAGGCTTTCAGGATCATCTGCTCACTGTGGTGTGCCTGTCAGGCCTAGCTGGTTTGGTTCTTATTTTGAGACAGGGTCTCACTGTGTAGCCCAAATCATCCTAGAACTCTCCATCCTTCTGCCTCAGCCTCCTGAGCTCTGGGATGTCAGATGTGCATCGTCACACCCAGGTTCTAGATAGCTTTCTCCTGAGATGTGTAAATGGAGTCAGGGCAGGCTGGCCTGTGTCTGGGTGAGTTCCACCCAGCAGATGAAATTGGGGGTGGAAGCCTGCACTGAGCAGGGTGGGCAGGCCAGTGATCTGTGCCTGACCTCAGTGACATGGAGCCTGTGAGGTCAGCAAGCAGGGACTGTATGTTAGGGCAGGCAGGACAAAGACATAGCAAATGAGTACCTTTTTTTTTGGTTGAGTCTTACTCTAGCCCAGGCTGACCTGGACTTATAGGTGTGAGCCACCATGCACAGCTTGCACCATACTTTTATTTATTTATATGTGGGCTCACCCATACCTTGGCACACATACGGAGTTCAGAGGAAACCTCAGTGTTGGTGCTCTCCTTCGACCTTGAAACAGGGTCTCTCCCTTTCTCTCTGCCAGTAGGAAGGCCAGACTAGCTGGTTCACATTGCTGTAGGCAAGATGGGATTACATGTTCACCACTTCAAATACAGCTTTGTGTAGGTGCTAGGATTGAATTGAGTTGTAGAGCAAAGAGAAGTGTAGAGCAAAGGCCCTTAACCACTAAGCCATCTTGCCTAGGCTCATGGAGACAATGACATTAGCATATGGCCTTTCCAGTCCCTGTGCCAGCTTATACTGTATCATTGCTGACACCCACACCCTCCCTCCAGAGCATTCCTAGCTCTGCATGATCTCCAGCAGCCAGGTCCGCCAGCCACCCTTGTGCTTTTAGCCCCTTGCAGCCTTACAGTAGCCTCCCTCTTCTCCGCTTCTCCGAGAGCCATGCCAGCATTTCCTCCTGGGATGTATATTGGCACCAATCAGATATATTTAGATGGGCTTTGAAAAGTAGCAGTGTGCTCAGACTGCATACCAGACGCATGAGGTCACCGGTTTCTGAACAGCCCTGGCCTGCAGGGTCATCTGTAATCCACCAGAAAGCCCGATGTGCTGGCCTCTCATCCCAGATGCTGCCTGTCTACTGCAGGACTCCAGGCCTGACCACGTTAGAAGTCACCATGGAGACTTGTCCCCCAGCATTTTACATTTTATTTATTATTTATTTATTTATTTATTCATTTATTTATTTATTGTGTGTTTGAGAGAGAATGAACACACCAGGGCCTCTAGCCACTGCAAATGAATTCTTTTTTTTTTTTTTTTTGCAAGGTAAGGTCTCACTCTGGTCCAGGCTGACCTGGAATTAACTATGTAGTCTCAGGGTGGCCTCGAACTCTCAGCAATCCTCCTACCTCTGCCTCCTGAGTGCTGGGATTAAAGGTGTATGCCATCACACCCGGCTATCTCCAGCATTTTAAAAGTGAGTTCTGTAGTTATTTGGGGCATGATGCCCATTACTGGGGCACCCCTGAAGGAGGCAGGCACTGTGCTGTGGCCCGCTTCTATTGTAGGTGCTCCATTGCCACCAATAGGTAGCCCCACCTTGTGACAGACAAGGTGGCTCCATGTATAGCTTACTCTAGGTCCTTAAAAAAAGGTTCCTCTCTATGAAACCCAGGCTGGCCTGGAGCTCATGGAAATCCTCCTGCCTTGGCTTCTCAAGCACTGGAATTATAGGTAGGTTCCACCATGTCCTTCTGTTTTAGGTCCTTTTCACAGAATTTTTGGGGTTGAGGTTGGCCTGGAACAAACCCCATGGATGGCTTTCTTGGATGTCAGGCACAGAGCAGGAAGGACCCCCCCCCCCAAACCAAAGCACAGCTTCACTGAGCTACAAACAGGAAGTCCTGTGGGGGCATCTTGAGCTCTTAAGGAACCAGGGACATAGTACCTGGGCACTTTACACCCTACAAAATCATGCTGTACATGGAAAACTAGAGGCTTAATCTAGAAAGAGCACTTTACCAGATACCTAGGGATTTCATAGCATACAACCAGACCTTTATCAAGAGAGGAGGAGCCAGGGAACACCAGACTACCCCACCCTGCAAAGTCCCTTTATTTCCCTCTGTACACAGTTGTCCCTTGCTATCTCTGACAGAGTCCCAGGAAGCATGCCAAAACACACATATATGTGCACACACACCAGGATACCAACATCCAAGGATGCTGGAATTTTTGCCTGTCATGCCAGTGCTGCCCAACTTCCCTTTCTGTTTGTGACTTCTAGGTGTTACCTCTTAAACTTTCTATGTCCTGATCCGCAGGACTACTAGAATTTGGCTAGACTTGGATAGTGAGGACTCCTGTCACCTCAGCCACCAGATGCCATAGACTCACTCTGCTTATCTGGTCTCTCCATTCCCTGAACCCACCCCCACCTCCTCTTGGCTTCTTTTGTCTGAGCAGTGGATTTGTTGTGGGAAGGAGGCATTCCTAGTCCCTGGGTGTTGGTTACAGGGGAGGTACCAGAAGGGATTCCACTAAGGAACACACTTCATGCATACATTCTGTCTTTGTGGTGCTGAAGATGGTAGACAAGGCCTAATGCATTTTAGGCCAATACTATGCCTCAGAGCCACACTGCAGCCCAAGAAATGGCATTGTATGTGATGTGTGTGGTGTTCATATGTGTGTGCTAATGCACATGCACGTGTATGCATGTGGGGGTCACAGAACAACTTCAGGTGTCATCCTCAGGAACATGGTTTACCTCTTTTGAGACAGGGTCTCTCATTGACCTGGGACTGTCTGTTTAGGCTAGAGTAGTTGACCAGCAAGCCCCAGGGGTTCTCTTTTCTCCATCTTTCCAGTGCTGGGATTACAGATGCACACTATCACACCTGGCATTCTTACATAGATACTGGGAATGGAACTTTAGGTCCTCGTGCTGTAAAGCAAGCACTTTATCCACTGAACCATCTCCATATTCCAGAACTGTCACTTTTAATGTTGAGTGCTTAAACTCTTAAGTATGTCTCTCTCTTCCACATACATAAGAGTATGTTAGAATGCCCCTTGACCATACATTGCTGTGTTTCTTGCTGCTTCTTTGGGTTTCTGTGTGAATGACTTAGGGCTGGCTCTGAGGACAGATCCCAGATGGGATTTGGAGTCCAGGGCAGAAGCCTATAGAAATTCCACCCCTGTGGTCTGAAATGTTGCCTTTGTTCTTTGCACAGGCATTCGGGAATGCAAAAACAGCCCACAACAACAACTCTAGCCGGTTTGGGAAGTTCATCCAAGTCAACTACCTAGAAAGTGGGATCGTGAGAGGGTAAGTCACCCTTGTCCAAATTGTGACAGTTGGGACATTTGTATACTGGGGGAAAGTGGGCAGGTCTCAAGCTGGGGATATGAATTCAGGGCCTCACAAATGCTCAGCCAAGTGTTCTACCACGAAGCTATACCCCCTTCTGAGCATTTGATGTTAAGTGTTTGAGGCAAGGTTCTCAGCCTTAACTAAGAACAGGTAAGGACAGTCAAACTTGCTTCCTGGTCTTTAATAAGGTTTCTACTCTGTGAGGTGTGATGGTATCATAGGCAGAGTGGATGTGAACTGTTGCCTGCCAACCATGTAACCCTTAACTAGAAAGAGATACCATGCTGAGTAGTAAAGTGAGGTGACTGTCCGAGGAAATACTGAACAATGTGTGGGTGACTTACTAGAAAGATGGGTTGAAGGGTTTGGGAGATAGCTCAGCAGGTAAGAGCGCTTGCCAAGCAAGCTTGAGGGCCTAAAATTGCCTGATTCACCCTGAGTTCAATCCCTAGCACCTATGTACATACTAGGCATGGCCATGCATACCTGTAACCCCAGTCCTGTGGGGAGCAGAGACTGGAGAATCAATGAGGCTCTCTACTCTGCCTGTCTGTCCATAAATGACAGTTCCAGGGTCAATGAGAGACTCCATCTCAAAGAAACACACAAACAATAGAGAAAGATACATACACCATGTTCTCCTCTGACCTCCATATGCTTGCACCACACCACACATAAGTGAATAAATATGTGAAAAGTAGAGAAAGAGAAGGGAGGGAGGGAGGAAGAAAGGAAGGGAATAGATGGATAGATTGGATAGATTTGTTGGTGAGTGGATGGAGGGATGCATGAATAGAATTATGGGTAGATGGTAGATTGGTAGATGGATACATTTTGCATGGGTGGAATAGATAGTTTGGTAGATTTGTGAGTAGGTAGGTAGATGGGTAGATCCATGGTTGGATTAATAGATTTTTAGGAAAAGATGAATGGATGGATTTATGGGTAGATGCCTAGAGCAATAGGTGCACAGTTGGTGGGTAAACTCAAAGCTGACTGGATTTGTTCATGAATGGGTAGTAAATGGATGAATAAACAGGTAGATTCACAGATAGGTGGATGAATTGATTTGTGGGTAGATTTGTGGCTGGATTAATTGATTTGGGGGGAGAGATGGATGGGTAAATTTATGGGTGGGTGGGTAGACTCATGAATAAACTAAGGGCTAGCTGGATTTGTTCGCAGACGGATAAATGAGTAAGTTTATGGATGGAGAATGTGTAGATGAATAGATAGATTCTTTGCTAGTTGACTGGTTTGTGCAGTGGATTGGTAGGTGGGTGTATAGATGCATGGATGGGGTGGAGGTGGCATTCCAGCCAGTCTTGTTGCCTAGATACTCACAAGAATCCAGCCCATAGTTCAGACTCTCCTTTGAGGGTCAGCAGTAAAATGGGATTTGTTATGGTCCCAGGATTTAGATCTGTCAGCCTTGGTGGACAATTGTTTCAACCCACAGTTCCCACTCAGGACATGAATGAGAATATTATTCTGGATCTTTCCTCCTCAGGCTTCTTTCCTTTCTCATGTTATGCAGGTGTGACAGGCATAGGTGAGGTGCTGTAGGTGAGAGGTCCTTGATGAATATTGGGTCTGCTCTGGCTCCTAAGGCCCTGCTCATTCTTCCTTTGGTCTTGGCCCCACAGGTCCCCCTGTGGTTCAGCTGCTGCAGAGACCACTGCTACCACCTGAATTTGGTGCATATGTCACAATTAGTGAGAAACATCTGCAGCCAAATCTGGCTTTTCATGTAGATCTCAACATGTTTGTGTGTGTGTGTGTGTGTGTGTGTGTGTGTGTGTGTGTGTGTGTGTGTAGAGAGAGAGAGAGAGAGAGAGAGTTAGTGTGTGTTTAAATATGTGTTTAGCCAGCACAATGGTGCACAGTGAGTTCAAAGGCAACCTGGCAACATGAAACCCTGTCATAAGAAAATCAGTAAGTAAGTAAATACACACATTACAGCAGAGTAGATGAGTTTGGAGGGTGTTGTCACTATAAGGAGGGACAAATGACACAATGACATCCAAACAAAGCTGATTTTGTGGGAGTAGACAGAATGATGGCATAAGCCTGTTATCGTAGCACTTGAGAGGCACAGGAAGGAGTATCATGAACTTCAGGCCAGGCTGGGCTACATAGTGAGATTGTCAGAAATGGAGAAGGGCACAGGGTGTGGTTTTGTGTAGAGTGCCTCCCTATAGAATGCCCAGTGACAGACCTTGGGCACAGCTCAGCTATAGAGTTTCTGCCCAGCATGCACAAGGCTTGGGTTTCCATCTCAGCAATGCCAAAGAAAGAAAGAGAAAGAAAAAAAAAAAGGAGTTGATTTTTTCCATTGTTCTGGTGGCCAGAGAGTGAAAGGTGTAACTGTTTTCTTTCCAGAGGCCCTAGGAGAGAATCCCTCCAGGCTTTTGCCAGATTCTGAATGATCCTGAGCTTGACACTGTATCACTTCAGTCTCTGCTTGTTTGTTCTTGGTCAGTGTGTCTTGGTGTCTCTTTCCTCACCTCCTTTGTGCACACATTAGATTTAGGCCAACCTGATCATCAAGCATAATCTCTGAACCCTTAATTACAATTACAAAGGTGTTTTTTTTCTCAAATACAGTTTTTCTTGTTATTCCATTAAGACTACTGTCTGACTCTGCCAGGCCTGGTGGTGTATTCCTTTAATCCCAGAAGTAGGAGGATTGCTGTGAGTTTGAGGCCAATCTGAGACTACACAGTGAATTCCAGGTCAGCTTTGGGCTAGAGTGAGCCCCTACCTCAAAAAAAAAAAAAAAAAAAAAAAATACTGTTTGAAGTGCATGCCTGAACCCCCAGTGGCACTTTATGTATTGTATGCTATGATTTTCCTGGAGCTACACATACTGTGGTAGGTTAGCTTTTTGGCCCTATGATGACACCTCAAGACCAGTGACTTATAGAAGTCTGTGTGGGCACACAATTTTGGAGATTCTACTAGTCTGTGATCGATTGCCCCCCATGGCTTTGGGCCAGTG
Source organism: Orientallactaga sibirica (assembly GCA_036365145.1). Lineage (NCBI taxonomy): Eukaryota > Metazoa > Chordata > Mammalia > Rodentia > Dipodidae > Orientallactaga > Orientallactaga sibirica. Next base: position 1,460,483 of record JAEOAD010002758.1, read on the forward strand.
GCAGCCTAGTGTGGCAGAATACATTCTGGAGCAAAACCATTTATTTCATAAGCCACAAAGCAAAAGAGGAAGGGCCCAGGATCCCACTATCCCTTTAAAGGGCATAGCTCCCAAGACGTAAGGACCTTTTCCTAGGCCCCACCTCCTGAAGGTTCCATCTCCTCTGTCACATTACCCTGAGGCACAAACCTTTATCATACAGCAGTTGGAAGACACTCAAGAAATTAAGCCATAGCACATAGGCCTGTGGTGAGTGTTACTCTCATGACTCATAGGAAGTGGCTAACAGCTTCTCTTTGCCTATCCAAACTGCTTGATTTACTTTTTAGAATGGTGTTCTTGATCCTAGAGGATTTGTGAAGCACACTCAGGGTTTGTCTTGTAGTATTTCCAGAGTTGATTAGATTGTGAAGGCTCTGACCTCATGGATGGTTTAATCCAGTGATGGAATAAAGTCTGAGTAGACTGCTGAAAAGTGGTAGAACTGTGGAAGGTAGGGCCTGCTAGACAAAAAGCAGTTCAGTGATGGGAGGAATATGTCCTTGGGGCCTAATGTCTTGCCATGGCCCCTTGGTGTTAGGGCTACTAAATCTGTACTGCAATGATGTCAGCTGTTCTACCATACACTCCCCAGCATGACAGAATGAAACATAGGCAAAATAAATCTTTCCTTCCATATGTAAATTTGATTTACAACACATCTGTTGGATGTTAGAGTAATTATTTGGTAAAATAAGCACTCCTTGACCCAACACTGCAATGCAGTGACAGTTAATCTGATAACCAAGATGTCTGTTGAGTCACTAATGAAAGTATAGTGTACCTAGTGTGGAGACATTGGACGACAGAGGAGTCACGTCTCAAGAGAGACAGTAAAGGATGGCATGGGATTTCATCCCACTACTAGAATAGCCTGCACTTTAAAATTTATGAGTTCTTTAGTTCAGCAATATTCCATGACGTATTTTCAGACATTAGTGATCATGACTAAAACCACAGAAGTGAAACCAAGAATAAACAAGGACTACTCACAGCCCTCAGGTGACATTTCTCCATGCTGTTCCCTATCAAAGCCGAGGGTCAGGGGCGGTCTGAGCCTACCCCTAGTTCCCCAATTTGTGAGGATTCAGCTTCCTAGGTGTTCAAGAGACCAGTATAGGAGGATCCTTGGGTCCTGGTAGGACCCCCTTTGATAGGAAGGAGCATAGGCTTTCAAAGTGAGCAGGAAAGGGAACAAGCTGTCAGTGGTCAAAAGACAACCCAGAGCCAGGCATGGTTGTGCACGCCTGTAATCCCAGCACTTGGGAGGCAAAGGTGGGAGGATCGCCGTGAGTTCAAGGCCACCCTGAGAACATAGAGTGAATTCCTGGTCAACCTGGGCTAAAGTGAGACCTTACCTTGAAAAACCAAAAAAAAAAGGGGGGCAGCCCAGGGATAGAGAGATGGTTCAGTGGTTAAGGCACTTGCCTGCAATGCCTAATGACTTGCGTTTGATTCCCCAGTACCTACTACCTATGTAAAGCCAGATGCACAAAGTGGTGCACGCACACGCATCTGGAGATCGCTTACAGTGGCTAGAGGCCCTGGCACATCCATACTGTCTCCCTGCAAATAAATGAATAAAGTGGGGGGGGTTGTTTTTTAAAAAAGGCAGCCTGATATGCTGACCTGTCTTGCTGGGGTAGTCTCTGCCTATAGTTAAAGTGGGTCTTCCTCAATTAACCTAATCAAGATAATTTCCCACAGCCATGCCCAGAAGCTAACCTAATCTTGATAAGCCCTCATAGGCATGTTCAGAAGCTAGTTTTCCAGATGATCCTTAGTCCTGTCAAGTTGACAATAAATATTAACCATCACAGCACCAAAGTAATGGCTATGGACTAAAGGGAAAGATCGAAGAAAATCTTTTTGTCAGGTGTGGTGGTGCCCATCTACCATCCTAGCACTCAGGAGGCTGAGGCAGGAGAATCATGAGTTCCAGGTCATACTAGGCTACAGTGCTGATCCTTATCTGAAATTTTTTTTAAAAAAGGGCGTGGTGATGCATACCTTTAATCCCAGCACTCAGGAGGTAGAGGCAGAAGGATTGCTGTGAGTTTGAGGCCACCCTAAGACCAAATAGTGAATTCCAGGTCAGCCTGGGCTAGTGTGAAACCCTACCTCAAAAAAAAAAAAAAAAAAAAAAAAAAGGGGGCTGGAGAGGTGGGTCAGTGGTTAGATGCTGGTTTGCAAAGACTACCAGCCTGGGTTCAGTTCCCTACCACCCATGGAAAGCCAGATGCAAAAGACGCTCAACAGAGATGGCTCAATGGTTAAAGGAGCTTACTTGCAAAGTTTGCTGGCAGGTTCAATTCCCCAGAATCCACATAAAGCCAGATGCAAAAAGTGGTGTGTGCATCTGATAATCATTTACATCAGCAAGAGTCTCTCTCTTTCCCCCGCCCGTCTATCTTTCATATACACACACAAAGGTTTATAAGCAGTAGGCTCTGGTTGGAGAGATGGCTTAGTCAATAAAATGCTGCCCTCACAAGCATGAGAACCTCAGTTCAATTCCCAGTATCTCATAAAAATATAGATATGGTAGTGCATGCCTGTAATCCAAGTGCTGGGTATGTGGAAGCAGTAAGTTCCCTGGGGCTTGCTGGTCAGCTCCAGGATAGTGAGAGACCCTCTCTCAAAAAAAAAAAAAAAAAAAAAAAAAAAAAAAAAAAAGGAAGGGAGATAAATAGATGGATGGGGGTCTGGAGAGATGGCAGATGGCTCAGCAATTAAAGATGTTTCTAAAGCCTGATGTGGGCTTGATTCCCCAGTATCCATGTAAAGCCAGATGTACAAAGTGGCACATGCATCTGGAGTTCCTTTGCAGTGGCAAGAGGCCCTTTGTACCTATTCATAGTCATTCTCCCTCCCTCCCCACTCTCTCCCCTTATAAGTAAATAATTAAAAACAACCACCCAGCCTGGGATTACAGAGTGAGTACCAGGTCAGCCTGGGCTAGACTGAGACCTGAACTCAGAGAAGGAAAAAAAAAAAAAACAAGGTAGATAGTGTTCCTCCACATGTATGCATGCATGTGTAATAGCAGCTTCAAATGAGGTGGTTTGCAGGCCTCCCCTACTCTACCTAGCATTGACAACTCTCTCATGGCCTGAACTGGTAGGTGTAGAAGGAGCCAGCCAGTTCCCTCTGACCTGTGGGGTCCTATGTGATTGAGAGCATAGCTTGTATGGGCATTGTCTGTCAACAGAAGTTACAGTGCTCACCTTAGCAAGTGGGAGGATTTCCTGAAGATGCTTTGGAATGATGCCTATAACTTCATAGGTCCCCAGGAAACATCTACTACCACTTCTACAGCCCCAACATTCCCAACCCAAAATCCAAAATGCTCTAAAATCTCAAACTCACTGAGCACTGATGTTTGGCCACAAGTGAGAATTTTCACAGCTTTGTTCATGTAAAAGGCCACAGTGAAAATAGGCCTTGAAGTTACACACTATATGTATAAGGTATATATGAGACATAGTTGCATATTTAAATTGGGTCTCATTCCTAAGATACCTTATTATGTATATACAAATATTCCAAAAACCGGGGGGAGGGAGAATCCAAAATAGTTCTGGTCCCTAATAGTTGAGGTAGAGTGATAGCATTTGACTGGCTGCAGAGATGTACCAGTCCCTACTTAAAACCCCACACTTCATGGGCTTGAGGTCCCCTAATGTTTCATTCTCCCCTAGGGACTGTGAGAACTAAATGGGAAGAAACACAAAGAAAATAATCAGCTAGGGGCAGAACACAAGCCTGGATAGATAAAATCAAGCAGTAGCATGGATCAGAGGTCCATGATGTTCAAAAGACCGTGACAAAAGTGGAGGGTTGGGGTATAGCTCAGCAATGGAGCATTCACCCTCCTGGGTTTCATCTCTAACACAGGATTAACAGCCCAGAAAGTCAGATAGGCAGCTGAGGTGGTTTTCAAGAACTGTCCCCCCATAGCTTCATGTGTTTGTGATTAAGCCTCCTACTTAATCCCAGTCTGGTAGAACCTTTGGGAGGGAGGGGAAGCATTGCTGGAGGAGATGTGTCATTGATCATGGATCCAGCTCCAAGCCCCAGTACTTAATCTACTTCCATCCAGATATAGGATAAGATGTGAGCCAGCTTCTTGCTTGTGCCATGCTTTTCTCACCATGATGAAATTTCCCGTCAAAACTATAAACTCTTTCCTCCCATTAGCTGTTTTTGGTCTGGTGTGTTGTCCCAGTAACAAGAAGGTAATTATAACAAAAGACAAGCATGATGGTTTAAACCTATAATCCCAACACTAGGGAGGCAGAAGAAGGAGGATCCTGAGATCCTCAGCTACATAGTGAGACCCTGTCTTCACAGCAACAAAAGACTGGAGGCATGACTCAGCAGTAATAGCACAAGTCTTGAAACCAGCAATCAGGGGCGGGCTAGGGGTGTTGCTCAGTGGTAGACTGCCTGCTTTGCCAGGGTTATGGCTCAGTGGTAGAGCAGTTGCCTGGCATAAGAGATCCTGGATTCCATCCTCAACCCCAGCTAAAGAAAAATATGAAAAAAATGCTAAAATGTAATACCTTATTCTCTTTTTTTAATGACAGAGCTGTGGTGGAAAAATACCTGCTTGAGAAGTCTCGCCTGGTGTCTCGTGAGAAGGATGAGAGGTAGAGGGTGAATCCTTGGAAATGTTTGAATACAGTCCCAGCTCCACTTTTGTCCTTAAAAGGGGAGGAGCAAATGTCCTGAGATTCCAGGAATTTTTAAAGAAGCCGTCATTGATCAGTATTCTAGGAGTTGAGCCTGTCCAGCTCATGCCTTTGAATGCTGGTCCCTTGGGTCTTTTTGTGCCACCTGAGGGTTTTCCCCACCGGGGCTATTCATTGCTGCCTAGAATTTGCTTAGTTAACAAAATCTCCAAGTGGGGTGCAGTGCAGCATACCTCCCAGCACTCCCAGGGAATCTGAGGCAGGAAAATCACACTTTTGAGGCTAGTCTGGGCCTCAGGGAGAAACTCTATCTCAAGGTAAACAACAATAAAATCTGTGGTTGATAATTGAGAAGCTACTTTTTTTCCAGTAAGTCATAATCTGATTAACATAAGGTTTTAAGTCTGTGCAAATTTGAAATACTTTTTCCTCCCTGGTAAGGTCTCTGATGAAACACTGTGGTAGTTTGAAATTACCTGGCCTGGCCTCCTCCATTGATTTTTTTTTTTCCCTCCCTCCTGCTTGACCCATAGGAACTACCATGTGTTTTATTATTTGTTGTTTGGTGTCAGTGAGGAAGAGCGCCAAGAATTTCAACTCAAGCAGCCTGAAGACTATTTCTACCTCAACCAGGTAAACATCGAGCAACTACAGAGGCTACCTCTGTTCCCTTTGGGCTGTTTACAACCTGCCAGGAGGTCAGAGGCCACCTCCTGCCTGGCCTCCAGGGCCCCCAGGCTGGCTCCAAGGAGGCGGCACAAAGGAAGCCATTCAATTCCTTGCCTTCTGCTTGCAGCCAAAACCAGCCTCACATGCCACCCTCCCAGCCTGGAAACTCCCAGAATGCCAATGCCCTTGTTTTTTAGCATAACTTGAAGATTGAAGATGGAGAAGACCTGAAACATGACTTTGACAGGCTCCAGCAAGCCATGGAGATGGTGGGCTTCCTGCCTGCAACCAAAAAGCAGTAAGTGAGCTGCCTTGCCACCACAATTTCTACAAGTCACTCTTGAAATCTGACCCACAGCCTTGTAGGAAATGCACTGGAAGAGGAGCCTGGTATACATGGCACACAAAAGGGGTCCAGCCATTAACCTCTGGCACATACCTGCATTCTAAAAGTTGAAGGCCAATCTGGGCTACCTAATGAGACCCTTTCTCAAAAAAAATTAGGGCTGGGGATATGGCTCAATTTGTAAAGTGCCTGCCTAGCATGCACAAAACTCTTGGTTTCATCCCCAGCACTGCATAAACTGGGTGTGGTAGCATACTCCTGTCATCCTAGCACTCTGGAGTGGAGGCAAGAGGATCAGAGTTCAAGGTCATCCTCAGTTTCATTGAGGAGCTTGAGGTCAGACCCTATCTCTAGAAAGAAGGGACAATCAATGAATAGAAATAAGTTAAAGTAGCTGTTTACAAAGTCCCAGTCCACAGAGGGTGCCCTCAGCATCAAGATTAGCCATTTTTCAAGTCCATACATTCTCACTGGATTTTGATGGATTTTTGGAATTTAGCCCACTTCCATGGAAGGGTCTTTTGCCTTTATTAATGTACACAGGGCCCTGGAGTAAAACTCTTTCTCTGCCCCAGGATTTTCTCCATCCTCTCAGCCATCCTGTACCTGGGGAATGTCACTTACAAGAAGAGAGCCACTGGCCGTGATGAAGGCTTAGAGGTCGGGCCCCCTGAGGTGTTGGACACACTGTCCCAGCTTCTGAAGGTACTGCCTTTTACTACTATCCCTTCTTATACTTCCTTCCTGCCCTCTGCTGCAATAGGGAAGTTACAACTTAGAATGGTGGACACCTATCAGTGCAGGAGACAAGTGCTAAGAACTTCCTCCATCCCCTCAGGTTATGTAACCCCAGGCCCATCTGCCTGCTTCCTCCCTGTGGCTGTTAAGATGTCCCCTCTTCATTTCTGATAGAGTTAGGACCGTTCCTCCTTCTGCTTCAGTTCCAGCCATGTAATCTTTAAAAACATACTTTGGAGCTGGAGAGATGGCTTAGTGGTTAAGGCGCATGCCTGCGAAGCCTATGGACCCCAGTTTGATTCTCCAGGTCCCACGTAAGCCAGATGCACAAGGGGGCGCCTGCGTCTGAAGTTCATTTGCAATGGCTAGAGGCCCTGGCGTGCCCATTCTCACTCTCCCTCTCTTTCCCTCTCTCTTGTCTCAAACAAACAAATAAGTAAAACATACTTTGAGGGACTGCAGATCTGGTTCAGTGGGTAGAGAGTTCCCTTGGCTCTATCCCCAGAACTGTATAAACCAGGCGTGGTGGCACATGCTTGTCATCTAATCCCTAGAGAGGAGGATCAGAAATTCAAGGTCTCTCAGTCCCCAAAAAAGGGGGGGGGGGCTGGAGAGATGGCTTAGTGGTTAAGGCGTTTGCCTGCAAAGCCAAAGGATCACAGTTTGATTCTCCAGGACCCATGTAAGCCAGATGCACAAGGGGGCGCATGTGTCTGGAGTTTGTTTGCAGTGGCTGGATACCCTGGCATGCCTATTCTCTCTCTCTCTCTCTCTCCCTCTTTCTTTCTCTCAAATAAATAAATATAATACTAAATAAAAATACTTTTTTTAAAAGGCAGGGCTGGAGAAATGGTTCATTGGTTAAAGGTTCTTGTTTTTAAGTTTGCTAGCTCAAGTTCAACTCTCCAGCATCCATTTAAGCCAAATGCTAATGGTACATGTGTCTGTGATTCCAAGGTACCTATGGCAGTGGGAGACTAGAGCTAGAAAAATTAATAAATTCATGGCCAGCTAGACTGTCACATAGGAAGTGAAATGGAAGAAATAAAATAGCATCAAGGGGGGCTAGAAAGATGGTTCAGTGGTTAAGGTGCTTGCCTGCAAAGCCTAATGACCCAGATTTGATTCCCCAGTACCCGTATAAAACTAGATGCACATGGTGGCACATGCATCTGTGTTTGCAGTGGCTGGAGATCCTGGCGTGCCAATATTCATTCATTCATTTTCTCTCTTCTCTCTCCTGTCTCCTCTCTTCTATCTTTCTGTTCTTGGAAATAAATGAATAAAAATATTGTAAAAACAGCATCAAGAAAGACCCTGTCTCAAGCAGGGAGAATGGAGAGGACAAACACCCTAAAATTGGTCTCAGACCTCCACACACACACTGTGGTACACACAAACATAATTTTTTGTTTTGTTTTTTAAATCACTTAGTTTGGAGCCTGTCACCAGTTTACTGGGTAGTCTGAGGTAGGAGGATCTCAAGGTCAAGGCCTGCCTGGAGTAGCAGAGTTCAGAGGTAATTTACAAAGACCCTATCTCAGATTTTTTAAAAAATACATTTTTTAAATAAAAGGGCCAGAGATGCAGTTCAGTGGCAGAGCACATCCCTTGTATATGTGAGACCCTAGGTTCCATCCTCAGCAACACACATGCACATGCACGCGCACACACAAATGGCACTTGGTTTAATGATTGATTTGTTCACATTCAACTTTCTGTCTCCTCCTCTACTGTCCCTCTGGACCCTGGGCAATGGAGACCTTTTATTGTTCATCAGACTCAGGCGCCAGTGCCACCTAGTGGGTAGAGGCTGTGATGCACCAGCATAACCAGTGGTGATACTGTGAAACCTGACTTCAGCTTTGTTTTCCTTGTCTCATTGCTGTTAGGGTTGCAGACCATGCCCTTGAGTCTGCTAGGCAAGTGCTTCACCATTGATACATGTTACCTCCTACCTTTCTGTGTTTTGGATCTTTTTATTTTATTTTATTTATTTGAGAAAGAGAGAACGAGAATGGGCACACCAGGGCCTCTAGCCACTGCAAACGAACTCCAGATTCATGTACCACCTTATGCATCTGGCTTATGTGGGTCCTGGGGAATTGAACCTGGGTCCTTTGGCTTTGCAGGCAGGTGCCTTAATTGCTAAGCTATCTCCAGCCCTATTTTTTTCAACTTTTTTTTTTTGTTTGTTTGTTTTGTTTTTTTGAGGTAGGGTTTCACTCTGGTCCAGGCTGACCTGGAATTAACTATGTAGTCTCAGGGTGGCCTTGAACTCACGGCGATCCTCCTACCTCTGCCTCTCGAGTGCTGGGATTAAAGGCATGCGCCACCACACCTGGCTCAACTTTTTAAAAAATATTTTTAACTTAATTTATTTATTTGCAAGCAGAGAGAGACAGAGAGAGAATAGGCACTCCAGGGCCTCTAGCCACTGCAAACAGCCAGAGGATGGGCTTCAGGGCTGGACTCAGGGATGCAGATCCCCAGCAACTCCTCATCTTCCCAACTTCCTCTTCCTAACCTTGAAACAGGTGAGACGAGAGATCCTGGTGGAGGTTCTGACAAAAAGAAAAACAGTGACCGTCAATGACAAGCTCATTCTGCCCTACAGCCTCAGTGAGGTGAGTGAAACCATGTGTCCTAGACGGAAGCTGCTTTGTGCATTTCCAGTGACACCATGGACAGTCTGATCCTGCATGGGCTGATGCAACAGAAAGTCACTGCAGCACACCCTAGCCCTGTGCATCTCATTGTCCCCTCTCCCCCAGGGAAAGCTAGTGAATATGGGTCTCTAGCAGGACTGTATTCCCCATGGTGCCATTGCCATGACATGTGAGAAAATAAAAATACAAGAACATGTTCTATATTTGTCACACAAAGCTGACCATGGGACATGCACTCCTGAACAGCAAGGGTACATTCTGAAAAATGGTTCCAAAGAAACTTTTTTATTTTATTTTTATTTATTTATTAGAGACAGAGGGAAAGAGAGAAAGAAAGCATGAGAATGGGTGTGCTAGGGCCTCTAGCCACTGCAAACGAACTCCAGACACATGTGCCCCATTGTGCATCTGGCTAACGTGGGACCTGGAGAATCAAACTGGGATTCTTAGGCTTCCACAGGCATGTGCATTAACTGCTAAGCCATCTCTCCAGCCCCAAAGAAACGTTTTTGTCATGCAGGTGGCTTGGGTCACTTAATACAACTGTAAATGCCATGGCTTACTATACACTTACTATATGAGCCTTGGTTATATGCCTTCTGAGCTCCACGCCTTAGGAGTGGGTGATGATCCTACCTGTGGTCACAGTTGGAATTCAGTAGCAAATGTGTATGTCTAAACAGACCTAAATGTAGAGAAGGCACAGTATCCATACCAGCTGAGGATCAGATTGTAGCATAGTGGTAGAGCTCTTGCCTAGCATGCACAAGGCCCTAGGTTCCATTCCTAACACTGTTTTAAAAAAATATATTACTGGCTATAATCATGGAGGGGCCATCAGTATATATAATATATATGATGTGACTGTATGATGTGGCATATGACCACACAAAGAACTGAATTCATAATGGCTAATGGCACATTTGGAGAGTACATCTGTGATCCCAGCATTCTGGAGGCTGAGGCAGTAGAATGGGAAGTTTGAAGCCAGCCTGAGCTATACAGGGAAGGAGACCCTATCTCAAAATAACAGAAAAAAAAAAAAATTGATGCAGTGATACACCTATTGGATTTCAGCACTTGGGAGACAAGACAGAAGGATTGGGAGTTCGAGGTCATCCTAAGCTACATAGTGAGTTGGAGGCCGGCCTGGGCCACATGAGACCTTGTCTAAAAAAAAAAAAATTAGAATGGCTGTTTTGATTCTAATATCCCCTAGTGTGTACAGACCAAGGGTTGGCCTTACCCAAGATGAAATGCTCCCTCTGTCCACAGGCCATAACTGCCAGGGACTCCATGGCCAAGTCTTTGTACAGTGCCCTATTTGACTGGATCGTGTTGCGGATCAACCATGCCCTCCTCAACAAGAAAGACATGGAAGAGGCCGTCTCAGTGAGTATCCTGCCCTGGTTTCTCTCCCACTGCCAGAACCAGATGTCCTTAGTACCAACGTGAGAAAGTCTGAGATGTGTAGTTAGTATGGCTTGATGAGTATAGGAAAACACAATAGTGAGAAACCCTGGGTTTCCCCTACTCCTGCTGAGCATGAGAGACCCCACCAGATTCAGTGCCACGTCTGCTGAGCATGTCCAAGGCCCCAGGTTCAGGACTAGTGCCATAAAAATAAAAATTTAAAAGAACCCCATTTTCAAAAATGATAGATGCCAAGTTGGTGACATTTGTGTCCAGCCAAACCCAGGGCCATTAGAACCAAACATGTCACCACCTGAGGGAGTCAGCTTCCTACAGTAGTACTCACTCTGGTAACCATGTTTTGTCTCTCCAGTGCTTGTCCATTGGAGTCCTCGATATCTTTGGCTTTGAAGACTTTGAGAGGAATAGCTTTGAGCAGTTCTGTATCAATTATGCCAACGAACAATTACAGTATTACTTCAACCAGCACATTTTCAAACTGGAGCAGGTGAGGATGTTAAAAAATGTCACTGTGGCAAGGCACATAGAAGACTTTCCATCTTAACTTTGTTTTGCATGTGTATGTGATGTGTGTGTGTTGTGTGTGCATGCATGAAGGCTAGAAGTTGAGGTCAGTTGGCATCAGCTATCTTCCTTGAACTGTAGTGATTTGATTCAGGTGTCCTCCATAAACTTAGGTGTTCTGAATGCTAGGTTACTAGATGATGGAGATTTAGGAATTAACACCTCCTGAGGCAGAGTATTGTTATAGGCAGGCTTATGCCTCAGTTAAAAAATCACAGACAGGGCTGGAGAGATGGCTTAGCAGTTAAAGTGCCTGCCTGCTAAGCCTAAGAACCTGGTTCCAATCTCCAGGTCCCACGTTTAGCCAGATGCAAAGTGATGCAAGGGCACAATGCTGCACTTGCCCACAAGGGGGCGCACGCATCTGGATTTCATTCACAGCAGCTGAGAGACTGCTGGCATGCCCATTCTCTATCTGTCTCCCTCTCCCTCTGTCTCTCTCTGTGTCTTTCTCCAAAAATTAAAAAAAAAAAAAAAAATTTTAAAAATCACAGACTGAGAACCGGAGTCCTTAGGCTTCACAGGCAAGCACTTAACTGGTAAGCCATCTATGTCTCAAGCCCAAAAGTCCCCATATTGTTTATCAGTCCTAATGATGTTCAAACATCCCCATAATCCAAGGTTTTTAACTGAGCCATAATACCAAAAAATCCCCCCAAAACCCACAATGGCACAGAATAAACACTCACACTGCAAAAGATGGCACTGGTTACAGCAAAGAAGTACTCAACCAATACAAGATTTAAACAGGGCAAACAACAGACTCTGTTGCTCCAAGTCCAACAACTCTAGTCAGTGACAAATCTCCAAGACCGATAATTCTAACCACTGACAAGTCTCTGGAGTTCCAATTCCATCCCTCCAGCTAAGCTACTCACAATCCTGGAAAACTTCATCGGGCCTGGCAGCTCTCCTTAGCAGCCATCTCTTGGTCCCGGCATCTCCACTGGGTCTCCACTGCAACCGACAGTCAATCCTCACAGCTCCATTGGGTCTCCATGCAGGCATCCAGCAAACCTGCTTCACACTGCCCATGGCTGTTTCCAAAACACAAGACTATGTTGCATCTTCAATGACTTCTCTTTCCTGCATTTCTTATACTCCATAATGCCAGGTAGGGTGCCAATTTGTTAATCCAGGGGGGCAGTAAAGCAGACTTTGAAGAACAGGACACTCCTTGAGCACTCAGGCCCCTTCAAAAGAATCTACATTCTTCCTGTTGCGCCAATGCATGTCAGCTGACCCAATCCCAAAGATTGTAATCTTTCATATAATTGCAGCTGAATGGGCAGAAGTTTCAGCCCACAGATTTCATTTCTGTGCCATTCCCTCTGGTCATACCAGTCCATTTCTACACAAAGCAACCCTGCACAGGTTCTCAGGACAAAGGCATAACAGCAAGCCTCTCACTCAAACTGCTTCTAGCCCAGTCTAAGCAAAGCTCTTTCTTACCCTCACAAGCCAAACCTCACAGTTCTTACTGTATTCAGGTCTTTGAACTCTGACCAAGATAGTCCATTAAGCTGTAAACTTACAGCACTGCAAGGCGTCTCTTAGGCCAATATTTCAAATCCTTTCACATTCCTCTCAAAAATCAGCTCCAAAAGGCCAAAAGCCACACTGTCAGGTGTCTAGCAGCAGTGACACTACTCTTCAGTACCAACTTTACTGTTGCAATCAGGTTCTCATTGCTGGCAGAAAACACCCTAGCAAGAGTAGCTTGTAGGAAGAAAGGTTTATTTTGGCTTATCGACTCGAGGGGATGTTCCATGATGGCAGGGAAAAACGATGGCATGAGCAGAGGGGTGGACATCACCTCCTGGCCAACGTCAGGTGGACAACAGCAACAGGAGAGTATACCCAACACTGGCAAGGGGAAACTGGCTATAATACCCATAAACCTGCCCATAACAATACACCGCCTCCAGGGGGCATTAATTCCTAAATCTCCATCAGCTAGGAACCTAGCATTCAGAACACCTAAGTTTATGGGGGACACCTGAATCAAACCACCACACCTGCTTTTAGTTGTCTTGAGCCACATGCTGGATCCTATGCATATTTGTATACACATCTGCCTGTGTTTGATTCCCCAAGATTCCACATATTTAATTTTTTAAGGAGTTGCATTCTGTTCTCCACAGTGGCTGTGCCATTTTATAAGGCAATATCTCATTGTTACCCCCAGCCTGAATAGAATGGAGTGGTCTAGGTCTGGGATCTCCAATGGGGCCCGGAATATGGGCAGACTTGCCCTACAATTTTTCTTGGACAATGGGGAAAGTTGAGGAAAAACTCCACAACTCCACCCAGACTATCATGAGGCAGATGTTAGAATGTTTTGAGCTATAAGTCATTTTTGGACCTTGTCTGCCAAAAACAGAAAAATCCTTTCTTATAGGTTGGTGGGTTTTTTGTTTGTGTTTTTAAATATTCTTTAAATTTATTTATTTATTTTTTATTTTTTTTTTTATTTTATTTATTTATTTATTTTTTTTTTTTGGTTTTTCGAGGTAGGGTCTCACTCTGGTCCAGGCTGACCTGGAATTAACTATGTAGTCTCAGGGTGGCCTCGAACTCCCAGCGATCCTCCTACCTCTGCCTCCCAAGTGCTGGGATTAAAGGCGTGCGCCACCACACCTGGCTTAAATATTCTTTAAATTTTTATTTATTTGAGAGAGAGAAAGAGGCAAATAATGAATGGGAGGGCCAGGGCCTCCAGCCACTAAATGAACTCCATACACATGTGCCATCTTGTGCATCTGGCTTATATGGGTCCTAAAGAGTTGAACCAGGGTCTGTTGGCTTTGTAGGCAAGTGCCTTAACTGCTAAACCATCTCTCCAGCCTTGTTTTCGGTTGTTTGTGATACAGGGCCTCAGGTAGCTCAACCAGCCTTGAATTCACTATGTAGGCAAGGATGACCTTGATCTCCTGATCCTGCCTCCACCTCCTGAGTGCTGGGATGACAGTCCTATACCACCATGCCTGGCTCATGCAGTGCTGATGATTTAACTCAGGGCATGATAGGAAAGTGCCCTACCCACCCAGCCACAGCCACAGCCCATGAATGTGTTACGGTATCTCCAGGTTCAGCCACCTTTGAATAGAAAATACCCTTTTCCCTCAAATTGCATTGGTAGTAAGCATATGGGCCTTTTTCTTGTCATGATTCCATAAACAATACAGAATAATAGCTATTTACATAGCATTTACATTGTATTAGCAACTATGAGCCACATGGAGGTGATTTAAGCCCTACCAGAGTGGGGCTGGGATGTAGCAGCTCAATGAGAAAGTGCTTCCCTAGCATGTTTCAAGTTTGGCTCAATCCCTGATACCACTAAGATAAAAGAAAAAGTAAAAAGAAATATTTACTAAGCATAGGTGTGTGGTGGCACATACTTATAATTCTGGCACTTGGAAGGCAGAGGCAGGAGGATTGCTGCAAGTTTGAAGTCAACCTGGACAATATAACCAGTTCCACATCAAACAGGCCTACGTGATGAGACCTTGTATCAAAAATACAAAAATAAGCCTGGCATGGTAGTGCATACCTTAATCCCAACACTCAGGAGGCAGAGGTAAGAGGATCACCATGAGTTCGAGGCCACCTTAAGACTACATAGTGAATTCCAGATCAGCCTGAGCTAGAGTTGAAACCCTACCTCGAAAAAACAACAACAGCAACAAAAAATACCAATAATAAAGTCTATCAGAGGCTGTGCATATGCTACATGCAAATACTGCCATTCAACTACAGACAATGTAGTACACATCTGTTATCCCAGACTTCAGGAGGTTGAGGCTGAAGGATCTCAAGTTCCTGACCACTCTGGGCTACAGAGTGAGACCTCATCTCAGAAAAACTAAAAAGATTTTTAAAGTACTATGTCATTTTGTCTAAAGGACTTACTTACACATCTAAAGATTTTGGTTTCAGTAGGGATGGCAGAACCCATCCTCTGTAGCTGTGGTTGTGTGTTATACAAGTGTTAATACCTGCCTGGGGCATGACTCAACAGTAGTGTGCTTGCCTACAATCCTCAGATAGGGGATGAAGGCACACCAGAGAGTGCCTGTCTAGAATCCCCAATGAGGGACTTGGGGATGGTGTGATGGTAGGCACTTCTTTGGCATGGGAGGCTCTGGGTTCCACCCTCAGCAATGCATGATTTAAAAAAAAACTTATTAAATCTATGCAGTAATGTGCCTCCCTGACCCTCATATCTGCAGGAGGAGTATCAGGGTGAAGGAATCACATGGCACAACATTGACTACACTGACAATGTAGGTTGCATCCACCTCATCAGCAAGAAGCCCACTGGTCTCTTCTACCTGCTGGACGAGGAAAGCAAGTGAGTGTCCTCACATTCCCACCCTGACCTTCTGGCACACATGCAATCCACACCATAAAGAGAATACCTCAGCTTCCCACTTGCATTTGGCCCCTGACTCCTATCCTGACCTTTATTTGCAAAGTGCACCTCTAATGCTATATGGAAATCCCACGTGACTCTTCTACATGATCAAACACTACCTCCCAGAAGTTTCCAGTGAAGGATGGTACACCTATGTCCCAGGAGCTGAGAGCAGGTTTAGGGCACTCCTACTGATGTAGGATTGGGGGGTTCAAGAGGGGTCCCCAATGTATGAACCCCAAGTTTTGGGTTCTGTCCTACCTTTAACACAGAATTGATAAAGATGGACTCAAGAAGGGATAAAATTGCTGGGTATGGTGGCACATGCCTTTAATCCCAGCACTCGGGAGGCAGAGGTAGGAGGATCACCATGAGTTTGAGGCCACCCTGAGAATACATAGTGAATTCCAAGTCAGCCTGGACTAGAGTGAAACCCTACCTCAAAAAAACCAAAAAAAATTAAAAAAATAATAAGAAGAAGGGATAAACTATGAATTATTAAGTTTATTGAGGGGAAAATCACAAATTGTGGGGTTTATTTAAGGGAGATTGGGATCTTGGAAGGAAAGCTAGAATAGAGTCATAAACACATAGGAAGTAGGAAACATGCTGTCATATGGAAACACTGCATAGTTTATAAGGTTCATTTAATTGAGGTTTGGGGGGAACTAGAGTAGGGCCACAAGCATGTGGACTTGAGAGAAACTGAGGCTTTTAAAGAGAAATTAGGATAAAGCTGCAAGCACATGGACTTAAGCAAAACTGAGGTTTTTATTTTCATTTTTTAT
Source organism: Orientallactaga sibirica (assembly GCA_036365145.1). Taxonomy (NCBI): domain Eukaryota; kingdom Metazoa; phylum Chordata; class Mammalia; order Rodentia; family Dipodidae; genus Orientallactaga; species Orientallactaga sibirica. The sequence goes on from JAEOAD010002758.1 coordinate 1,476,844, forward strand.
TTATTTGAGAGAGAAAGACAGACAGAATGGGCACACCAGGGCCTCCAACCACTGCAAATGAACTCCAGGTGCATGTGCCACCTTGTGCATCTGGCTTATGTGGGTCCTGGGGAATTGAATCTGAATCCTTTGGCTTTCTAGGCAAGTGCCTTAACTGCTAAGCCATCTCTCCAGCCCAAACCTGAGGTTTTTAAAGAGAGATTAGAGTAAAGCTGCTGGCACATGGTAGATTCAGAAACCAGAGGGAAATCATGTATGTAATCAAAGAGAGAAGTTACCCCAGACAAATATAAAAACCATCCAAACCAAGAAACAGTTTTATGCTCTTCCCACACACCCAGCTGGGTGAGGAAGAAGCTGGACTCACATGTATTCTTGTGGCCCTAGTGAAGAGAGGTAGGCAGGGCAAGCACAGAAACAGCTGAGCTGAGAGGAGTAGGGCAAAGTTCAGGATAGGAAGAAGACAGGAACCTCTATAGACAAGGGAAAGACAAAATTGGTTGCTGAATTTAGATGTCAGATCCCTGGGCCAGGCCATCCATGTCTTCTGGCTAGGTAGCATGCTAGGTTAGGCAGTAATGGGCACTGTAGATCAGTCTCAATCAGACACTAGTTCTATTTTGGGGTAGCATCTCATGGTTCTCTTTGAACCTCATCCCCTGAGACTGCCTAAACAGAAAAACAACAACAACAGAAACTAGCTTTCTCTTATCCCCCTTCACCACCAAAATATGGCACATGCCATCAGAGCCCAGGCACCACGTGGCTCTGGATACACCACCACCAAGGCCTTGGAGCCTTTGTCTTTAGACCCAGGAAAGTATGGAAGAGGCATCCATAAGGTGCGTCATTGTCAGTCACTTAGCTACAGTCAGGTGACTCCAAGTTAGTTTCCATGGCTGGCTTCCCTAATGTGTATAACTACAGACCAGGTGACTTACAACAGTTGATTCTTTCAGGAGCTCCGCCACCTCTTCCCCAATGGATCCTGAGCCTTGGAAGGTGTGTTAAAGATTTCAGTGCTGAGCATTCCTCTGTCACTTCTCAGCACCATGGTGCCTTCTGAGTCATCCCAAAGTCACCACCATCTGAAAAGAGAAGCTTTTCTAACCAAAAGTGAGAGTAGCATTAATATATGGGTATGAACATCAAGAGAAGTGCTTACTGGGCAGTTTGGTGAGCATAGTATATACATTTAGCCAGACACCAGCAGACATTACACCCCTAGGGCTCATGACTACCCCAGTTGTAGGTTTTTAGTATCAGGGATGTATTCCCTCCCATGGAGCAGGCCTCCAGTCCAATTAGAGAGAGGTTGGTTTCCCCAATAACAGACATGCATCCCACTATTGCACCCGTTGGCTCATTTGGCCTAGTGACTAAATTTAAGGCTTGCAGTGTCCACTGTTGAGTATCTCCACTGTGATTTCTCTCTCCCATTGAACTGCATGCAGCATAGCTTTTTCCAGCTTTCTGTCAGCTGGTCCACATGAAAGAGGCTTTCAGCTCAGCTCCAGCACGATTTCTCAGTGACCTTGCAGCCCAAGTATGTGAAGTCTTCGGCAATAGGGTCTTACCACCTATTCCTGGTGGGAAACAAAGGGCCTCAGCAATGGCCTGTAACGTTTTAGGGGCTCAGGGACCTCCCTGGCCAACTCACTGGAAGGTATCCCATCCCTGGCACTGAAAATTTTCTAGTAACAATCTATGGCTTCTGAGTGTTCCATTTTCCAGAAAAGTAGGTTTCCATATGACTTAATTATAACTTCTTAGATTTTGATTAGACCTCCCTCCACCTTTCCTTTACTCAGTCTCTTTTCTTGACCTCATTTAGGCCTTTTCACCCCCATCCTATTAAGTCCCCCCCTTTATATTCCCTTTATATCCCCTTTCTATCTTTTATTGGCTGGCCTCTGCTAATGAGTTTTATTTCTACTCACATGGAAGTCCAATCATTTGTAGCTGGGATCCACATATGAGAGAACATTTTGACGTTTGGCTTTCTGGGCTTGGGTTACCTCACTAAGCATAATCTTTTCCAGATCAATCCATTTTCCTACAAATTTCATAATTTCATTTTTATTTACTGCTGAGTAGAACTCCATTGTGTAAATGTGCCACATCTTCATTATCCACTCATCAGTTGAGGGACATCTAGGCTAGTTCCATTTCCTAGCTATTGTGAATAGAGCGGCAATAAACATAGTCAAGCAAGTATCTCTAAGGTAGTGAGACGAGTCCTTAAGATATATGCCTAGGAGTGGTTATAGCTGGGTCATATGGTAAATCTATATTTAGGTGTCTCAGGAACCTCCACACTGATTTCCACAAGGACTGGACCAGATTGCATTCCCATTTTTTTAGATGTTTATGCCATCTGTATTTCTTCTTTGAGAACTCTCTATTTAGTTCCATGGCCCATTTTTAATGGGGTTGTTTGATTTATTATTTATTTTTTTGAGTTCTTTGTATATCCTAGATATTAATCCTCTGTCAGATGTTTAGCTGGCAAAGATTTCTCCCATTCCGTAGGTTGCCTCTTTGCTCTATTCACAGTGTCCTTAGCTGTACAAAAGTGTTGTCATTTCATGAGGTCCCAGCGATTGATCTGTGGTTTTATTTCCTGAGCAATTGGGATTATATTCAGAAAGTCTTTGCCAAGACCAACATGTTGTAGGGTTTCCCATACTTTTTCCTCCAGCAGTTTCAGAGTTTCAGATCTGATATTAAGGTCTTTGATCCATTTGGACTTAATTCTTGTGTATGAAGAGAGATAAGGTTCTATTTTCATCCTTCTACAGATACATACCAGTTTTCCTAGCACCATTTGCTGAAGAGGCTGTCTTTTCTCATGAGTATTTTTGGCATTTTTGTCAAAAATCAGGTGGCTATAGTAGGTTGGACTTAAAACTGGGTCCTCTATTCTGTTCCATTGATCTACATGTCTGTTTTTGTGCCAGTACCATGCTGTTTTTGTTACTATGGCTTTGTAATATAGGTTAAAATCAGGTATGGTGATACCACCAGCCTTGTTTTTGTTGGTCAAAATTGTTTTAGATATTTGAGGGGTTTTGTGCTTCCAAATGAATTTAGTTTGCTAGTAGAGTCTTTAGGGTCTATTATGTATAGAATCATATCGTCTGCAAATAATGGTAATTTGATCTCTTCCCTTCCAATTTGTATCCCTTTTATGGGTGTCTCTTGCCTTATTGCTATGGCTAAGACTTCCAGTACTATATTAAACAGAAGTGGGGAAAGTGGACACCCTTGTCTTGTTCCTGAATTTAGAGGAAAAGCTTCAAGTTTTCCCCATTTAGTATTATGTTGGCTGTAGGTTTGTCATAAATAGCTTTTTTTTTTTTTTTTTTTTTTTTTTTTTTTTTTTTTTTTTTTTTTTTTGGTTTTTCGATTTTTCGAGGTAGGGTCTCACTCTGGTCCAGGCTGACCTGGAATTAACTATGTAGTCTCAGGGTGGCCTCGAACTCTCGGCGATCCTCCTACCTCTGCCTCCCGAGTGCTGGGATTAAAGGCGTGCGCCACCACGCCCGGCCCATAAGTAGCTTTTTTAAAAAAAATTTTATTTATTTATTTATTTTTGGAGAGAGACATAGAGAGAGACAGACAGAGAAGGACAGGGAGACAGATAGAGATGGGCGCGCCAGCAGTCTCTCAGCTGCTGTGAATGAAATCCAGATGTGTGCCCCCTTGTGGGCAAGTGCAGCATTGCACCCTTGCATCACTTTGCATCTGGCTAAACGTGGGACCTGGAGATTGGAACCGGGTTCTTAGGCTTAGCAGGCAGGCGCCTTAACCGCTAAGCCATCTCTCCAGACCATAAATAGCTTTTATTGTGTTGAGATAAAGTTCCTTCTATTCCCAGTTTCCATAATACTTTCACTATGAAGGGGTGTTGGATATTGTCAAATGCCTTTTCTGCATCTATTGAGATGACCATATGATTTTTGTCCTTCAGACCATTTATATGGTGTATTACATGTATGGATTTGCATATGTTGAACCATCCCTGCATCTCTGGGATAAAGCCTACTTGGTCGGGGTGAATAATCTTTCTGATATATTCTTATATTCTGTTTGCCAGTATTTTGTTGAGAATTTTTGCATCTATGTTCATGAGGGAGATTGGTCTGTAATTTTCTTTTTTTGATCTGTCTTTGTCTGGTTTGGGTATCAGGATGATGCTGGCTTCATAGAAGGATTTTGGTAGAATTCCTTCCTTTTCTATTTTATGGAAAAGTTTGAGAAGCATTGGTGTTAGTTCTTCCAGGAATGTCTGGTAAAATTCAGCAGTGAGGGGCTGGAGAGATGGCTTAGTGGTTAAACGCTTGCCTGTGAAGCCTAAGGACTCCGGTTCAAGGCTCAATTCCCCAGTACCTATGTAAGCCAGATGCACAAAGGGGTGCATGCATCTGGAGTTCGTTTGCAGTGGCTGGAGGCCCTGGTGCACCAATTCTCTGTCTCTCGCTTCTTTCTCTCTATCTGCCTGTTGCTAATAAAAAAAAAAATTTTTTTTTTTAATTCAGCAGTGAATCCATCTGGGCCTGGGCTTTTTTTAGTTGGGAGACTTTTTATAACTGCTTGGATCTCTGTAGTTGTTATAGGTCTATTTAAATGGTTTATCTCATCTTGATTTAAATTTGGTAGGTCATATGAATCAAGGAAATCATCCATTTCTTTCAGGTTTTCAAACTTAGAGGCATATATATTCTTAAAGTATGTCTGTATGATTTTCTGAATTTCTTTGCTATCTGTTGTGATGTTGCCTTTTTCAACTCTAATTTTATCAATTTTTGTCTCTTCTCTCTTTCTTTTGGTCAGATTTGCTAAGGGCTTGTTTATCCTTTCAAAGAACCAACTCTTTGTTTCCTTGATTCTTTGGATTGGTTTTGTTGTTGTTGTTTGTTTGTTTCTATTTCATTAGTTTCTTTTTTGGTTTGTTTTTTTAATTTTTTTCTATTTATTGACAACTTCTATACTTACAGACAATAAACCATGATATTTCCCTCCCTTCCCACCATTCCCTTTCAGAATTCCACTCTACATCATATCCCCTCCCTCTCTCCATTAGTCTCTCTTTTAATTTGATGTCATCATCTTTTTCTCCTGTTAGGAGGGTCTTGTGAAGGTATTTCTAGGCACTGTGAGTTCATGGATATGGAGGCCAATTTCTATCTGGACAGTTGCATTGTAAGGAGTTGTACCCTTCCTTTGGCTCTTACATTCTTTCTGCTCCCTCTTCTGCAATGGACCCTGAGCCTTAGAGGGTGTAATAGAGATGTTTAAGTGCTGGACACTCCTCTGTCCCTTCTTCTCAGCACTGTGTTGCCTTTTGGGCCATCCCAGTGGTCAATCTCCATCTGAAAATAGAAGTTTCTCTAACCAGAAGTGAGAGTAGTAGCATTAATATGTGAATATGAACATTAAATGTAGTGCTTTCAGGGCAGTTTGGTAAGAATAATATATACATTTAGCCAGACAAGAGCAGGCTTTATACCTCTAAGGCTCATGACCTCCCCCACCATAGACTTTTGATTAGTTTTTTTTTGTAACAGGCATGTATTACCTCCCATAGAGAGGACCTTCAGTCCAATTAGGGAACCGTTGGTTTCCCCAAGAGCAGACATGCCACTATTGCACCTGTTCAGTTGTTGGGCCAAACGAGGTTTCCAGTGTCCACTGTTTTCACCGCTGATGATTTCTATCTCCCATATGGCTGCATGCAGTGCAGCTTTTGCCAGCTTTCAGTTGGCTGGTCTACATGGAGAAGGTTTTGTGCTCAGCACCAGCTTGCTTTCTCAGTGACCTTGTCGCTCAGGCAAGTGAGGTCTTCAGCAGTAGGGTCTTACCATCTGGTTCTCAAGGGAAACCAAGGGTCTTGGCAATAGCCTTTAATGTTTTGGAGGCTACAGGAACCTCCCTAGCCAAAAATTCACTGGAAGTCATCCCCTCTCAGGCACTGAAAATTTTCTAGTAACAATCTATAGCTTCTGGATGTGCCATTATTCAAAAAAGTAGGTTTACATAAGTCTTATTCAGAATATCTTGAATTTTGATTAACCCTCCCCCCACCCTTCTTTTACACATTCTCTTCCCCTGGCCTCTCTTAGGCTTTTCCCTTCCCTGTAATCTATTCTTCTATTTATATATATACAATACCATCCCCTTAAGTTCTTCCCTCTCCCCCCTCCCGTATAGCCTTTTTCCAACTTACTGGCCTCTGCTACCAATTTTTGGATCCAGCTTACACACAAGTCTATACATTTGTAGCGAGGATTCACATATGAAAGAGAACCCTAATCTTTATTATTTCTTCCTGTCTACTGATTTTCAGTTTGCCTTGTTCTTCTTTTTCCAAGACCTTAAGGTGCAGCATTAAGTTGTTTACTTGCCACCTTTCTAATTTCTTAATATAGGCACTTAAAGCTATAAATTTCCCTCTTAAGGGCTGCTTTCATTGTGTCCTAAAGGTTTTAGTTTATTGTGTTCTCATTATCATTTCACTCTATGGATTTTTTTATTTCCTTCTTGATTTCTTCATTAACCCATTCATCATTTAGTAGTGTATTATTTAGTTTCCATGATTCTGTGTGTGTTCTATGGCTTTTCTTGCTATTGATTTATAGTTTGATCCCATTGTGGTCAGATAGAGTGCTAAGAATTAGGCTGAAGAGATGGCTTAGCAGTTAAGGCACCTGCCTGCTAAGCCTAAGAACCCAGTTCCAATCTCCAGGTCCCACATTTAGCCAGATGCAAAGTGACACAAGGGCACAATGCTGCTCTTGCCCACAAGGGGGCGCACGCATCTGGATTTCATTCACAGCAGCTGAAAAGACTGTTGGTGTGCCCATTCTCTATCTGTGTTCCTCTCCCTCTCTCTCTGTCTGTGTCTCTCTCCAAAAATAAAAATAAAAAATAAAAAATAATTACTTTGCCGGGTGTGGTGGTGCACACCTTTAATCCCAGCACTCGGGAGGCAGAGGTAGGAGGATCGCTTTGAGTTCAAGGCCACCCTGAGACTACATAGTTAATTCCAGGTCAGCCTGGGCCACAGTGAGACCCTACCTTGAAAAACAAAAAAAAAAAAAACAAAAAAAAAAGAATTACTTCAACTTCCTCTATTTGTTAAGATTTGCTTTGTGTCCTAATATATGGTCTATTTTAGATAATGTTCCATGTGCTACTGAAAAGAATGTCTATTCTGTAGCAATTGGATGAAATATCCTGTAAATACCTGTTAGGTCCGTTTGTTCTATGACCTGATTTAATCCAGATGCATCTCTGTTTATTTTTTGCCGGGATGGTCTGTCTATTGGTGAGAGTGAGATGTTGAAGTCATCCACTCTAACTGTGTTTGGTGTTATCTGTGACCTTAGTTGTAATAGTGTTTGTTTGATGAAATTGGGAACCCCCACGTTAGGTGCATATATGTTTAGGATTGTAATGTCCTCCTGTTGGAGTGTTCCTTTAATCATTATAAAGTGACCTTCCTTATCTTTCCTAACTAATGTTGGTCTGAAGTCTACCCTGTCAGATATTAGGATAGCAACCCCTGCTTGTTTTCTAGGCCCATTTGCTTAAAACACAGTTTTCCAACCTTTCACCCTAAGATAGTGTCCATCCTTTGTAGAAAGGTGAGTTTCTTGGAGGCAACAAATTAAAGGATCCTGCTTTTTTTACCTAGTCTGCAAACCTGTCTTTTGGTTGGGGCATTCAGGCCATTGAGATTAAGAGTTATTATTGAAAGGAGTGTGTTTATTTTTGCCATTTTTCTTGTTTTGTAGTTCTTCCATGTTTACCTTTGTTCTCTTGTATTAACTAGTATTTGAGTATGGTTTGTTTTTTTCCAGGTTCCTTTTGTGTGTATTTTTCTTTCTCTTTAGCATGAAGGATCCTTTCAAGTATTTTCTGTAGAGCTGGTTTTGTCTTCAAATATTCCTTTCGCCTGCATTTGTTGTGGAATGTCCTTATTTCTCCATATATTTGAATGGATAGCTTTGCAGGATAAAGTAACCTTGGTTGACAGCTGTTACCTTTCAGAACTTGGAATACATCACTCCAAGCTCTTCTGGCCTTAAAGTTTGTGTTGAGTAATCTGCTGTGATCCTGATGAGATTGCCTTTGTATGTCACTTGATTTTTCTCTCTAACTGCTTTCAATATATTTTCTTTGGTTTGTGTGTTTGGTAGTTTAATTATAATATGTCGAGGAGAGGTTCTTTCCAGGTTTTGTCTGTTTGGTGTTCTAAAGCCTTCCTATATCTGCACTGACATCTCTTCCCCAATTTGGGGGAAGTTTTCTTCTATGATTTTGTTGAAAATGCCTACTATGCCTTGGGAGTGAAATTCTTCTCCTTGTACTATACCCTGAATTCTTATGTTTGAGTTTTTCATAGTGTCCCAAATATCTTGAAATTCCATTCACACCTTCCTATTAGTTTGTCTTTCTCTTTGTTGGACTGTATTAGATCTGCTATGTGGTCTTCTAGTTTAGATATTCTGTTCTCTCTTTCGTCCATTCTACTGGTGAGTTTTTCTACAGAGTTTTTCTTCATTGCTAGTATTTCTGGCTGGTTTTTCTTTATTATTGCTATTTCCTTATTTATGTCTTGTATTGACCTCCTTATTTCATTAAATTGGTTTCCTGTGTCTTCTTTAATTCCTTTGATTTCCTCTTTGATTTCTTTGTACATATTCATAATCATTCTTTTGAAATCTTTCTCAGACATTTCCTCTAAAGCAGTCTCACTGGAGGTCATTTCTGATACATTAATACTTTTCGGTAGATTTATATTGTCTGATTTTTTGTGTGTTTCTTGTATTATAATGTAAAGATTTTTGCATCTTGGATTAATTTAATGCATGGGTTTTCTAATTATCTGCAGTATTATTAGATGTATCAATCAATCTGTTGTTATATATCTTCAGGGTCGGAGCTTAAGATGCTAGGTGTGACTCAGTATAAAGTGACCTTCCTTATGTTTCCTAACTATTGTTGGTCTGAAATCTGCCATGTCAGATATTACAATAGCAACACCTGCTTGTTTCTAGGCCCATTTACTTGAAACACCATTTCCTCACCTTTCACCCTAAGAAAATGTCCATCTTTTGTGGAAAAGTGAGTTTCTTGGAGGAAACAAATTGAAAGATCCTCCTTTTTAACCAAATCTGAAAACCTGTGTCTTTTGGTTCAGGCATTTAGGCTGTTGATACTAAGATTTTTTTATCTGGGATTGGAGAGATGGCTTAGCTGTTGAGGCATTTGCCTGCAAAGCCAACAGATTCCAGTTTGATTCTCCAGGACGCATGTAAGCCTGATGCACATAGGACACATGCATCTGGAGTTCATTTGCAGTGTCTGGAAACCCCTGACACGACCATTCTCTCTCCCCCCCCTTCTCACTCTCAAATAAATATATAAATAGAATATTTTTTAAAGAGTTATTATTGAAAGGTGTGTATTTTTGCCATTTTTCTTGTTTTGTAGTTCTTCCACTGTTACCTTTGCTCTCTTGAATTAACTAGTATTTGATGGTGGTTTATTTTTTTCTATGTCGTAATATGTGTGTGCTTTTCTTTCTCTTCCACATGGATGATCCTTTCAAGTATTTTCTGTAGTGCTAGTTTAGAATTTATATATTCCTTTAGCCTGTTTTTGTTGTGGAATGTCCTTATGTCTGTGTCTACTTGGATGGATAGCTTTGCAGGATAAAGTAATCTTGGTTGACAGTTGTTATCTTTCAGAACTTGGAATACATTATTCCAAGCCCTCTTGGCTTTTCAAGTTTGTGTTGAGTAATCTACTGTTATCCTGATGGGTTTGCCTTTGTATGTGACTTGATTTTTCTAACTGCTTTCAATATGTTTTCTTTGGTTTGTGTGTTTTGTAGTTTAATTATGACGGTGAGAGGTTCTTTCCTGATTTTGTCTGTTTGGCATTCTATAGGCTTCCTGTATATGTATTGGCATCACTTTTCCTACGTAGGGATGTTTTCTTCTATGATTTTGTTGAAAATACCTGTTAAACCTTTAGAGTGAAATTTTTCTCCTTGTATTGTGCCCTAAATTCTTATGTTGTATCTCTTCATAGTGTCCCGAATGTCTTGAAATTCCCATTCATGTCTGACTATTAGTTTGTCTTTTTGTTTGTTGGACTATATTAGATCTGCCACCTGGTGTTCTAGTTTAGATATTCTGTCCTCTCCTTGACCCATTCTACTGATAAGACTTTCTACAGGGTTTTCTATTTGACTTACTCTCTTTTCCATTTCTGATATTTCTGATAGGTAATTTTTCATTGTTTCTATTTCCTTACTCATGTATTGTATTGACCTCCTTATTTCATTAAGTTAGTTTCCTGTGTTTTTCCTTCGGGAGTTTCTTTTCCTTTAATTCTTTTGTTTTCTTATTTGATTGCTTTGATTTCTTCTTTGATTTCTTTGACTATAGATAAAGTCTTCTTTTTGAAATCTTTGTCAGGCATTTCATCTAACAGTCTCACTCGACATAAGACCATCATAATAGGAGGTAAAGATCATAACATCAAACTGAAAAGAGAGACTGATTGAGAGGGGGAGGGGATATGATAGAGAATGAAGTTTCAAAGGGGAAAGTGGGGGGGAAGTAGAGAAGTAACATGGGATATTGTCTACAATTAAATAAGTTGTCAATAAAAAATAAATTTATATAAATAAATAAATTTAAAATAAAAAAATAAAACAGTCTCACTCAGGGTCATTTCTGATGGATTTATAATTTTTGGTGAGATTGTATTGTCTTGATTCTTTGTGTTTCTTGTGTTATAATGTAGAGGTTTTTTGCATCTTAAGTTAATTTGATGCTTGGGTTTTCTAATTGTCTGCAGTGTTCTTAGCTGTGTAAATCCGACTTTTTATATCTTCAGTGTATGAGTTTAAGGTGCAAAGTGTAGCTCTTATACTCCAAGAAAAACAGCAGAAGTGACCCTAGGTGTTGAGTTTGCCTGCTATTCATGTACTGTAGTAGACTGGGTAAAGCCAATTACTGGCAAATTCTAAAATTCAACTGAGCAATATAGACATTCAATCAAAATCAGCTCAGAGTATTTATACAATCATGAGGATTAAATTAAACAGATAATCTAACAAAGCCAAAGTCCCTAAGGGTGTGTGTTGCTCCACACCCTTAATCCTGTCAGGAGATTTCTAGTCTGAAAAGGGTTCCATGTCAGCCTGGGGCCAGTCTGTCCCTGTCCCCAGTAATGACCAGAAGAAAAAGGAAAGGCCCTATATAAATCAGGAAACATCAAAAGCAACAATAGTCAACACCAAAATACAGCTTATTTGAGAAGGGTAAAGCCAACCAAGAATGTATCATGCAAATGTAATACATAGCCTTTCCTGACATGGACAGAGAGATTAGCATTTCCAGTGCAGGCCTATGTATCTGGCTTTGTATAACTAGGCCCTGTTACCTTTTGAGATGGATTCTAGTCTCACCAATGCTGAGTGCCCACCTTGTTCTCTCTCAGTGCTGGGTGGCCAAAGGTGAATGAGTTCTCTGGACACTGGGGCCAACAGTTGGGGATGGGAGGCTATGCAGGGTGCCTGGATTTGTACTGGAGCTGCTCAGCTGGTCCTGTTTGTATCTCCTTCAGCACCTGCTCAGCTGGCCTATGTTTTCTTCTCCTTTAGGTTTCTTGACTTTACAGGGAGGCTGATGTGAGTAGAAAATCCCTTCACCTCATTTCTATTCCTTCCTAGGCTACTTTGGTGTCGCTAGTATGCTGGTATCTTACCCGGAAGATTCTCAGATTTTCTAGAATGTTTTACTGCAGTGTGAAACATTACTGCAAATAAGGTTTCTTTTGTGTCTGTATGTGTGTCCCCAAGACAGTGCCTCAGCCCTCAAACTCCTCTTTCCAGCCCTAGTGTGTCTTTCCATAGCTACAGAGAAACCCTCACCCCAATCTTGCTAGTCCTGCCAGGTGGTGTGTCAAAGCTGAGGCTAGTATTTTTCTCCCTGGAGGCAGGAATAGCCAGGTACAAGATGCAAGTAGTCCCTTATTCTTCCCTGTCCCTCCTTCCTCCCAGGGATACATACAGCTCAATTTCACTGTGGTCTGAGCCTCATTCTCCCCTGGGAAGCAAAGCCAGACCCCACTCTAAGGCACACATCCAGGTACACACTCCTGCCTGGAATTATTCTAGAAGCTTTCTTGCCAGGATGGACCTAGATCCATACCTGAGACAGATACTGACATATGCCAACAAGCCTGGTCATAAGGCTTTGGGGGGTGAATGAATGGATTCACTGGGCCCTGTACAAGTACAGCTGGCAGTGTGCTCAGCACTTAGCAAGAAACTGTCATCTCAGAGATCTATCCTGTCTTTGTCCATCTTCTGCACAAACAGCCCCATACCAGTTCCTGCACATAGAACCTTTGGCTCCCATCCACTTGTACCTATTGTGGGCTGCTTAAAGTTTCCCACTCTCTCCTCAGCTTCCCCCATGCCACAAGCCACACCCTACTGGCCAAATTCAAACAGCAGCATGAGGATAACAAGTACTTCCTGGGAACCCCAGTAATGGAGCCAGCCTTCATCATCCAGCACTTCGCAGGGAAAGTGAAGTATCAGATCAAGGTACGTGTCTGTCCCAGCTGCCAGCCACCCTCCACAGAGTCCTTAGTAGAGCCACCAGTTACCTGGAAGATGGGAAGCCCCAGCCTCTGGAATTTGCTGGTTTGTTATCATTTCCCTCTATGAAGTTTTTGGGGCACTTGGACCCACCCCAAAATGAATCCCAAGGCTCCTCAAAAACCAAGTAGTTGGGACAGAGTCATTCCCATACCATCATCCTTGATCCAGACCCTGGGCCTTGGGGATCTCTGGAGTGTGATTACCTACTTCTCTACCAGGACTTTCGGGAGAAGAACATGGACTACATGCGACCTGATATTGTGGCACTTCTGCGGGGCAGTGACAGTTCATATGTACGTGAGCTCATTGGCATGGACCCTGTGGCTGTGTTCCGCTGGGCTGTGCTCCGAGCCGCCATCCGGGCCATGGCTGTGCTACGGGAGGCCGGGCGCCTACGTGCAGAGAGAGCTGAGAAGGCTGCAGGTAGGGGTCAGGGGGCTGCTCTTATCTAGGGGCTAACCTCACATGCATTGAATCTATTCTAAGGCAATTCAGCCAGGCATGGTAGCATGTATGTCTCAACTGGCTACTTGAGAGTCAGAGTCAGAAAGATCATAACTTCAGGCAGGGAAGATGACTCAGTAGTTAAAAGCGCTTGCTTGCAAAGCCTGCCACCCTGGGTTCAATTTCCCAGTACCCACATAAAGCCAGATGGACAAAATGGCACATCCATCTGGAATTCCATTGTAGTGGCAAGTGGTCCTGACATCAACATTCTCTATCATTCATTCTCTCTCTCTCTCTCTCTCTCCCTCTTTCTCCTCCAAATAAGTAAGTAAAAATCTTAACTTCAAGGTCAGTCTTGGAAACTTAAAGATTCTGGCTTAAAGAGTTCTCATAACTCAGTAGTAAAGCATGTCCCAGAGTTTACAGTGAGGATCTGGGGACATGGTTCAACAGTAGAGTCCTTTTTATCTACCATGTTCAAGGCCCCAGGTTCAATCCACAAAAATCCACTTTTAGTACCACAAAAGGACAAAAATAAGGAAAGACATTACTGTATTCTCCACAGAAAAGACAGAAACCTTGGGGCTTTGGCTGACCCACCCAAACAACAGTATCTGCTTTGTGTCCCCAGCAGGTGTGGGTAGTCCTGGCACCCAAGGTCATGTGGGAGAGCTGCCAAGAGGAGCCAACACCCCATCAGAAAAGCTTTACCGGTGAGTGAGACCTTCATTTGTCCTAACCAAAGTGGCTTTGTTAATCTACGTGTGGAACCTAACACTGCACCCAGATGCAGGTAGCCCTGAATAAGCCACCAAGCAGATGTTTGAACTCAAACGACCCATAGTCAAAAGGAATTTGCTTGCTGCTTTTCTGCACCCAGAAAGGCAGGCCCTAGAGTGTCATCTGTGGTGGGGGAAGGGGCAACTCAGTACACAAAGAACCTTTATCATGGCTACTAGTGGTGCCACAGAGCCCCGATCATGAATATGGGGTGTGGCCCAGCAGTAAAGTGCTTACCCAGCATGTGCAAGGCCCTGGGCTCTATTCCCATCCATGGAGGGAAAAGGATATTTCCTCCATTATCCTTAGCTGAGGCATTAGAAAGGAACTCCTGTTGAATTTCTTCCTTCAGTCAGAAAACCACATGGCTGAGGATGAATGAAAGATGAGTTTTGTGGCCCCCAGTAATGACCCAGGTACTAGCCCCAGGGAGGGTAGATGAGTGAGTGGGAACTGGGTGTTTTAGTGTAGCTACTTGGGAGACTGGCAAAAAGATAACAAAATTCAAAGCCAGCCTGGGCAACTTAGCGAGACTGTCAAAATAAAAAGTAAAATGAGGGTTGGAAAGATGGCTTAGTGGTCAAGGTGCTTGCCTGCAAAGCCAAAGTTCCTAGGTTCAATTCCCCAGGACCCATGTAAGCCAGATGACAAGGTGGTTCATGTAATAGGAGTTTGCAGCAGCTGGAGGCTCTGGTGTGCCCATCTCTCTCTGCTTCTTTTTCTCTCTCTCTCTCTCTCTCTCAAATAAATAAATAAATATTTAAATTTTTTTAAAAGTAAAATGGGACTGGAGAGATGGCTTACCAGTTAAGGCACATGCCTGCAAAGCCCTAGGACCCTGGTTCAATTCTCCAGGTCCCATGTAAGCCAGATGCACATGGTGGCGCATGCGCCTGGAGTTCGTCTGCAGTGGCTAGAGACCCTGGCACACCCATTCTCTCTCTCTTCCCCTCTCTCTATCTCAAATAAATAAATAAATAAAGTAAAATGGCCTTCAGAGATATCTTAGTGAATAAAGTGCTTGCCTTACAAGCATGAGGACCTGATTTCAATCACCAGAACCCATATGGCATATGCCTATAGTCCCAGCACTAGGAAGGCAGAGACAGGCAGATCCCTATGGCTCACTATCCAGCCAGTCTCATCTAGTTGGTCAACTCCAAGGCCAAGGAGAGACCATGTCTCAAAAAAGGTGGACAGTGTTTCAAGGAACAACACCCAAAGTTATCCTCTAGCTTCTGCATGCATACACAAATATGTGTTCCTACACACACACTAAAAATAAAAATAAAAGGGTGGCAAGTAGAACTCACTGGTATAGCATGCCTGGAATGAGTGAGGCCCTAGGTTCAGTTCCCAGCAGAACACTTGGGTAGGTACAGGAATGAAAACCATGATAGACAGGTGTCCAAAGAAATGACAAAGGTAGGCTGGAGAGATGGCTTAGTGGTAAGTCATTTGCTTGCAAAGCCAAAGGATCCCAGTTTGATTCTCCAGGACCCATGTAAGCCAGATGCAAGGGGGCGCATGTGTCTGGAATTCGATTGCAGTGGCTGGATGCCCTGGTGCGCCCGTTCTCTCTCACCCCCCCCATCCCATCTCTGCCTCTTTTGCACACTCAAATAAATACATAAAATATATTTAAAAAAAAGAAAAAGATGCCGGGCATGTTGGCGCATGCCTTTAATCCCAGCACTCCAGAGGCAGAGGTAGGAGGATTACTGTGAGTTCAAGGCCACCCTGAGTCTACATAGTGAATTCCAGGTCAGCCTGGGCCAAAGCGAGACCCTACCTCAGAAAAAAAAGAAAAGAAGAAAAAGAAATGACAAAGGCAGGAAAGAGATGCTGCCAGTAGCCTAAGAGCCAGGCAAGTTCCACTGATAAAAGTCCCATTAGGCAGGCACAATAGAATACATGTCAACTCAGTGTCATCTCAGCTAGTTCGTAAGCTGAAGATTATGTGTTTGAAGTCAGTCAGAGTATTAACTTTTTCAGCATGAAGGAGGCCCAGAAAAGGAGAATATACTTCTCCATTAGCCTGTGTAGTTGTGTTGGTTTGTGTTCCTCTTTTGGTTTTTCGAGGTAGGGTCTCAATCTGGCCCAGGCTGACCTGGATTTTACTATGTAGCCCCAGGCTAGCCTGGATCTCATGTTGATCCTCCTACTTCTGCCTCCCGAGTGCTGGGATTAAATACATGTGTCACTATGCCCAGGCTTTTTTCTTTAAAAATTTCCCTGTGAGCAGCATCTACCATGTCAGTGTCCCAACAGCAGGCCCCTGGCAGCGGGGGTGAACCCCACCCAGTTGTGCGTTAAGTTTACACAGCTTCTCCCTTGCAGCTGCTCAATGCTAGATTTCTCATTTGATCGCTCTGAAGAGTTCGATATTAGCGCTTTTGATGACATCATTGCTTTCTATGAAAGCAAGAAGTAAGTAGTGGCCAGGACCTTCCAACCCAAGACCAGGGAGGCACACCATGAGGCATCACCATTCTGGAGTGCTCAGGGCAGTGTCCAGGGCCAGAACAGAGGGAAGCAGCAGTCCAGGGCACCCCAAGGTTTATTGAAGACACCCTGCCACATTTGGCCAGGTTTGGGGGCACACAGAGTAGATTGAAGCCATGAGCCCCTTTCTGAGCCACGGCCACTGTTCCGAACATTCTAGATGTGGAGGCCACGTATGAGCAGAAGTAAAATGTTAACCCCTTGTTGTTTTTGCTCTGTGCCTCCCTGGAGGGCGAGGGAGTGGAGGTAAGTTTTATGTCCATCTGGGCACTTGGCATGGTGCATGAACACAATGTGGGGCTGCCCATCGGGGTCCTTCCAGGCCACCTTCCCCAAGCTTAAACATGCATCTAGAATAACTGGAGTGAGAACTGGTGGTGCCGCCTAGTATCAAAACACTTGTTTTACATGCCAGAAGCCCTCAGTGTCATCTTAGCACCTCCAAAAAAATAAATAAGGTTGAGTTTTTTGGGAATCATTATCCCCTTAAACTGTTGTCTCTCAACCTCTATACTGTGCCAAATTGTTCTCTGCAGCCTGTGTCCTAAAGGGTGTTGATCAGTTACCCTGGTGGCTACCCTTTCAGATAGGACAGTCACTTCGTCAGTTCTGGACTCATATCACCCTGGAGAGGGAAGAAGCAATATTGTATCCCACCTCAGAACTGCTGTATTCCACTTGATAGCTAAGAATTGGAATTTGTTCCTTGCCCAAAGCTGTTCTGTGTTAGAGTAGAGATTCACATCTGGCCACAGAAACTAGGCAAAAGCTAATTTACCTCATGGGCTGCTCTCAGGCAGTCTATGAAGTTTGTAAATGTAAGACTTTCGCAGGAATCTCAGTGCTCTTATTGGAAATCCATGGCCCTCAGTACTTGGGGACAGTGGCCCACTTCCTGATGAATGACACAGCAGTCATGTCGAGCCTGAGTATCTCTCACCCCAGATGCAATGTTTCTGCTCCAGTGGCCTGGAGACTTCCAAATGGGTGCTGGGAACTCCCAAGGTGGTGGGCACATACTCTAACTCTCCTCTCTGTCACTGGGTCCCCTTCCTGCCCTCAGCGATTTGCATAACCAAATCATCAGAAGTCTCAAAGGACTGCCGTGGCAGGGTGAGGACCCCCGTAGGCTTCTTCAGTCTCTCAGTCGGCTCCAGAAGCCCCGCGCCTTCTTCCCGTGAGTCCCCTTACTCCTGGTACAAGTGCAGCTGATGCAGCCTTCGCCTGTCCCTGCCGCATTCCTGACATGAGTCAGCCACTAAAAATGCTGTGTCGCCTTGCAGTTTGGATCTCACATGAGCCATTACCAAATGGCCCAAATATCCTGCCCCTGCATTTGTGCTGCGGTCAGGTCCCCTCTGTTGCAAGCTTTCCTGTGTGCAGTGGGGCTTTGGAGAAAAACTCCTCTGAAAGGCATCTCTCCTCTGACCCTGCCCTTGCCGTCTGGTACCCAATAATGGCTTGCAGAGCAAATGCTTGTTCTAGCCCACCTTTGCCACCCTGGGCTTGCAGGGATGACCCTGGAAACGGCATACAGCAAACAGGTCGTGGGAGCCAAGCCCTGTTCACATACCATGTGATACATAATTTTTCAGGGTTCAACTTCCCTCTTCCAAAACAGTAATGATTCTCAAACTTGTTTATGCTAACCCAACGCCAGGCAGGTGGCATCCTCAGGCAGTGGAGCACCCATGGTCACCAGCTTTTGGCCTTAGTGGCTCAGGCTGTTGTGGGCTGGCTTGGAGTAGCACTTGTGCCCACAAGGGAGCCGAGTGTTTGAATGCTTGTTTTTGCCTTCAGAGCCAGGCTGGCTTCCAACTCCTGGGTTTAAGGGATCCTCCTGTCTCAGCTCCTAGAGAAGGTGGGTCCCCAAGTATATACCACATCTGTCCAGACACAATTTTTAACCTCTGTTTTTCTGCTGCTGACCCTGCAGGATGCAATCACAGCTGGGGGTGTGGTTTAATGGTAGAGCCCCTGCCTAGAATTCTCCAGTGAGCATCTAGAGGTGTGGTTTGGCAGTAGAGCACCCGGTTAGAATCCCTAGTAAGATGTTGGGGCAGAGGCTTAGCTATAGAAGTACCTGCCTAGAATCCACCAGTGAGGGGCTGGGGTGTGGCTCAGTGGTAGAGCATTGGCTTACCATGTAGGAGGGCCCTGGGTTGGATTCCATTCCCAGAACGACCACCACTCTCCAAAAAGGAAGGAGAGAGAGAAAGGAGAAAGAAAATAAACCCTAAAAGAGCCTGATTCCTTCCACTCATGTCTGGGACATATTTCCTCAGCTGATGTCAGAAATGAGCTGAGCTGCTACATACATATTTGTTGGCTCTAGTCAAGATTCCAGATAGAACCAGGCATAGTGGTGCACGCCTTTAGTCTCAGCACTCAGGAGGCTGAGGAAGGAGGATTGTCATGAGTTCCTGTAGCCTGGGGCTACAGTGTGAGTTCCTGGTCAGCCTGGGCTACCTTGACAAAACAATAAAACAAGATTTCATATAGCACCCAATCCCAGTGGCTTTTGCCTAAGTACATGTTCAGTGCTAAGAAGGTGGAAGCAGAAGGATTGTGAGTATGAAGTGAACCTCAGCTACATAATGAGACTGTCTGAATTTTTAAAAAGCAAACAAAACAGCTGTGGTAGCATATGCCTGTCGTCCTACCATTCAGGAGATAGAGGCAGAACCAGGAATTCAAGTTAAGCATTGGCTCCATAGGTTGAGGCCCCCTTGGAATATGCGAGACCTTGTCTCAATTAAAATAAAGTTCTGAGCCGGGCATGGTGGTGCACACCTTTAATCCCAGCACTCAGGAGTTTGAGGTAGGAGGATCTTTGTGAGTTCGAGGCCAACCTGAGACCACATAGTGAATTCCAGGTCAGCCTATACTAGAGTGAGACCCTACCTCAAAAAAACAAAAAAAATCTGTATATTAAGAATATGGGAGCCATTCGCCCTCCCCTAGACACTGGGTATAGCTTTCATTTTTTCTTTTCCATCACCATAAACCCAAAACTAGGGCTTGGGCTGTGGCTCAGAGGCAGAGCATTTGCCCAGTATGCATAAGGCCTTGGGTTCCTTTGCCAGTGGAGAGCTTGGTAGGGATGCCATGGGCATGGCCCATAGAGCATGTATAGCAGGGTCATTCTCTTAGTGAATAAAAGCTACTCAGGGACCCTCAATGCCGCATGCAAGGTGTCTTGTTCTTTTTTACTGCTGCATAGTAGGCCCAGCAGCCATAATTAGAGTCCAGTGGCCACTTTTCCAGGAAGCCCACACACAGATATTACTGAGCCCACAGTGTGGCTGGCAGGAACATGCAGGGTCTCCAGGGAGGCGGCGGCTGTCTCGTTGCACTTGTGCGGTTGTGTATCTCTGTCCATGCTCCTCTCTGTCTCTTGTTCTAACCTGCAAGATGTGGCTTGCTCAACTAACCCAACCCCACACACAGTGTTCCTTTTGTTCACACACCGTTTTTAATATTTTGACAGGAAGAGTAAAGGTATCAAACAAAAGCAGATCATTCCGAAGGTAAAACTCGCGCACACGCTCAAAGATTTCTTGCTTTCTGCACCCAACTTGAAAACACCCTTCTCAAGTTGTTCCAAGAATAGGGTGGTGGGGAAGAAACCTGCTTGGAAAATCTGGGGCTACTTTCTACTTTCCTTTTGTCCCAAGGTCTATCTCTCCCTCCAAAACAAAGTTATTCTGGCTGACATTATGGCTATATGGCTCCATAGTAGAGCATCTACCTAGAATCCCCAGTGAGGGGCTGGCTTGTTGGTACAGCATCTTCTAGCATATGCCAGGCCCCTAGTTTCCATCCCTAGCACTTCAAACTACAAAAAAAAATGTTTTTTCTTGTGGTAAAATGACTTGCAAGTGTCTTATGGTTTCTTCAAAGTGGGACCTGATATTTGTACAAACTGGGAGTTTGAACATATTCCCAGGAGGTGGTGGTGAGGGAACATCTGCTCAGATAAAGTCCATCCTTTTTAAAATTTTTTTAAAATTTTTTAATTTTTTTTTTTTTTTTTTGAGAGAGACAGAGAGGGAGAGGAAGACAGATAGAAGAATGGGTGTTCAGCGGCCTCTCAGTTGCTGTGAACAAAATCCAGATGTGTGCGCCCCCCCTTGTGGTCAAATGCGGCATTGCGCCCTTGCGTCACTGCATCTGGCTAAACGTAGGACCTGGAGATTGGAACTGGCGTTCTTAGGCTTAGCAGGCAGGCGCCTTAACCGCTAAGCCATCTCTCCAGCCCAAAGTCCATCCTTTTTTGATCCCACTGGAACTCTAGAAGGTCCACTCCATCCTGCTGGCAGATAGTTGGACCCTATTCTTTATTGCCATGCAGGTCACACTGGCTGTAGACTTCTGGTGAACAGGTGGGGCCGAGGCCCTCCCAGGCATTCCATAGCAATAGGTAACTAAAATGGGTTGGTTTCTGGGACTCCACAGTTACTAAAATCTGTGGAAACTTGGTTCCCATGTGTGCCATGGCATGGTATCTTTATATATCTTATGCCTAGCCTGTGATAGACTCTAAACCATCTCTAGATGACATAGAGTGTTGGATACTGTGCATGTGTTGGTTATACTGTATTGAATAAGGAATAAGAGCAGAAACAAAAGTTATGGCCCAATGTGGTGGCACATACCAGTGGTCCCACATACTTGGGGAGGCTGAGGTTGAACATGGTGGCTTTTGACCTCACTGTGCAGCAAGTCCTCCTGCCTTAGCCTCCCAAGTGTTAAAATTACAAACATGAGCTACCACACCTAGCTGTATTCTTTTTTTCCCCCCTTTTTCTATGTAATAAATAGCAAGAAAGTCTTTGTACCTGTTCAGTATGGGTGCCATATTTATTTTTTGTTGCTGTTATTTTGTGAGCTAGGGTTTCACTCTAGCTCAAGCTGACCTGAAATAAATTATGTAGTCTCAGGGTGGCCTGATCCTCCTACCTCTGCCTCCCAAGTGCTGGGATTAAAGGCATGCACCACCATGCCTGGCCATTTTTCTTTTTTAATGCAGGTGAGCACCCCTTATCTAAGTTATTGGGACCAAAAGTAGTTTGGAATCTAGATTTATATTTTTTAGGATTTTGAAATATTTACTACATATTCATAATGACGTATCTTGGCAATGGGCTCCAAATCCAATATGAAATTCATGTTTCATTTATACTTGAGACTCATAACCTAAAAGTAACATAAAATATTGTAAGTAACTTTGTATATGAATTAAAGTTCCATGGTTAGAAAGTATCAAATTTCCTAGCACGGTAACACATGCCTGTCATCCAGTGCTCAGGAGGCTGGGGCAGGAGGATTGTGAGCTCCAGACCAGTCCAGGCTACATGGCAAGAGTCTTTCTCTAGAAAGGGGGGTATGGAGAAACAGGAATAGTGGTGTAGCTTACAATTTCAGTACTTGTGAGGTGGAGGCAGGAGGATCAGAAATTTAAGGCAATCCTTAGCTATACAGTGAGTTCAAGGTCAGCCTGGGCCATATGAGACCCTGTCTTTAAAGGGGGAGCTCCAGACTTAAGAGCATTTTGGATTTTCAGATTGGAGTTACTTTCTTTGTATGTTCAGCTGGAAGTGAGTAGATTCCACAGCACCAGATA
Organism: Orientallactaga sibirica; assembly: GCA_036365145.1. Taxonomy (NCBI): domain Eukaryota; kingdom Metazoa; phylum Chordata; class Mammalia; order Rodentia; family Dipodidae; genus Orientallactaga; species Orientallactaga sibirica. The sequence continues at coordinate 1,498,896 of JAEOAD010002758.1, forward strand.
TGAAGGGCCAACTGTATGGAATGTACATGGCTCCTGGTCAGCACAGGTTGCACCCACCCATAGGCTTGTGCCTCAGGTTCAGGGAGGAAGGACTCCAGCTGCCATCCCAGGTGCCCTTGTGTTGTGAAAGGCAGGCCAGACCCTGTTTGTCCATTGTAGAACCTGCTGGACTCCAAGTCCCTGAAGCTCATCATCAGCATGACTCTGCACGACCGCACCACCAAGTCACTCCTACACCTGCACAAGAAGAAGAAGCCACCCAGCATCAGTGCACAGTTCCAGGTGAGTGCCGCTTCCTCCAGGGGTTCATTCTCCATCATGGACACATGGTCCTTGTGCTTAGCACATGGGTGTTCTGGTGATAGTCAGTGCCCCCTGGAGATCAAAATCACCCCTCACTCTGGTCAAGAGCCACTGAGATTAAAGACTACTGAATCTGGCTGGAGAGATGGCTTAGTGGTTAAGGCATTTGCCTGCAAAGTCAAAGGATCCCAGTTTGATTCTCCAGGACCCACATAAGCCAGATGCACAAGGGGGCGCATGCATCTGGAGTTCGTTTGCAGTGGCTGGAGGGCCTGGTGCGCCCATTCTCTCTCTCTTTCTCTCCCTCTCTCTCTCTCTTTCTCTGTCTCTCTCTGCCTCTTTTCCTCTCTCAAATAAATAAATTATATTTTTTAAAAAAATAAACACTGAATCCAGGCATGGTGGCACTCGGGAGACATAGGTAGGAGAATCTCTGTGAGTTCAGTTCCAACCTGGGACTACTGAGTGAGTGCTAGGTCAGCCTAGGCTAGAGTGAGACCCTACCTCAGAAAAAAAAACAAAAACAAAACACTGAGCCAATTCCCTAGGTCATACTTCTCTTTTTTTCCCAGGCTGCCAGGAAGCTCAGACACTTTATTTTGCAGAAAGTTCTTAAGCTTTCTTCAGAATTAAGAATACTTAGCTGAGCTTGGTGATGTACACACATAAAATGCCAGCATTCAGGAGGCTGAAGCAGAAGGATCAGGAGTTTAAATTCAAGACCAGCTGTGAGTACATTAGCAAGCTCAAGGTCAGCTAGGGTGACATGAGACCCTGTGTCAAAAGAAAAAAAAAGAGTTAGTCAGGTGTGGTGGCGCACACCTTTAATCCCAGCATTCGGGAGGCAAAGGTAAGAGGATCGCCATGAGTTCAAGGCCACCCTGAGATTACATAGTGAATTCCAGGTCAGCCTGAGCTAGAGTGAAACCCTACCTCGAAAAACCAAAAAAGAAAATTAAGAAAGCCAGGCATGGTGGCACATGCCTTTAATCCCAGTACTCAGGAGGCAGAGGTAGGAGGATCGCTGTGAGGTCAAAGCCACCCTGAGACTCCATAGTGAATTCCAGGTCAGCCTGGGCTACAGTGAGACCCTACCTCAAAAAACTGAAGGAAAAAAAGGAAGAAAGAAAGAATTAAGAATAGTTGAAATATTTGATAGTCACTATTACCTTTGTGTTCCATCTGAGTCCTGTGCTCCCACTTTTTATATTTATTATTTTCATTTTGGAGAGAGACACAGAGGGAGAGGGAGAGGGAGACAGATAGAGATGGGCGCACCAGCAGCCTCTCAGCCGCTGCAACGAAATCCAGATGTGTGCACCCCCTTGTGGTCAAGTGCGGCATTGCGCCCTTGCATCACTTTGTATCTGGCTAAACGTGGGACCTGGAGATTGGAACTGACGTTCTTAGGCTTAGTGGGCAGGCGCCTTAACCGCTAAGCCATCTCTCCAGCCCTGCTCCCACTTTTTAAAAAAATATTTTTGGAGCCGGCAGTGGTGGCGCACGCCTTTAATCCCAGCACTCGGGAGGCAGAGGTAGGAGGATCGCTGAGAGTTCGAGGCCACCCTGAGACTACATAGTTAATTCTAGGTCAGCCTGGACCAGAGTGAGACCCTACCTCGCAAAACCAAAAAAATATATATATTTTTTTGGGCTGGAGAGATGCCTTAGTGGTTAAGGTGCCAGCCTGCGAAGCCTAAGAATGCCCACTCGATTCTCCAGGTCCCACGTTTAGCCGGACACAAAAAGTGACGCAAGTGCGCAACGTCGCATATGCACATGAGGGGGCGCAGGCATCTGGAGTTTGTTTACACTGGTAAGAGGCTGCTGGCTCGCCCATTCTTTCTCTATCTTTCAAATTTAAAAAATATATAATTTTGTTTACTTATTATTAGAGAGAATGGGCACACCAAGGCCTCTAGCCACTCACTGCAAATGAACTCCAGATGCATGCACTACCATGTGCATCTGGCTTAAATGAGTTTTGGGGAGTCAAACCTGGGTGCTTAGGCTTTGGTCTCATTGTAGTTCAGGTTGACCTGGAATTCACTATGTAGTCTCAGGCTGGCCTCAAACTCATGATGATCCTCCTACCTCTGCCTCCTGAGTGCTGGGATTAAAGACGTGCACCACCATGCCCGGTTCCTTCTCCCACTTTTGATAATGACCTCATGTGAGACAAAGTCTCACTGTAGTTCAGGCTAGCCTCTAACTTACTATGTAAGCCTCAAACTCACACCAGTCCTTCTGTCTTGGCCTCCTAAATGTTGAGATAACAAATATGAGACACCACACCTAGCTAAGTCTTTTTGTTGTTGTTTATTTGTTTTTGTTTTTGAGGTAGGGTATCACTCTAACCCAGGCTGACCTTGAACTCATTCTGTAGTTCCAGGATGGCCTTGAACTCATACAGTAGTCCTACTTCTTCCACCACACTGGGCTGGGCTTTAAGTCTTTTTTTTTTTTTTTTATGGTAGGTGTAGCAGACAGCTTCAGGTTCGCTGAGATGAACTTCCAGACCAGGCACAGTTATGGAGGAAGGGATATTATTTATTGAAGCTTACAGATCCAGGGGAAGTTCCATAAAGGCAGGGGAAGCAGCCTGCTCTTCACAGGACCAGGCAAGAGAGCAAAAGCCAACCAGCCACCACAGCACACAGAGCAAAACTACCGCCAAAAGGTCACACAGCACACTTCAGGAACTCCTGCTAGGCACATTTGCATATCTTTACAATGGAATCTCAAACCATCACCACACCTTAAGACCGGCCCCCAGTGACCTTGCCTCTAGCAAGGTGATTGCAGATGCAAACTATAAAGTAATAAAACACTGAATATATTGGGGGACATATATTCAAACTACCACATTCCGCCCCTGGCCCCCAATATATTTAGCTCCTGGCCCCCCAACAGATTTATAACTATCACACATTGTAAATTGTACTCAGTCCAATTTCAAAGGTTCTCACAGTCTTGATCAACTTAAGATAGTGAGTCCTGTAAAATCAAACAAGTTAAATACTTTCAACGTGTTAAGGCATAGCAAGGAGAGACTAGAATAATGCAAATTCAACCACCATCAATAGTCATCAAACTTCTGCAGTTCAAGTTCAATATAACAAGAGACTGCCAGTCTCTAGGTTTTCCAATTCCGCCCCTCCAGCTGGGCAGAATAGCCAGGGAAAACTTTCATCCCATGCCAACACTGCACTCCATGGTAGTCCTTTTGCACAGTCCTGGTATATCCAAAACATCTTCAGGTCTCCATGCAAACCACGGTCCTCTTCCAAAAGGCTCTTCCAGCCTATTCCTGAGGGTCTTCATGCCCTGCTTCATGCCGCATCTCAGCAGCGGCTCCTGGAACCGTGTGCAACTCATGACCACTCCATGCATTTTTCATGCTTCCAAAACTAATACCAGGTGTGCAGGACACAGCCATATTCTAAATCCAGGGACAAAATAAACCATAGCCTTGAAAAGCAGGTTCCTTCTCCAGTCATCTCTTTCCAAAGAGTTTGCATTTCTAACAGTCTTTCCTCAGGCATCCTCTCCATTGTTTTAATGTAAATCAAGTCAGGCCACCTTCCTTCCACCTTCCTTAAGATTGCTAATGCGTTGACAATAGCAGCTCCAGTAATCTAAAACCAGTCTCAGTGCCTCTGCTTTTAACTTGCTTGAGGTTTTCCAGCTTAAAATCTTAAAATTTCAGTCCGATATCTTTAGCCAAGCACATCAGTCCATTACAAATTTAACCTTGATCAAACTTTCTGGGCCTGGATAGCAGAACGTAGCCATCCCTTATGCCAGTAGCCCAGTTCCAACAAAGTCCTCTGCAGTTTTTCCTTCCCCTTAGAAACCTCATAAGCCAAGTCTCGAAGTTCAGTACAGTCTGCACTTAGCATTCTCAAACTCTCATCAGAATAGTCCATAAAACTTGGCTTACCACTCTAGAAGGCCCCTTCAGTTGCAAGCACCAAGTCCATGCCCATTCCTCCAAAACAAAGGTTCCAAAAGACGAATATCCACACGGTCAGGTTCATCTCACCCCACACTCCTCGGTACCACTTTACTGTAGCAGACAGCTTCAGGTTCGCTGAGATGAACTTCCAGACCAGGCACAGTTATGGAGGAAGGGATATTATTTATTGAAGCTTACAGATCCAGGGGAAGTTCCATAAAGGCAGGGGAAGCAGCCTGCTCTTCACAGGACCAGGCAAGAGAGCAAAAGCCAACCAGCCACCACAGCACACAGAGCAAAACTACCGCCAAAAGGTCACACAGCACACTTCAGGAACTCCTGCTAGGCACATTTGCATATCTTTACAATGGAATCTCAAACCATCACCACACCTTAAGACCGGCCCCCAGTGACCTTGCCTCTAGCAAGGTGATTGCAGATGCAAACTATAAAGTAATAAAACACTGAATATATTGGGGGACATATATTCAAACTACCACAGTAGGGTTGGTTGGAATCCAGGGCCCTCCTGCATGTTAAGTGAACTCTACCACTGAGCGACCTCCCTGGCCCTTTCAAATCCTTTCTAAAAATAAGCAAGGGGCCAGGGAGGTATCCCAATGGTAAAACACCTGCCTAGCATGTTCATGGTCCTAGGTCCCATCCCCAGCACTGAGAAAATTAAACTGGGTGCTTGGAAGATGGCTCAGAATGTAACAGTGCTTAATGCACAAGTGTAAGGATCTGAGTTCCATCCCCGACACCTACATAAAATGTCGGGCATGGTAGCACATGCCTATAACCCCAATGCTGAACAAGACAGAGACAGGAGAAATGCTGGGACTTGCTAATTAACCAGTCTAGCCAAAAGATGAGCTCCCATTTGGGTGAGAGATTCTGTCTCAGAGAAATAAGGCAGAAGGGTTATAGAGGATATCCAGCATACTCCTTGTGCCCCTGTACTGGGCATGTTTACCTTCAGACACACTTGCATAAATCCCCACACATGGGGGCCCACAGAGTCACATGCTATTGGTCCTCTGCTCAGTATACATGTCCTTTTCTCTCCTCAGACATCCCTTAACAAGCTCTTGGAGGCACTAGGGAAGGCAGAACCCTTCTTCATCCGCTGCATCCGCTCCAATGCAGAGAAGGTGAGTGGCCCCCAGTATGGGGCTGAGGTTACATGAGACCATTCATGGTCACCAGGAAAAGGAAACCTGGAAATGGCCCCAAGGAACCACGTATCCACACAAAGCCAGTGTCTACTGTGGTTCCATGGGGGCTTTATAGGAAGCAGCCAGAGTTCGAAAGTGGAAACACTATTGGAAAACAGATGATCCTGAGAAGGTTGGTGCAGAGGGATGGATTGGGTGCTCTTTAGATCCAGTACCAGGTGGCTGAGGGCATGGAACAGATGAGTGCTCATACAGAAATTTCTTGAGCCAGGTGTGGTAGTTCACATCTTTAATCCCTGTACTCAGGAGGCTGAGGCAGGTGGATCATCATGAATTCAAGGCCAGCTTGATGTACATAGTGAGTTCAGGAAAATCTAGGATATAAAGTAAGACATGTCTCAAAAAGAGTTGTGGGGTTTTTCTTTGTTTTTGGTGTTTTGAGGTAGGGTCTTACTCTAGCCCATGCTGACCTGGAATCTCCTATATAGTCTCAGGCGGCCTAGATTGATTGATTGATTTCAAATATTTTTTTATTTTTATTTATTTATTTGACAGAGAGAAAAAGGGAGGGAGAGAGAGAATGAGCACGCCAGGGGCTCTAGCCACTGCAAATGAACTCCAGACACATGTGCCACCTTGTGTATCTGGCTAATGTGGGTCCTGGTGAATCAAACCGGGGTCCTTTGGCTTTGCAGGCAAATGCCTGAACCACTAAGCCATCCCTCCAACACCCCCCTTTTTTTTTCTTGAAAGATCACTAGTTTGATCCTGGTCTCAGGCTTGGCCCTAGTGCCAGGCTTCATTTGCCCCAAAGATCCAGTTTATCCTTAAGACGGCTTGGGGAGCCGGGCGTGGTGGCGCACGCCTTTAATCCCAGCACTCAGGAGCCAGAGGTAGGAGGATCGCCTTGAGTTCAAGGCCACCCTGAGACTACATAGTGAATTCCAGGTCAGCCTGGGCCAGAGTGAGACCCTGCCTCAAAAAAAAAAAAAAAGACGGCTTGGGGACTTTGTCAAGACAACCCAGGGATGGAGCTTTCTCATGGATGTGACCAACCCCCAAGCTGATCCCTCATCCACTTGCCTGCCACTTGTCCCCTTGTTTCTCCCTGTCATATTTTGCCATCTCTTAAGGCTCTTGGGACTCCTCTGCTTGTATCCAGCTCCCTCCTGTTCCCAAAGCAGACCCCCTTAGCTCCCTGCTGAGGTTCCTGGGGGCTATTCCCAACCCCCAACTGCAGACCTGGCTCCTTTTCTTAGGTGTGGTTCTCCCTATAGTTCAGGGTAGTTTGGGACATACTCCATGGACACTTGCTGGGGGTGTGAGCTGAGCAAGTGCTGTGGCTATCCTGTGTGTATCCCGGGTGCTGAGCAGAATTCCTGGCATTCTCCCATCTGCCATCAGACCTCCCATGAGTCCTTTAAATAAAATCATATGTCTTCCTTCAACACCATGCCCCAGAGTGAATTCCAGGCCCCTGAGCTAAGAGTTTGAAGCCCACACTGAGGCAGCCCCTTCTGTCCTTCCCTGGATCCTCTGACAACCAGTGTATGCCTGTATCCCCATCTGCCCCAGAGCTGCATCCTTGTGCATATACTATACATAAACATCACACATGAAGAAAATGGGACTGGGGAGATTAGTCAGCAGTTAAAGGCACTTGAAACATCTGCTGGCTTGGGGTTCAACTGCGGGACAAGCTCTTATTTGCAGTGGAACACACACATGTACACATGTGTGCAAATAAAGCCTTTTTTTTTCAAGGTAGGGTCTTGTTCTAGCTCAGGCTGACCTGGAATTCAGTATGTAGTCTCAGGGTGGCCTCAGACTCTCAGCAATCCTCCTACCTCTACCTCCTGAGTGCTGGGATTAAAGGCACGCACCACCACACCCAGCTCTTAAAGTTTTTGGTGGTTTTTGTTGTTGTTGTTGTTTTTGTTTTTTTGCGGTAGGGTCTCACTTTAGCTCAAGCTGACCTGGAACTCATTATGTAGTCTCAGGGTGGCCTTGAACTCATGGCAATCCTCCTACCTCTGCCTTCCGAGTGCTGGCATTAAAGGCGTGCGCCACCATGTCCGGCTTTTTTTTTTTAATGGGGTTTGCTGGGCGTGGTGGTACACACCTTTAGTCCCTGCACTTGGGAAGCTGAGGTAGGGTTAAAGTGAGACCCTGCCTCAACCAAAGGAGGGGGGGAGGCCAGAGAGATGGCTTAGCAGTTAAGGTGATTGCCTGCAAATCCAAAGGACCCAGGTTTGATTTCCCAGGACCCACGTAAGCCCAGATGCACAAGGTAGCATATGCGTCTGGAATTTGTTTGCTGTGGCTGTAGACCCTGGTGTGCCCATTCTGTCTCTCTCTCCTGTCTCTCAAATAAATAAAATATATTAAAAAATAAAAGAAATCCCCTCCATTAAAAAAAAAGAAGAGCCGGGCTGGGCATGGTGGCGCGCACCTTTAATCCCAGCACTCGAGAGAGGCAGGCAGAGGTAGGAGGATAGCTGTGAGTTCAAGGCCACCCTGAGACTACATAGTTAATTCCAGGTCAGCTTAGACCACAGTGAAACCCTACCTCGAAAAACCAAAAAAAAAAAGAAGAAGAAGAAGAGCCGGGCATGGTGGTGCATGCCTTTAATCTCAGCACTCGGAAAGCAGAGGTAGGAGGATTGCAGTGAGTTCTAGGCCACCCTGAGACTACATAGTTAATTCCAGGTCACCCTGGGCCAGAGTGAGACCCTACCTCGAAAAAAAAAAAAAAAAAAAGTGTGCAAAAATAGCAAATTCCAGATTCCAGGTTTAGTGAGAGACCCTGGGCCAAGGAAATAAGGCAGAAGAGTGATAGAAGACACTTGATATCTTCCTCTGGCCTCCACACGTGTCAGTACACACCCTATACTCTCCCACACATACATACTCAGAAAAAAAAAAAAGCAAAACTGTCTGAAGCAGGAAAAGCTGGATCCTCCAGGGAATCCTGGCTGTTGCTGTGGGGGACATTCCCCCAAAAGTCTGTACCCAATGTCCTGAGAGCCAACAGTCACATGGGAAGTGGGTCTTTGCCTTACAGGTCCCTGATCCATGCCCCCAACACACCAGGGCTTTGTGTCAGGTCTGTGGTCACTTACTGTCCTTTTCAGAAAGAGCTCTGCTTTGATGACGAGCTGGTCCTGCAGCAACTGCGGTACACAGGCATGCTGGAGACTGTGCGTATCCGGAGGTCGGGCTACAGTGCCAAGTACACATTCCAGGTAGGCTGTGTATGCACACACACCACCCATCAGGGTTTTTCTCCATAGCACTGTGGCCACCATGACCAGGTCATTGTTGTGTGGGCAAATGTCTTCAGCAGATGTGGCTTCCCCAACCGGGAAAGATAAATGCAACCAAACCAAGGTAGGAATTTTGCAGGCAGATACCTTTACTGAGCTGGTGTTTTCAATTTTTTGTTATTAGCAGTGCTGGGGATGCATGTCAACTACCAGAAACAAAGCTCCTTCTTCCTATTTTCTGGTAAAGAATTTGAGGCCCACACAGGGTTTGTAACTTGGTGGTAGAGCACTTATCAAGCATGTAAAAGCACCTGGATTGATCCCCAGCCTTGTAGAGAAGAAAAAGAAAACCTCAGGCTTGAGAAAATGATGATTTAAGAAGTGACTGCCTGGGTTTTCCAGAAAGGACAACTCTTGACATTTAAGGTATCCCAGAGACTTTTCAGCCACCAGGACTACTTGGGAAGTGGTCACCATGCTGCTTTCACAGCTTGGCCTACTGCCTACTCAGCTGCTGCTTCCGCCATTCTGCTGTTTCTGGTGGCGTTCCTGCTGCCCTGATGTCTCTGCTGCTGCTCTCTTTGTGATCCCAGATTGGCCCGAACTGCAGAAAAGGCTAGTAGTGAGAGAAGTCTTAACTGGGTCCAGTTCTGCAACATCAGGCAAGGCAACATGGGAGTGTCTTCTAGCTGAGATCCTAAGCAGCAATTCATGTCGCTGAGAAAGGGTGTTTGAACCAATCATAGCTGTTTGGGCCAGTCTTACACCAATCACAGCAGTCCTCTGCTAGGCCACTGGGGAAGTGCTGTCCCTCTGAGCAAGGTGAAACAGTTAACCTTCAGGACCAGGGTAATTAGCAGTGATTTTTGCAGAGTTGTCCCAAGGCATCCATAGTGTGTTCCAGATGTCTGGAGCTGGCATAAGGGGAGTCCAGGTGTCCGTTTGACTGTCAGTCCTTTAGCACAAGGCAGTGAGAGCAGCAAGAAAGAGTCTAGCAACTGCCAGTTAGGAATCAGATTGCCATCCCCAGAATCTTTGCTTGTTTACAGGAAAATGAGTATGAGGAGGAATGCTGATAGTAGTAACTTGAACTCATCATTAATACTCAATGACTTTTTTGCTGTTGTTGTTATGGTTTGGTTTTGGGGGTTTTTTTTGTTTGTTTTTGAGGTAGGGTCTCACTCTAGCCCAGACTGACCTGGAATTCACTATTTAGTTTCAGGGTGGCCTTGCACCATGGTGATCCTCCTACCTCTGCCTCTTGAGTGCTGGGATTAAAGGTTTTGTGCCACCATGCCTAGATCAGTGACATTTTTTTAGATTTACTTTAGGGAAATAAAGCAAAACGCTCCCAAGCTGGGAGAGGTCCCAAGCAGATAATCACAACACTCACGTGATTTTAACATGCTCATCTAGCTCTGTGTTTACTTACACATTTGCTGGGCGTGGTGGTTTCACACCTTTCATCTCAGTGCCCAAGAGACTGAAGCGTATTGGCTAGAGGTGTAATTCAGTGGTAGGGTACTGATGTAGTGTGTATGAGGCCCTCTATATCTCCAGCTACAGCACAGCCCTGTAGTAAACCATCTCCTTGGAAACCCCAAAGGCAGTGCTGTCTTCATCCTGACTAAAATATCCTTGCTCTACTATTTTTAATTTCTTTAAAATTTTTGCACCAAAATTCTCATCTTAGGGGGCTGGAGAGATGATTCAGTGGTTAACAGTGCTCCCTTACAAAGCCTGACAGCCTTGGTTCAGTTTCCCAGTACACACGTAAAGCCAAATGCACAAAGTGGCGCATGTATCTAGAGTTCATTTGCAACAGCAGGAGACTTTAGGTCACCATTCTTTCTCTCTCTCTCTCTCAAGTGAATAAATACTTAAAAAATAATCCAGCCGGGCGTGGTGGCGCACGCCTTTAATCCCAGCACTTGGGAGGCAGAGATAGGATTAGAGATAGGAGGATCGCCATGAGTTCGAGGCCACCCTAAGACTACAGAGTGAACTCCAGGTCAGCCTGAACTAGAGTGAGACCCTACCTCGAAAAACCAAAATAATAATAATAATAATAATCCATTCACACAAAGGTTTGTTTTTGTTTTGTTTTGTTTTGTTTTGTTGTTGTTGGTTTTTTGTTTTTTGAGGTAGTCTCAGGGTGGCCTTGAACTCACGGCGATCCTCCTACCTCTGCCTCCCGAGTGCTAGGATTAAAGGCATGCGCCACCACGCCCAGCTCCACACAAAGGTTTTTACAGTCACATGTTTACAATACCAATCACAGAAAACCAAGTTAAGTGTCAGCTTCATAAACTAAGTTTGGGGGACTAGAGAGATGGCTTGGTGATTAAGTGCACTTCCTGCATAAACATGAGGGTCAGAAGAGGCCTGAGACCACCATAGTACTAGGCCAGGACCCACATAAACAGTTAGACATTATGCACACCTATAACCCTAGTCCTATAGGTAGCAGAGACCCAGGAACCTCCAGAGGGGGAAAAGCGGAGGGGGGTGCTGGGGCTGGAGTGATGACTTAGTGGTTAAGGCATTGCCTTCAAAGCCAAAGGATCCAGGTTCAATTCTCCAGGACCCACTTAAGCCAGATGCACAAGGGGGCACATGCATCTGGAGTTCATTTGCAGCGGCTGGATGCCCTGGCATGCCCGTTCTCCGCCCCCCCCCCACCTCTCAAATAAATAAAATATATTTTTAAAATTTCTAAGCCTAGTGTGGTGGTGCATGCCATTAATCCCAGCACTCAGGAGGCAGAGGTAGGAGGATCACCATGAGTTCAAGGCCATATAGTGAGTTCCAGGTCAGCCTGGGCTACAGTGAGACCCTACCTTGGGAAAAAAAGGGGTGGGGGCTGGAGAGATGGCTTAGCCGTTAAGGCATTTGCCTACAAAGCCAAAGGACCTCCATTTGACTCCGCAGAACCCACATAAGCCAGATGCACAAGGTGGCGCGTGTGTCTGGAGTTTGTTTGTACTGGCTGGAGGCCTGGTGCACCCATTCTGTCTCTGTCTCTCCCTCTCTCTCTCTCTCTCTCTCTCTCTCTCTGCCTGCCTCTTTCTCTCTCAAATAAATTAATTTTTTTTAAAAAAAAAAAAGAGCAAGCTCTAGGCTCAATAAAAGACTTAGGCTCAAATAAGAACAGGTGGGAAAAACGGAATGGGACACCCAATGTTCTGCAGCTGAGCCCATGAAGTGCCACTTGGTCACACACACATGCATACCCCCCCCACACACACACACAAAACAACTAAGTTTGGGGATGGGGCTCAGTGGCAGAGCACTCACTCAGGATGTATAGAACCTGGGTTCTGTCCCCAGTGCCTGTGGAACCAGGTTCCGTCCCAGTACTACACACAAAGTGGAATCTAACCTTTACCAGGAAATAGCTGCAGCCTTGGTGGACATTTTCACACTGTCATCCTCTCCTGCCTAAATCCCCAGGACTTCACAGAGCAGTTCCAGGTACTGCTACCCAAGGATGTCCAGCCCTGCAGGGAAGCAATCTCCACCCTGCTGGAGAAGATGCAGGTAGATAAGAGGAGCTACCAGATTGGGAAGACCAAGGTCAGTATCACACCTCACATGGCTTCCAGCCTTGCACCCCACACAGGGCCTCCCACTTGCCCCTAGACAGCATGTTTTGAAAGGTACAGGTCTCTGTATGGTGAAGCACTGTGCTTCTGTTTCTATAACAGAATACCCAAAGCTAAGTGCATATAAAGCACAGAGGTGTCATTAGCTCACAGTTCTGTAAATGTGAGAGCAGAGCACCACTTTTCTGCTGGGGACCTCATAGCAGATGGTATCAAGACACCAAGATCACAGAAAACAAGGTCACATGATGAGACAGGAAGCCAGGTACTGAGCCCAAACTGTCATTACCAGCACTCTTTTTCTTGTTATTTTTATGTTTGGGTTTTTTGTTTGTTGTTGAGGTAGCGTCTCACTCTAGTCTAGGCTGGCCTTGAACTCACAGCAAGCCCCCTACCTCTACCTCCCAAGTGCGCCACCATGCCCAGCTCTCCACCTGCTCTTGAGTTTGTCCCATGGCTGGTTCCATAGCAAGGCAGCACCCCTAGGGACCTAGGTCCCACCTCTTCAAAGTCCCACTACTTTAACACCACCACATTGGCTCCATACTTCCAGCATAAGAACCTTCCGAGGACACACCACATTCACAGTATAGCATAGCATTAGACTGATTCCCTTCACATGGCACCCCTTCCAGCTGTGTCTTCATACTCAGAGTACATGCTGCCTGTTAATGTCAAGGTATCACTCAGCTGCCCTTGTTGAACAAGTGTGCAGGTCATGCAAAATAATCCCCTGGCAGATCTTCAAACAAGTTCATCATAGAATTGGTCACTATGACCCAGGAGCTCCACTCCTGGGTATATGCCCAAGAGAAATGAAATCAGATGTTCCCACAAACACTTGTATACCATGTTCAGTGCAGTACTTTTCACAACAGCCAAAGGTATACATAGTCTAATTGTCCATCAATGGATAACTGAGTAAGCAAAATGTGGTCCATCCATGTGATAAAGTATTTCTCAGCCACAGAAAAAGAATGAAGTACTGACACACTAAAACATGGGTGAATCTTGAAAACATGACACTGAATGGCAGAAGCTAGGCCCAGAAGGCCACACAGTGTGTGATCCCATTGATAATGCCTACGAAGCCTAAGGACCCAGGTTCAATTCCCCAGTACCCATGTAAGCCAATGCACGAGGTGGCGATATGTCTGGAATTTGTTTGCAGTAGCTGGAGTTTCTGGCACACTTAATCATTCTCTCTGTGCCTCTTTCTCACACACTTAAATAAATAAATAGATGTTTAAAACAGAGAAGAAATGTCCGAATAGTCGATCCAAAGACAGGAAGCAGCTGGGCATGATGCCACACACCATAGAAGCAAAAGGATCAAGAGTTCAGGGTCACCAAAAAAAAAATGCTGGGTGTGGTAGTGCACACCTTAAATCCCAGCACTCAGGAGGCAGAGGTAGGAGGATTGCCACGAGTTCAAGGCCACCCTGAGAATACATAGTGAATTCCGGGTCAGCCTGAGCTACAGTGAGACCCTACCTTGAAAAACCAAAAAATAGACAGCATCATCCTTAGCTACATAGTAAGTTCAGAGCCAGACTGGGCTACATGAGACCCTGCCTCAAAAAAAAAAAAAGAAAGAAAAAGAAAAGAAAAGGCAGATAATGATTTTTGTGCCATATGAATTCTACCTCCATAGCATTAGACTGTTAATGCTATGGAGGTAGAAAACAAAACAAAACAAAACAAAAAAACAATAATCCCCAAGCTTGGTGTGATGGTACACACCTGTAATTCCAGCACTTACAAACAGACAGGAGCATCAGGCAGGAGCTGTAGGCCAACCTTGACCATATAGTGAGTTTGAGCCCAGCCTGGGCTACATGACATCTATCAAAATAAATAAGCCAGGCGTGGTGGCACACGCCTTTAATCCCAGCACTTGGGAGGCAGAGGTAGGAGGATCATCATGTGTTCAAGGCTACTCTGAGACCACATTACAGGTCAGCCTGGGCTAGAGTGAGACCCTACCTTAGAAAAATAAAAATATAAGTAAATAAATAAAAAGAGTGTTTGGGAGGACAAGGTAGGAAGATTGTCATGAGTTTGAAGAAAGCCTGGAATAAAGACTGAGTTCCAGGGCTGGGAAAATGGCTTAGCAGTTAAGACGTTTGCCTGCAAAACCTAAGGACCCCAGTTCCATTCCCCAGTACCCACGAAAGCCAGGTGTACAAGGGGGCACATGCATCTGGAGTTTGTTTGCAGTGGCTGGAAGCCCTGGCACACCCATTCTGTCTTTCTCTGCCCTCTCCTTGCCCTCCCTCAGGTAAATAAATAAATTATATATATACATATATAGGGGGGGGAGGGAGGGAGGGGGGATGAGTTTCAGGTTAGCCTAGGCTAGAGTGACATTCTATTTCCAAAAACTAAGAAAAGGGCTGGAGAGATAGCTTAGTGGCTAAGGCACTTGCCTGCAACGCCTAAGGACCCATGTTCAATCCCTATCCAGATCTCACATTAGCCAGATGAACAAAGGTGAGGCAAGCACAAAGTTGCACATGTACACTGGGTGGTACAAGCATCTGGAGTTCAATTGCAGTGGCTGAGGCCCTGGTGCTCCAATTCTCTCTCTAAAAAAATAAAAAAAGCTAAGAAAAGAAAATTGCCTCCCTGCTCTATGCCCGCAGGTCTTCTTGAAGGAGACAGAGCGGCAGATGCTGCAGGAGACACTGCACCGAGAGGTTGTACGCAAAATCCTGTTGCTACAAAGCTGGTTCCGAATGGTATTAGAGCGCCGGCACTTTCTGCAGATGAAGCGTGCAGCTGTCACCCTCCAAGCCTGCTGGCGGTCCTACCATGTCCGCAGGACACTAGAAAGGACGCAGGCAGCCATCTACCTTCAGGCTGCCTGGAGGGGCTACCAGCAACACAAGGCCTACCACCGACAGAGACGGAGCATCATCCGCCTACAGAGCCTCTGCCGGGGCCACCTGCAGCGCAGGAGGTGAGCAGAACATTCTGGAAGCCAGAATTACTCACTGATGTGTTGCCCAAGATCTAACTTGGCCATTAGAACTATGGGGACTTCATCCTGGGTGCAGGGTGATCTGGTGGAAACAAGCCATGTGGTCACATGAAACTCCAGATTGCTGTTGGCCATCCAGGGTCTCCCTCCACCTGCCTATGGGGAACACTTAGGTTCAGGAATGGTGGAAGGGCATCTGCCCTGCTTGCACAACTGCCATCCCAGGTGTACAACTATTCCATGACTCTTGAGACCTGCCTTTGTGTACTCTTATTTGCCCCCACTCCAGTAGTCCTTGCCCCTCTGCATCAAATCAGTTTCGTTTCTTGGTGCCAAACTCCTTTGTGGGTGCTTCTGATATGCAAAAAGATCTTGAGAGAGCACCCAGTGGATTCCAAATGACTTTAGGAGTTTATATTTCTGTTTCCTTTTTTTTTTAATTATTAATTTTTTTATTGACACCTTCTATATTTACGTACAAAAAACATGATATTTCCCTCCCCTCCCCCCATTCCACTTTAGAACACAAATCTCCATCATATCCCCTCCCTCTCTCCATTAGTCTTTCTTTTCATTTGATGTCATCATCTTTCTGTTTCCTTTTTGCGTGTTAAGAAATTCAGACACCTTAGGGCCTCGTACATTCTCATCAGGCACTGGGAGGAACCTGTAGGCCCCAAGCATGATCAGTAAGTGTTCTACTGCACAGTAGTGCCCTAACAGTGTTTTACCAGATCACTCATGGTCAACTCCAGAGTCTGTTTCTTGATCAAGCACATCAGGCAGAACCAGGGTAGCATTGTCCATAGCAAGGATTTTATGAGGTACTACTTGTATCCTCTTCACAGTAGAGAAAGTTTCCCTCTCCAGAAGCATCTCTAAGGACCACTAGGCTGGGACAGCCTGTGGATAACAGGGATGGAAGTGGGGTCCAAGTGGACTTTAGCCTCCTAAGTTGAGACAATCCACATGTCTCCTACTGACCTAACCCCCTGCTTTCCTTCTCACCAGCTTTAGCCAGATGGTCTCAGAGAAGCAGAAGGAGGAGGAGCAAGCCAGGGAAGCCGCTCAATTGGAGACTACAGAGGGCAGGTCAAGACCATTGGCTACCACTGAAGAGCAGGTGGCTGAACAAGACATGGAGCTGGCAGAAGACCGTGAGCACCTATCCTTGGAGTCTGAGGAATGGCCGCAAAGGGACAAGTCCTCAGCCAGCACCTCCCCACCTAATAAGGAGACACCCAGCCCAGAGAAGGAATCTCCATCCCACAAAATTTTGCAAGCTGAGAGCCAGGAGAAAGTGCCCAGTAGCCGGGAGAAACGTGAATCCCGTCGGCAGCGAGGGCTGGAGCATGTGGAACTCCAAAATAAACACATCCAGTCCTTTAAGGAAGATAGTTCCCTTAGAGAACCTTCTGGAAGGGCCATCCTGGAGACAGGAGAGAGCCTCCTCCAGGACAGAAAGGGGCACAGAGATGAGACTGCTTCAGAGGCACAGATGGAGACCATGAGCATGCTTCCTAAAAAGCAGCCCATGGCCACCAAGGACTCTGGAGACAGCAAGAAGGTGCCTCCAGGTGGGGACCCCAGGCCTGGTCATGTGCAGCGGCCCACCAGTCTGGCCCTGGACAGCAGGGTTGAACCAGGGGTACCGAACAGCACCCTTAAGGCCTCAAAGGGTAAGGCAGGGAGCAGCCCCAGGGCTCAGGACAAGCCTGAGAGCCCCAGTGGTTCCACCCAGATTCAGCGGTACCAGCACCCGGACTCAGAACGGCTGGCGGCTGCTGTGGAGCTGTGGCGGGGCAAGAAGCTGATGGCCACCAGTGGCCCCAGCACCATGCTGACCCAGTCCCTGGACTTCAGTGAGAGGAACCAGGCTGCAGAGATAGCAGTCACACCCACAGAGTAAGCTTATACTCTCCTCTGTGCAGAACTGAGGGTGCCAGGGTGAGCAGGGCTAGGGCAGTGTCGTGCTGGACAAGAACTTGCACTTGGTAGACATAAACCTCACAGAACAGAGAGCATAACACTTGTGTATGGAGCATGGGTCAGCAGCAGGGTCCCAATCCCAGCACCATTCACACACATAAAGAACTGCACCTACCTGAGACACCTGGTACATCCTGAGGCTGAATGGTCTTTGTCCCCATAAGGAGCATGTGGCCATAAAGGGCAGGTCCCCAGAGATCACTGCAGGTGACATTCCTCACTCTGAGCCCCAGGTTCTCAGTGCACTTTACCCAAAGATTAAAGGAGATGGGACTACCTCTGCTGGAGCCTCGGGAGCTCACATTTCAAGGACAGAATCACCAGCTCCTGGTGCCCCTGCTGGACAGCAAGGGAGCATGGAGTCATCATGGGTAGGCAGGCCACCCTCAGAGCCAGGCTTCTTCACCAGGTGCTGCTTGTATTGTGGTGGGCGGGGAGTTGGCTGGGGTAGGAGGCTGCACATCAGAGGATGTTCTCCAGCCTCCACCTGCTAGATGCTGGTAGCCTGAGATAGATGGTGGATGGATAGAAAGGTGATTAATAGGTTGATGGATGGGGTAGGTGAATGGACAGGTGATTGTTGAATACATATGACAAGTAAGTGGTGGGGTGGGTGGACAGGTAGACAATAGATGGGTAAGTAGATAATAGATTGATGGATGGATAGGCAAGCAGATAATAGAGTGAGTGGAACGATTCAAGGATGGATGAACTGATGGAAAGATGGACAGAAGATGGATACAGGGATAGTTAGATAATAGAAAGATGGACTGATAGGTGGCTAGGTAGCTAGCTGATAGATAAATAGCAGATAAAAGGATGGGTAGTTGAGGTGGGTAGGTGAATAAATAGATGGCAGGATGAAGGATGGATGGATAGAGGGATAAATGGAGATGGATGGATAGTCAGACATCTGTGGATGTTGGCTCTTTGGGAATGGGGCAGCACCACCCCAGGGAGAACCATCACATTGGGTCCAGAACACACATGCCAATCAAAAACACTGCCTGTCCACCATCTCACAGGGAGCGGCGCATCTCCTCTGCAAACGATGTCTCCAAGCTGTCACCGGCCAAGGCTCAGGTAAAACTGCCACCATGGTGCTTACCCTCAGGCCCACCTCTTTTTCACCCCGTCTGTCCACCCGAGGCATGCCCAGTGGAGCAGTGGATGTGGAAACACATTCCTGGAATCCCAGCATTCTGGAGACAAGAGCAAGAAGGTCTCCTTCCAGCCCAGCCTGGGCTACATAGCCAGTTCAAGGATGGCCTTTGCTATATACTAATACCCTATCTTAAAAGTAATACCCTCTTGTAAAAACCACCACCACGACTACATATATATTAAAAACCAGGAGATGATTCAGTGGCTAAAATACTTTCTGTGCAAGCATGAAGGCTAGAGTTCAGATTCTCAGAACCCACATAAATCCCAGTGCTCAGGAGGTGGAAACAGAACTCCTAGGCCAAGCTGGCCAGCTAGACTAGCTGGATGAGCTCAGGGTTCAAGTGAGACCCATATCAGTAACTAAAGTACAAAGTGGGGCCAGGTGTGGTGGCGCACACCTTTAATCCCAGCACTTGGGAGGCAGAGGTAAAAGGATGGCCATGAGTTCAAGGACACCTTGAGACTACATAGTGAATTCCAGGTCAGCCTGAACTAGAATGAGACCCTACCTCGAAAAACAAAACAAAAAATAGTAGAAAGTGGGGATGGAGGGAGGATTCAGCAGTTTAAAGGCACTTGCTTGCAAAGCATGCTGGTCCAGGTTCAATTACCTAGTACCCATGTAAAGCCAGATGCACAAAGTGGCACATGCATCAGGAGTTCGTATGTAGTGGCAAAAGGCCCTGGTTTATCCATTCTTTACCCCCTTCTCTCTCTAGCTCTCAAAATATATATATATGTGTGTGTGTATGTGTATATATATATAGAGAGAGGTTTGTTTGTTTGGTTTTGGTTTTTCAAGGTAGGGTCTCACTCTAGCCCAGGGGGCTGACCTGGAATTCACTATGTATTCTCAGGGTGGCCTTGAACTTACAGCAATCCTCCTACCTCTTCCTCTCAAGTGCTGGGATTTAAGGTGTATGCCCCCATGCCCATCCAGTAAAAATCTGTTTTAACAAAGTAGAAAGTGGGAGATGGCTCAGTGGTTAAATGCAGTTGCTTGCAAAGCCTACCTGCTCAAGTTTGATTCCCCACTACCCACATAATGCCAGATGCACAAAGGGGGGGCACATGTATCTAGAGTTCATTTGCAGAAACTGGATGCCTTGGCATGTCCATACTCTGTGTCTTTTTCTCTTTCAGATAAATAATATTTTAAAAAACAGGACTAGGGAGATAATTTATCAATTAAAGGCTCTTACTTACAAAACCTGCTAACCCAGGTTCAGTTCCCCAATACCCACATAAAACCAGATGTACAAAGTGGCTTATGCATATGGAGTTCATTTAGAGCAGCAAGATGCCTTGGTTACACCCATACTCACTCTCTCCTTGTCTCTCCCTATCTTATCTATCTATCCTCAAGTAAGTAAAAATATTGTTGAGAGAGAGAAGCAGAGAAAGAGAATGGGCATGCCAGGACCTTCAGCCTGCTGCAAACAAACTCAAGCACATTGTGGCGCATGTGTGACACTACATGCTTGTGCCACTGTGCATCTGGCTATGTGGGACCTGGAGATTTGAACAAGCACCTTAACCACTAAGCCATCTCTCTAGCAAGACTTGGCATCAACCTCTGGCCTGCATGAATGCACATAACTCGTGTACCCACACATATACAAACACACATGCACCCCCCCATACACATGCACCCACATACAAATACACATATACACATGCATCCATGCACACACAATGACTATATAAAAATCAGGAGTAGCCAGGTGTGGTGTCACACGCCTTTAATCCCCGCACTAGGGAGGCAGAGGTAGGAGGATCACCATGAGTTCGAGGCCACCCTGAGACTATATAGTGAATTCCAGGTCAGCCTGGGCTAGAGTGAGACCCTACCTCGAAAAACCAAAAAAAAAAAAAAAAATCAGGAGTGTCGCTAGTGGGTGGAGCACATGATGAAGACCTCTGCAATCCTGGGTGGACCTTGGCCCCTGAATTTCTCATCTCCCTTCCTGTTTCCTTGCAGCTTTCAGCTGAAACTGATGGGGACTCAAACATCAAGAAGCCAGCAGTCCACAAGAAGAAATCTGGTGACATGTCCTCTGGCCCAGACACAGGGCTGTCCCCAGGCTCCCAAGGTGACTCAAAGTAAGTAATAACTGTAATAAACTGTAAATAAAATAATAAAGTGATCCCTTACTGCAGGATGCCCAGGGCCTGGCTGCATTCTGCTCTGGAGCCCCTTCATTTGTGAGGCACAATAGAGCATGTGTTTGTTCAGGCATTCTGAGATAGGGATTCAGTCAGGCCCTTGGCTCAAAACCTGTCACTGATCTTGCCCACAAAGTCTAGGACCAGGAATCTAATGCCCCAAGACTTCTTGAGCCATAATGAGTTACCTGTCCTAGGTCCACAGACAGATTTTTCTTTTTGACAATAATGTATATTGATCATATTCATTCCCATTACACTCTTTCCTCCTTCTCACTAAACTCCTTTTTCCCAACTAATCCCCTTTCTACTTTCATGAGTTGTTGTTTGTTTGTGACCCATTGAGTTTGATTAGTGCATGAGCATGGGCAGGGAGATAACTTGAGTGTGGGCATGCCTGGGAGGCATAAGGCCTCATGAGTACCACCCCCTCCTGTCTTCTCCCTCTCCCCCCCCCTTTTTTTTGAGGCAGGGTTTCACTCTAGTTTGGCCGATCTGGAACTCATTCATTCTGTAGCCCAGGCTGGCCTCAAACGCATAGTGGTTCTTCTACTTCAAACTCCCAAGTACCAGAAATGTAATTATGAGCCACTACACCCACAGATCTTATGTAGCCCAGGATAGTCTTAAACTTGCTATGTAGCCAAGGATGACCTTGAATTCCTGATCTCCCTGCTGCTGCAGTCCTCTGTCTGAAGTGCTGGGATTACAGGTATACATCCAGCCCTATACCCCCCCCCTTTTTAGATAAACTTATTTGTTTATTTGCAAGCAGATAGAGATAGGGAGAAGAGAGAGCTAATGGGCACACAGGTTCTCCAACCACTGCTAATGAACTCCACACACATGCACCACTTTGAGCAGATGCTTTACATAGGTACTGGGGAATCAAGTCTGGGTTGTTAGGCTTTGCAGGCAAGCACCCCTCCCCAACTTTTTTTTTTTTTTTTTTTTTGGTTTTTCGAGGTAGGGTCTCACTCTAGCCCAGGCTGACCTGGAATTCACTATGTAGTCTCAGGATGGCCTCGAACTCTCGGTGATCCTCCTACCTCTGCCTCCCGAGTGCTGGGATTAAAGGCATGCGCCACCACGCCCGGCTTCCCTCCCCAACTCTTAATGAAGGAAAGTGCTAAGAATTGAGCCCAGGACCTGTGGTTGCTAGTCAAATGCTTTATCACTGAGCTACACATGAAATCTGCCCTTTTTGTTTTAAAACAAGCAATGAGAGAATGTTCACTTTTTACCTGTTTAGAAGGAGGCTAAGCACCACATCCTTCCCAAGCTTGAAAAGAACCTTGCATAGAGCCAAGGTATTGGGGAAACACCTATAATCTCAGCTACTGAGGAGATTGAGGCAGGAGTTTCACAAGTTCCCAGGACACCTTGGGCTACATAGAGACTCAGTCTCCAAAAACAAAAATAGGAGCTAGGTAGATGGCTCAGCAGTTAAAAGTACTTGCTTGCAAAGCTTGTGGTCCAGCTTCAATCCCAGGCCACTCATGTAAAGTTGGACAGGTATTTGCTTGCAGTGACAAGAGATCCTGGCACATGCATACAGACAGACAGACAGACAAGGAGCCAGGTGCGGTGGCGCATGCCTTTAATCCCAACACTCGGGAGGCAGAGGTAGGAGGATCACCTTGGGTTCAAGGCCACCCTGAGACTACATAGTGAATTCCAGGTCAGCATGAGCTAGAGTGAGATCCTACCTCAGGAAAAAGAAGAAAAGAAAGAAAGAGAGGGGAAGGGAGGGAGGGAGGGAGGGAGGAAGGAAGGAAGGAAGGAAGGAAGGAAGGAAGGAAGGAAGGAAGGAAGGAAGGAAGGAAAAATAAATAAGGCTGTCAAGGTTGTGGCAGAAGGATCAGGAGTTCAAGGTCCATCCTTGTATACAAATTCAAGCCAGCCTAAGCATGAGAGACCCTGATTCCCCCTCCCCCCAAATAAAAATTAAACAGAAGTTGGTAGTTCATACCTCTTAATTCCAGCATGCTGAGGTATGCTGAGATAGGAAGATTATCCTGAGTTCAAGGCCAGTGTGGGCTAGAGTGAGACCCTGCCTCAAACAAATAAATAAAACTAAATGAGTAAGAAATGTAACCACTTACTCTGTTCCACAGATCCACATTTAAGAGACTTTTCCTTCATAAAACGAAGGATAAAAAGTACAGCTTGGAGGGCGTGGAGGACATGGAGAGCGGGGTTACAGGGCAGATGGTGCTGGAACCTACCACCACAAAGAAGAATCTAGAAGGTTGGTCACCTGAAACCTCAGGAATAAGCTGCCCCATTGCATTCCAGGATGTTGATGGGCCCCAGAGATCTGACTTTGAACCCAGGTATATGCAAGTGCCTCATGGCTATTCCATGTCCCCTATAGTGCCCTCTACCCACCAGCATCGCCATACAGTGGGTGAGAAGCTCACCAAAGGGAAGAAAAACCGAAATCTCAAGATTGGCAAAATCACAGTGTCAGAGAAGTGGCGGGAATCTGTGTTCCGGAAGATCACCAATGCTAATGAGCTCAAATACCTGGATGAATTCCTACTCAACAAGGTGAGCCCACAGGAACAACCAGGTGAGAGAGTATACTGGGCAGGTACAAAGTGAAGGTTTGCTCACAAGAAGAGAAGCACCATGGCTGAACAGTGTTCTGAACTGCATACCACAGCCATTAGCAAAGCAGAAGTACCCTGTCCAGGGCTAGAGGCCAGGGTGCAGCCCAGTGGTAGAGCACTTGCTAAGCCCAGAACTCTGCACTTGCCCAGCACTGCAAAAATAAATATGTAAGTAAATGAAAACACAAAACAATCCTGACACACAAAAAGTTCTAAAAACCTGCCAGACATAGTAAGATTACATGTCTGTAATCTTAGCACTTGGGAGGCTAAGACAAGAGGATCAGAAGCTTAAGATCAGGGCTGGGGAGATGGCTCAGTGGCTTATGTATCTGTTTGGATCCTCCCAAAACTAAGCTAGATACAACAACATTGCATCTGTAATTCTAGTCTACAGTGAAATGAAAGGCTGAGACAGGAGAATCGCCTGGAAGCTTTCAGGCAAGCTAGCCTGATGAACTCAGCAGTGAATGAGTAAACCCTGCCTCAAGGTGAAACACAAAACCAACACCCTGACCTGCATACATTCTGTATATAGCATGTGCATGCCTGTACTCACACACATGAACTAGTGAACAAGCATATAGCGAAAAAAAAAAAAAAAAAATCCTGGTCAGGGGGATGACTCAGAAGTTTAAGAGCACTTGCCATTTAAGCATGAAGACCTGGGAAAGTCTTAGACAACCTGAGTTCAACTCCACAGAAAGAAAGAAAGAAAGAAAGAAAGAAAGAAAGAAAGAAAGAAAGAAAGAAAGAAAGAAAGAAAGAAAGAAAGAAAGAAAGAAAGAAAGAAAGAAAGAAAGAAAGAAAGAAAGAAAGAAAAGAAAAGAAAAGAAAAGAAAAAAAGAAAGAAAGCAAGCTGGGCGTGGTGGCGCACGCCTTTAATCCCAGCACTCGGGAGGCAGAGGTAGGAGGATCGCCGAGTTCGAGGCCACCCTGAGACTACATAGTTAATTCCAGGTCAGCCCGGACCAGAGTGAGACCCTACCTTGCAAAACCAAAAAAAAAAGAAAGAAAGAAAGAGGGGCTGGAGAGATGGCTTAGCGGTTAAGGCGCCTGCCTCCTAAGCCTAAGAACGCTGGTTCCAATCTCCAGGTCCCACGTTTAAGCCAGATGCAAAGTGATGCAAAGGCGCAATGCCGCACTTGACCACAAAGGGGCGCACACATCTGGATTTCATTCGCAGCAGTTGAGAGACTGCTGGCGCGCCCATCTCTGTCTTCCTCTCCCTCTCTCTCTGTCTATCTGTTTCTCTCTCTCCAAAGAAAGAAAGGAGGGAGGGAGGGAGGGAGGGAGGGAAGGAAGGGAGGAGGGAAGGGGGAAGGAAGGAAGGGGGGAAGGAAAGAAACAAAGAGAAAGGAGCTGGAGAGATGGCTTGCCTGCAAAGCCAAAGGATCCCATTTCAATTCTCCAGGACCCATGTAAGCCAGATGCACAAGGGGGCGCATGCAACTGGAGTTCTTTTGCAGTGACTGGAGGCCCTGGCATGCCCATTCTCGCTCACTCTCTCCCAAATAAATAAATAAATAAATAAATAAATAAATAAATAAATAAATAAAAAGAAAAAATAAAATATATTTAAAGAGGAAGGAAAGAAAGAAAAGAGTCGGGCATGTTAGCACACGCCTTTAATCCCAGTACTCGGGAGGCAGAGATAGGATTGCTGTGAGGTTTTTTTTTTTTTTTTTTTTTTTTTTTTGGTTTTTCGAGGTAGGGTCTCACTCTGGTCCAGGCTGACCTGGAATTAACTATGTAGTCTCAGGGTGGCCTCAAACTCTCAGCGATCCTCCTACCTCTGCCTCCTGAGTGCTGGGATTAAAGGCGTGCGCCACCACGCCTGGCGTATTGCTGTGAGTTTGAGGCCACCCTGAGTCTGCAGTTAATTCCAGATCAGCCTGAGCTAGAGTGAAATCCTATCTTGAAAAACTAAAAAAGAAAAAACAAAACTGAGTGTGACCATGAATGTCTATAACCCCAATCCTTGGAAAGCAGAGGTAGGTGACCAGAGAATTTCTGGGACTTGCTACTCAAAATCAGCATCTTTGGTTATTAAGAGAGAGAGCCTATCTCAAGGAAATGTGCACACGAGCAATCAAGAAGGATACTTGGAAGTTCTCTTCTGGCCTCAACATGCACTCACATGCACATGTGTATACACTGTCACATAAGACACCATATCACACACAGTGTACACATATATATGTGCCCTCCCCCCCAAAAAAAAACAGTTCAATAGCAAGTTCGAGGTGAAATTGGGCTACAAGAGACCTTGCCTCAAAAAACCAAAAGCAGGGCTGGAGAGATGGCTTAGCAGTTAAGGCGCCTGCCTGTTTAGCCAGATGCAGTGATGCAAGGGCGCAATGTTGCACTTGGCCACAAGGGGGCGCACATATCTGGATTTCGTTCACAACAGCTGAGAGACTGCTGGCGTGCCCATTCTCTATCTGTCTCCCTCTCCCTCTGTCTGTCTCTCTCTGTGTCTCTCTCCAAAAATAAAAAATAAATTTTTTAAAAACCAAAAGCAGAAAAAGAAAGTTCCAAAAACCTAAATCTGACATAATCTCTTTTCTTGCAAAGTCACAAGTCCATCGCAGGTTCTCGAGGGTATCTGGTAGTTGGCCATCAAGGACACTGCTCCACAACCTCCAGGGGACAGGACAGTCCCTTGGATGACCAGCCAGAGGAGTAGGAGTTCATCCTGTGGGGCCAGAGGATGTAGACAAGGGCAGAAATGACCCAACCTCCTGCAAGCAGGCTGAAGGCACTGTGTGAATAGCTCACCTCTTTCCTTGCAGATAAATGACCTGCGTTCCCAAAAGACACCCATAGAGAGCTTGTTTATTGAAGCCACTGAGAGGTTCAGGAGCAACATCAAGACCATGTACTCTGTCCCGGTACGTGCAGGCCCCATACCCTCAATGATTCCCATGTCCTCTCTGGGCCATCCCCTGATCCTCCACAACTCTTCCACTGCACATGGGGGATACCTGGCAATGTGTGCCTGCAGAATGGCAAGATCCATGTGGGCTACAAGGACCTAATGGAGAACTACCAGATTGTTGTCAACAACCTGGCCACTGAGCGTGGGGAGAAGGATACCAATCTAGTCCTCAACGTTTTCCAGTCTTTGCTGGATGAGTTCACTCGAAGCTACACCAAGAATGACTTTGAACCTGTGAAGGTAGGCACCTCTACCCACAACTACCATTCTCCCAGCACTGCCCAACTCATCCATGTCAAGCCCATATCCCAGCCTCTCCACATGTGCCAGCCCACACTCTCCTAGTCAGTCAACTCATCTTCCTGGCCCTGCCCACCACCATGCCATATCTTAATCTTCCAGCCCTACTCACCCATGTCACATCCACATCCTCCCAGTCAGCCTTCCTCTACCTGGAAACCTCTGCAAAGATCCCCTCTAATGCTGTGGGGGTTCCCCTGTTCAGCAGATTATGAGGGCTGGGGTGCTTCATGTCACACCAGATTGAGGAAGGTCACAGTGATCACAAACTTCCCACCTCCTCTATGGGGGACAGGGACATTCCTAGGGGGCAATCAGGCAAACTAGCCACCCCCATATAGACTTCATCTTTATGTCTCTCAGCAGAGCAAAGCTCAGAAGAAGAAACGGAAGCAGGAACGTGCTGTGAGTAGACGTGTGTGCGATATATGTGCAACCAGGAATGTTTGCAAAAGTGTATACATGAGTCTGTATGGACATGTCTCCTGGCACCTCAGATTCCTGGGAAAAGGGCAGAAGCACCTCTAAGATAGCAGTTGTGGTCCCATGGTGATGGGAAGAGGGATGCCTGCTCATCCCCACTCACCCCCGCACAGGTCCAAGAGCACAATGGGCATGTGTTCGCCAGCTACCAGGTGAGCATCCCGCAGTCATGTGAACAGTGCCTCTCCTACATCTGGCTCATGGACAAGGCCTTGCTATGCAGTGGTGAGTGTTTCCAGCTGTGTCTTACCCCTTTCACCCTCTACATCCTAAAGTAGAGCTCAGTTCCTAGCTAGCTACTTCCTGCCTACTTCCTTAGCTTTTCATCCTCATGGACTACTCACACACAGGCCTCTAGGCTTTGATGCATACGGCTCCCACAACCTGACCCACTGTCCCCTCCCCAGCTAGTTGGCCACTTACGGAACACAGTTGTAGCCCATGGTTACACAGCCACAGCCAGAAGGTGGCCAAGCCAGAGCACAGTTAGCCTCAGGACATAAGCTGTCACCACCCAAAAGAATACTCTTGCTGTGAGGTTTCTGGTCCATCTCCTTCATCAACTGACATCAGATGTCTGAGGCACAGTGTAGTTGGAAGGAAAAAAAATAGCATCATTTGTGCTACTTTCAGGACTACTGTCTGGCAGGACCAAGGCCTAGGTTCCCCACAAAGACTGTTTTTTTGTCCCAATTTCTAGGCTGGGTCACGAACCAGGAGAAGATACCTACACAGTATTTTCTCTTAGGAATTAGGGCTCACAGTTCAGGCAACATAATTCAAAAGGCAGTCTGGAACCCCAGCCTGCAGGGGGGGTATCCCCAAGAACCCAAGGTTCCCACCACATTTTCCGTGACTTCTCACCCTGTGGCTTCCTAGTGTGCAAGATGACCTGCCACAAGAAGTGCGTACACAAGATTCAGAGCTACTGCTCCTACACAGGTGGGAGGAAGGTGAGCATATCCAAGCCTGGAACTCCCTAGAACTTTGTAGAACATTCTACCCAGGACTGCAGGAGAAGTAGTGCTTGTGGTAAGGGCCAAGTGAGGCATTGGACAGGCACAAGGAGGTGGCAAGAGGAGCTGCAGCTGAGCAGGACTTACCTCTGTCCCCAGTTCTGTCAGAGCTAGACGTGTGTGCATCTCAACTCCTTTCCCCTTCTGAAGAGTCCTGGGTCAGGCAGGGAGAAGGCCGTCAACTCTGTGCACAAAGAAGTTGGTGTCCCTATATTTGGAGTGTAGCTAGAGCTAGGGTCTTATTCTTGGAGGGGGGCCTGGGACTGGGAGGATGGACCCACCCAGCCCAAGGGTGCTCATGGAGGGAGGGAGGGCCCTGTGGGCCTTGCATGAGAACAGAAATGAGGCTGCATGTGAGTGGGAGAAGAGTGGGGCCTAAGCCTTACCTTCCACCCCCGTACTACAGAGCGAGCCAGGTGCTGAGCCAGGACACTTTGGCATGTGCGTGGACAGCCTGACAAGTGACAAGGTGTCTGTGCCCATTGTGCTGGAGAAGCTTCTTGAACATGTGGAGATGCATGGCCTGTACACGGAGGGCCTCTACCGCAAATCAGGTGCAGCCAACCGGACGAGGGAGCTGCGGCAGGCACTGCAGACAGGTAGGTACTCCAGGCAGGCAGACAGCCCCAAGCCAGGCCCCAATAGCTATCACCTGTGTGCCTCTCACCTGCCCCATGTCCCCTCAGACCCTGCAGCAGTCAAGCTGGAAGATTTCCCCATCCACGCCATCACTGGTGTCCTGAAACAGTGGCTCCGTGAGCTTCCAGAACCACTCATGACGTTCGCCCAGTATGGAGACTTCCTCCGTGCTGTGGGTGAGTGCGTGGTGGTCCCCAGAGGACAGAATCAAGAGCATACACCCAGCGCCAGCCAGAAGCCCTCTGTTGCAGTTACTATCTTGTTACTGGGACAAACACATGACCAGAAGCAGCTTATGGGAAGAAAGGGTTTATTTTAGGCTTACAGAATCCAGGGGAAGCTCCATCATGGCGGAAGAGTCTGGCTTACTTTGTGCTTATAAGCAGCAGTGACAACAGAACGGCCAGAGTTCAGGCTAACTCAGAACACACCTTAGGGCTAGACTCAAGGTCTGTCCCCTCTATACCCATTCCTCCTCACACAGGGCTCCACCTCCCAAATGCTTCAAGCTGAGGACTAAGTAGGAAACATAATCACAAACATCTGAGGCTGTGGGGACCTTTTCCATTTATAACACCACACCCCTCAATTTGGGTTCGGTTCATTCCGGCTGCCCTGGTCCTGAGCCTCACTAGCAAGGGTGGCTCCATGGTACCCTGGGTGTGTGGGGAAGGAGGATTACACATGAAATGACTGGGCCATTCCCTGGCCTCCCTAGAGCTGCCAGAGAAGCAAGAGCAACTGGCTGCCATCTACGCCGTACTAGACCACCTGCCTGAGGCCAACCACACCTCCCTGGAGCGGCTAGTCTTCCACCTTGTAAAGCAAGTATCCCACCAGGGGCCACTTGGTTGCTTACCACAAAGACACAGACCAGTGCCTGGGGTCTGAGAGGATCCAGCCCCAGCCTCAGAAATGGATGCTCAGATGCTTCAGTTCCCATGCTCAAAGACCTCCCTCCCTTGGCCTTAGCTGCCCCCTAACTGGTCAAGTGTCCCTACAGGGTAGCCCTGCTAGAAGATGTGAACCGCATGTCACCTGGAGCACTGGCCATCATTTTTGCACCCTGCCTTCTGCGCTGCCCTGATAACTCAGACCCACTGACCAGCATGAAGGATGTCCTGAAGATCACCACGTGAGTGTTCCCAACACAGACACACCATGTAGCATGGGCTACATAGTAAATCCTTCTGGCAGTGGAAGAGGCAGACAGGGAAGCCCAATTTTTCCACCACCCCCAGGTAACCAAAATGATTTTCTAGAATTTTCTTTTCTATCCCTCCTCCCCAAACATTCTTCAGAAGAACTCTGGGCTGGGGTGCAGCTCAGGGAGCACAGCAAATACTTGCTTGGCCTACATAAGGGCCAGGGTTCCAACCTGAGAAGAGGATTAGACATCCACAGGAAGACATTTTCTGGCTGCCAGTTGTGAAAATCAAAGACTGTCACCTGGGTGGCTTTTTTGCAAGGCAAGTGCATAAGGAAGGCCAGAGACCCTTGACACAGTTACTCCAAGCCACATTCATGGCTACCAACTAAAATTGACAGTAAGGAATCTTGAGATCCTGACCCTGGCCAGGTTGTGAGAAGGTGACAGTCTCTTCCAACTTGTGGTACTGATAATGGAAAGCCCAAGTTATAACTGAAGCCTGGGTTCCTGCTCCCTCTCCAGTGTTGATAACTGAACTGTGTCCTCCTAGTACTGACCACTGAATAGATAAGGTGGACATCAGAGTTCATATTTTGGAGGCCTTGGGCTATGTGCCTACCAGTCTTGAGACAAACTGCCTGCCTTTGTGCACCCCATACTTCTCTCTGTGAGGTTCAGTAATTCAGATCTTGCTGATGACTGAAGTGTCCATTCACTCCAACCTCCTATGCTGTCCTTCCATACCAAACAAGAAGCCTTGGAGAGACAGGACACTTCATCTCATAAAGGAATAGTGAGCGGCCTGGAGTCACACAGCATGGGAACATGCTCCAGCCTTGACCCTCGTCTGTCTGGAACTGTCTTTCTGAGGTACTGTGCCCCCATTCCCAGCCAGCACCTGAGCCTTCTCCTCCTGTAGGTGCGTGGAACTGTTGATCAAAGAGCAGATGAGGAAGTACAAGGTAAAGATGGAGGAGATTAACCAGCTGGAGGCAGCAGAGAGTATAGCCTTCCGCAGGCTCTCACTTCTTCGACAGAACACTGTAAGTGCTGGGGTGAGAGGCGGAGCCTAAAGGAGCAGGGCTATGGGTAGCAGGGTAGCATTTGGACTGTTGGGATCCTAGGACCAATGGGGCAGGAGCCCATCATCCACTTGCTAATTCATGACCTGTCAGGTCATCTATCTTGACTTGTCTCTTGCCCAGGGTTCCAGCAGCAGAAGCAGCCTCACTATAGGAGGGGGCTGGCAGAGGGGGGCTGGTGGGTACCAGGCTTCTGCAGGAACCAGTTCTTGTGTTGGGCACTAGACTGGCCCAACTCATACCTGTATCACAGGCTCAGCCTGTCTGCTCACCCTGTGTTCATCTCTTCCCCAGCCTTGGCCTCTCAAACTGGGGTTTTCGTCTCCTTATGAGGGGGTCCTGGTATGTACATGTTCAATGGGCTGTAGTGCATGTCTGGGTTCCCTTCTCCAGAATCTCATAGCATAGACCCAGCATGAACTAACCTCCTGGACATACATGCTGAGGAGGTCCCTTAACTGCTGACCCCATGCTGAGGAACACTAATCAGCCAAGCCACACCTGCTGACCCCTGTCCCCAGATTTGTGCAGGAAGTCCACCTCACAACTAACCTGGGAGCTGCTTGCCCCACTTACCAAAGCACCAAGGTCTCCAGGGAGCATTGGAGCGCTAAGCTCTATCTACCCATGAGTGCTAGGTTCCACCCCAGGGGAGCAAGCCCCAACACCAGGAGGCTTCTGTATTTCAGACCAAGTGCCCCAAGACACAGGTCAGCAGAGAGAGCAGCCTGGATGAGCTGGAGGTGCTACCAGAAGAGGAGGCAGCTAGTGGTGACGAGGACCGAGAGAAAGAGATCCTCATGGAGCGCATCCAGTCCATCAAGGAGGAAAAGCAAGTGTCCTTGTGTCCCCTTCTCCATCAGCCTTCATCCTCCAGTCTCCCTCTAGTGGTCCCACCTTGGTCTTAGGTCAGGAACAGGTGTCCCCAGCAGGAATAGCCTGTGCAAAGACTGAGTCTGGAGCTCCGTGCCAGCTTACTAAGCCAGGGTTCTTGAGATGGGAGGGTAGGTTTGGGGACAGGAAGTGACTTTGAGGAGCGGGTCAGTCTCTTGTGTTCCTTATTGGCCCCCCCCGAAGGGAGCTGTCCTGAACACCGTGCCTGTTGCCCTTAGGGAGGACATCACATACCGGCTGCCTGAGCTGGACCCGCGAGGCTCTGATGAGGAGAACCTAGACTCGGAGACGTCCGCCAGCACTGAGAGTTTGCTGGAGGAGAAGACCACTCGGGGGGCCTCAGAAGGTCAGTATTAAGGTAGTGTCCACTTTCTTCTTCCCAGCCACCACAGGAACCAGGGCAAGGGTCTTCCTGCCCCTCTTCTGCAGTAACCCATCTGTCTCTCAAAAGGGCCCCCTGTGCCTGCTCTCCCCTGCCCCAGCGTACCCGCCCCGAACCCCCTCCCCATGGCTGCGGGCCCTCCACGAAGAAGGCCATCATCCTTCATCACGGTCAGAGTGAAGATGCCCCAGCGGACACCCATCATGCCCACAGCCAACATCAAGCTCCCACCAGGCCTGCCCTCCCACTTGCCCAGCTGGACACCAGTGCTCTGTGAGGCCACAGTGCCTGTGAGACGCCGAGAACCCCCTGCCCGTCGCCCTGACCAGGTACACTCGGTGTACGCTGTGCCTGGGGCAGACCTGCCCCCTCAGGGCACCCTGGAGTCCCTGGATGATAATGCCCAGCCCCCTGGGGCTAAGCGTAGGTATTCAGACCCTCCAACATACTGCCTGCCTCCTGACTCAGGCCAGGCCAATGGCTGAGGACCATCATGGGCACGTTATTTGTGTTTGAGGACAGCCCATCCACTGTGGACCTGGGTACCTGAACTGCAGGCTGGGGAGCTAGCATTCAGCCCTCTGAGAAGGATCCAGAATGAAAAGCTCCAAGAAGGGTGTGAGGTGGATTCTGGTTCCACATTGGGGAGACAGGAGGTATCCAGCTGGGGTGACCACAAGAGCCAGCAGCCCACACAGCCTCCCCATCCCCTTTTGTATGTTTTTTTTTTTCAATAACTATTTCTTTGTATGTGGTTTACATAACTTTTAAGTTGTAACAGCCTTAATGGAAGACCAAATGTTTTTTATATGTGTATGTTCCAACTTTTATATTAACGCTGTGCGTCTCCAGTGTAACATGGACTTGAGGGCTCAAAGCACAGACCACCATTGGCCTCTGAGGTCACTGGTCCAGACTCTCGACAGTTTTCCAGTAATCACTGGAATCTTCCTTGAAGGCTGTTGGCTAGAGCCAGGACATGGAGTTGGGAGACTTCACCCCAAGGTGGCACTAACCTTGCATTCCAGGGAGGCTTGAATGTAGCCATCACAGCTATGTCCACCATGCCTTGGACACTGCCAGCAGCTGGGAACCTGCTCTTGGCACTGCCTGCCTTAGGACCCAGCAGGAGCCAGGAACTCAGGACCTTAAAAGACAGGCCAGGCATGGCCTGAAGCTCCATCTCCCAGCAGGTCCATAACCACAGATAGCCCAGTACTTCTGAGTTGGGCTCTTCTCTCAGGCTCTGTGCATTCTTGAGCACATGGCCACAGGCCTGGGCAAAGGACACCCTGCAGAAGGTGTGAAATAAAGAGAGTGCTTGAGGAGAGCTGGCATGGTGTTGCTGCTCAATTTCACATGTCTCCAGCAAGGCTGCTGAGTTTCCTTAAATTCCTTTATGTGTGAGTGTGGTATGCATGCATGCACGTGTGTGGAGGCCAGAGACTGATGATGGGTGCCTTCTTCAATCACTCTCCTCTTTATTTTACTGAGTTAGGGTCTCTCACTTGAACCCAAAGCTTACCCATTTGACTAGATAGCCAGCTTAACCCGGGGTCCCTGCCTCTACTTCCCCAGGACTGGGATTACAGGTGGCTTGTTTACATGGGTACTACAGAATCAAGACCAAGCACCCTTAACTGCAGAGCCATCTCTCCAAACCAAATTCTCCCCCCGGCCCCCCGAGGTAGGGTCTCACTCTAGTCCAGACTGACCTGGAATTCACTATGTAATCTCAGGGTGGCCACGAACTCACAACAATCCTCCTACCTCTGCCTCCCGAGTGCTGGGATTAAAGGTGTGTGCCACCACGCCCAGCTTCAAGTGTTGAGGTCACCCCTAGGGCCAGCCCAGGAGGGATGGTAGGGTCTCTGCCCAGTTGGGGGTGAGAGGCGTGGAGTCACGACACAGACTCCGGGAGTTGGGTGGAAGCAGCAGAGGGCGAGCTGCTGCAAACTTGTTTATTGAGGAAGTACACGGAGTTTTAAGGGGCTTGGCTAGCCAATCATTGTATGGGGTGGTCCCCTTTTTGTGACCAATGACAGCCTGTCTCCAGACAGATCATCTCGTAGCAGGTTTCTCGCGAGCATGAGACTGTAGCTATTGTCACGCCAGGCCTATGCAGAATGCCATGTTCACAGAAGCCACTTCCTGGTTTCTCTGCCATGCGGTCTGGCTAGGGCCAGGCCTGCATTGTGCCATACTTATCCTCCTTTTTGTTTTTATTATTGGTAACCCTAGGAGGCATGGTTTTTTGCCAAGCCATTGTTGAACCCAGGCCCCAAGGGATCATCACATGTGACGGTGCCTGTCTTAGGTTGCCCCATCTCCTGGGGTCTTACCCGTCATTGACTAACCCTCCAATATGGTGAGAAAACCCAAGGGGTGTGGCTGTCGCCTAGGAGGCATGGGAGGGCCAAGTGGTGGTGCCTCTGTGGCGTGTGAATGGTCCCAGCAAGCTAGAATCAACTATAGAACCTGAAAAAGACTGGGGTAGGACAGGTTGCTGGGTGACTGTTGTGAGCTCACCCTAGCGTCATAGTTAATAGCATTGAGTGTCCTTAATGGTAGCAGATCAATGTAATCAAAGGAGTTGCAAAGGAATTTATGGCTGTTTGGAGGGTAGCATTACTATAAGAGGCATTAATAAGCAAAAAAAGCAAAGGTGTGGCTAAGGAGAAGTATGTGCTTGAAGGGGGAGGAATACAGTGAAATAGAGTGGCTAAAATAAAACCTAGGAAAAGTGTGGGAATCTAGGCCCACAAGTATGGCCTAAGAATTGTCCAAAATGGTTTCTGGGAAGTGGCAGTAGGAGAAAAGGAGATAAAAGAAGAAAAAGGTGAATAAGTTTGTTTGTTTATTTATTTATTTATTTGAGACAGAGAGATGGAAAGAGAGAGAGGGAGAGTGAGAATGGGCACACCAAGGCCTCCAGCCACTGCAAACAAACTCCAGACGCATGCGCCCCCTTGTGCATCTGGCTTACGTGGGACCTGGAGAATCGAACCGGGATCCTTAGGCTGTGCAGGCAAATGCCTTAACCACTAAGCCATCTCTCCAGCCCGGGAAATAAGTTTAAAGTCCCGTATCTAGCTTGAGGGGTTTGGCATCATCCTCTTCATCAAGGTCGATCCCTGAGTCAGTGGCTGGACGGATGTTTCTGGTAGGGATCTGTGAAGTTTCTGGAAAGACACAAGCATACCCTCTGCCCTGCGTTAAAACTTTTGTTTTATAATTAGTTCCTTTAGGGTCTGGTTAGTTCTCTCCGTGATGGCTTGTCCTTGTGGGTTGTAGGGGATCCCAAGGGAATGTTTTATTCCCCAAGATTCCATGAAGGATATTAATTGGGCAGATATGTATGCAGGGCCATATCAGTTTTAATTGACCAGGGCACGCCCATGACCAACATAGCCGTTTTTGTCGCCTTAATGACATGGGAAGCCTTTTCCCCTGAGAGAGCAATAGCAAAAGTAAGCTTAGAGTAAGTGTCCACAATGACATGGACATATTTGAGGTTACCAAAGGAAGATAGAATTTGGGGTAAAGCCTCTTGGATTGACTCCTTGAGGCTGTAGGGGGCCTAAGGGGAATGGGGGGCACATGCCTTACAGGTACGGGTTAATGTTTGCATTGGCTAAGCAAGAGTCCGGGGTACAGGGTTTTTAGGTTTGTGGGGAACCTTTGGTGTAAACGTCTAGCTTGTTCTAAAGGTGGCAAGGAGGAGACAGCAATAAATTTGTCTACCTGTGAATTCCCATCAGCAATAAAGTCAGGCAGACCAGTGTGTGAGTGAATGTGCTCAATATGTCTGAAAGTGGATGGCCCATTGTATGTAAAAGGACCTGTTCAAAGTAAGAGTCAACGCCAGATTTCCTTACGGATGAGAGCCCAATCAAGGAGGGGGGTGGGGTACCAGGGCCTGGCTGTTGCCTCCAGCCCTACATTAACGGGAAGGCGGCTAAGGGCAATGGTGTGTGTTAGCGAACTGGCAGCTGCCTGCGTGTGTCCAGGATGGATCCGGCCGAGGTCCTTCCAAGGGTAAAGAGGGGGAGGGGTGGTTGTGAGCACGATTGCCACAGGTGGCAGCTACAGGCTGAAAAGACAGCGGGCCAGTGGCGGTTTGGGTGGCGGTCTTGGGAGGGATGAGATTTTAAGAGCCAGTTTCAGTTTTTCCTTACAGCTTTTGTTATGGGCAAGAATGACTTCCTCCATGGAGGAGCGTTTAAGGCTGGCAATTATGGTAAGGAAGATTGGACTAATCCATGGGGCTAAAACAAGAGTTTCGTCCCAAAAGCCATGGATGTCCTTTTGTTTCACTTTTAAGCCACGTTGCAGGAGGAGGGCTTAAGAGCCTGCAATTGCGGCATCCTCTGATGGGGAGGGAGGTTGCCCATTACGGCTTGGTGATGTTTGGGGGGGGGGCTTAGGCTGGGACACTCCTGAATCAAGGAGACTGAGAAAATAATAACCCAGATCAAAAATGATAGCCCAAATGATGATCATGCAGAGTGAAACTGAAAACCCAAAAAAAAAAAAAAAAAAAAAAACAACTCCTAATGCTGGGGCCAGCTGAGACAAATGGATAGAATGTTTAGGACCCACGTGTCTTGTGCTTAGTGGGGGACTTCCGTGGGTCATTACTCCACGGTCGTATGCCCACACGGTGTCTCCGGGGAGGCTCAGCCAAAGGCCTCGCCTTGGTTCCAAAATCGGGTGGGTCAAACCCTTATGTGATTTCGCCAGGATGAACCAAGATTGGAGGGGCCAACACAGGCTTTGGGGCCGTGAGGCAGTTTGTGCCTTCCTGGGTGGGGGGCAGGACAAAGGAAAAGGGGGGAGGAGGGGGCTGCCTGCTCACCCTCGCGCATCCGTCAGCACATGGAACAGCAAGGGGCCTACTCACCGGATGATTAAGAAGGGGGCGTCTTGCCAAACACTACCGATGGGGCTACTCGCCGACGATCAAGAACTGGGTGTCTCGCCAATGCCGAGGGGGCAGAGGGTCCCTGTTCAGGCACCAGATGTTGGGGTCTCCCCTAGGGCCAGCCCAGGAGGGACCGCAGGGTCTCTGCCGGGTAGGGGGGTGAGAGGTGCAGAGTCACGACACAGACTCTGGGAGGTGGGTGGAAGCAGCAGAGGGCAAGCTGCTGCAAACTCGTTTGAGGAAGTACATGGAGTTTTAAGGGGCTTGGCTGGCCAATCATTGTATGGGGTGGTCCCCTTTTTGTGACCAATGGCAGCCTGTCTCCAGACAGATCATCTCATAGCAGGTTTCTCACAAGCATGGGACTGTAGCTATTGTCACGCCAGGCCTATGCAGAATGCCATGTTCACAGAAGCCACTTCTTGGTTTCTTTGTCATATGGTCTGGACAGGGCCAGGCCTGCATTGTGCCATACATTCAAGTTCTTTTATTTAAAAAAAATTGTGTGTGTGGATACATATTTCTGTGGGTGCATGTATACAGGTAAATGTGCACATATGTGTAGAGGTCAGAGGGTGACATCAGATGTTTCTTCATTCATCTTAATTTTTGAGACAGGATCTGTCACTGAACCCAGAAATCACCCATTCAACTGGTCTAGCCAGCCACTGAGCCCCAGGCGGGCTCCTGCCTCCACCTCCACTAGGATCACAGGCACATACCACCACACTGGACTTTTATGTGGGTAGAGGATCTGAACTCTGGTCCTAATACTTGTGCAACAAACACTTTACCCACTGAGCCTTCTCCCCAGACCCACACTTTTCCAATTCTGACAGTCTTGGACCCTTTAGTGCCCTAGGCAGAGGGGCTGAACTGGCCAAACCAAAGGCTTACAACTCAGTCCCTGAGCGAACTGAAGCCAGCTGTTTCAGGCTTCAGAAGGCATCTCCAACCTAAGGCACTCAGGTTGGAGCCTTCTTGCTCTGGGCTTTAGCCACCAGTGGCAGTCATGCAGCAGCTCTTGTAATCTGCAGCTTTCAGCAAGAAGCTGTACCTGCTAGTGTTCTGGTTTCTGGACAAGCCTCAGGCATTAGGACCCTGAGCTCCTCTGGGTAATAATGTTCCAGCTCTTAGGCCTCCAGTGGCTGCTTCTGTTGGAGTTACCTTCTTTGTTGGGATAAAGCACCTCAATGAAAAGCAGCTGATGGGAAGAAAGTTCTTATTTGGCTTGCAGTCTCCAGGGGAAGCTTCATGATGGTGGGGGAAAGCATGGCATGAGCAAAGGCTGGACATCACCTCTGCCACAGCAGGTAGAAACAGCAGCAGGAGAATGAGCTGAGCAAACTGGAGGTTAATAAACCTCAAGTTCCACCCTTTGGTGACATACCTCCTCCAGCAAGCCTCCACCTCCCAAGCTGTCACCAGCTGGGAACAAAGCACTGAGAACACATGAGTTTATACAGACGCCTGATTCAAAACACAACAGGCTCCTTGTCCCATAAAGCTTGGCAAGTCCCTGGTATTCTTCCAGTGACAAGCCCACCTTTTCTCGCTGTTTTACCATCTCTGCTCTGTTGGTTCTGCTACTCTGATATTTTCAGCTGCCCCATTACTGCTGCTGCCTTAGATGTCTCTCCATATTACCATCTCAGCCCTCTCTGCTAATGACTAAGGTCAAAAGTAGATAAGCCAGGCATAGTGACACCTTTCATCCCAGAATTCAGGATTGTGAACTCATTGCTAGCTTGGCTATATATCTAGACCTTATCTCCAAAGGAAGAGGGGCAATAAAAGATATTAAGGTATTTAAGATAAGCCTTTGCTTGTATTTTTGTTTTTTTTTAATTTTGAGAGAATGGGTATGCCAGGGCCTTGAGCCTCTGCAGAACTCCAGACGCATGCACCACCTTGTGCATCTGGCTTATGTGGGTCCTGGGGAATCAAACCTGGATTCTTTGGCTTTGCACACAAATGCCATAACCACTAAGCCATCTCTCCAACCCTATTTTTGGTTTTCTCAGAGTCTCTAGCTCAGGCTGACCTGGAATTCATTATGTAGTACTAGGTTAGCCTCCAATTCATGGCAATCCTACATCTGCCTCTCCAGTGTTGAGATTAATGGTTATGTGCCACTCTGCCTGGCTAAAATCAGCCTTTTAATGAACCTAATATTGCAATACCATGAGACAGCACAGGAAGGCACCTCTTGGCCAACAGGAAAAGTAACCCAAGAAAAGGAGTGTTTGAACCAATTACAGTTCAACCCTTTATGAAAATCAAGAGTTGTGTCTGCATCCAGGCCTGGCCACATCACTAAAGGAGGTGCTCTCCTGTGGCCTAAGTAAAAAATGGCTGCTGAAGTTCACCCAGTTTTGCGGGGCTCGGAGAGCTGCTTTCCCAGGTCAGTGTTGACTCTCTGCAATGAGTGGAACATGTCTTCCAAAATGGGTTAAACTGGGAGTGGTAGCACATGCTTTTAATCCCAGCACTCAGAAGGCAGAGGTAGGTGGATCACCTTGAGGCCACCCTGAGGCTACATAGTGAATTCCAGGTCAGTCTGGGCTAGAGTGAAACCCTACCTTGAAAATCCAAAAATAAATAAGGCAGAAGAGTAATCTAGGAAAACACCCAGCCTCAACTTCTGGCCTCCATAAGCACACCACACACACACATATGCAAATAAACAAGAAAGATTACCCTGGTTTTTAAAGTTTTTCCTTTTTTTAATTTCTTTTTTAGTTTTTCGAGGTAGAATTTCACTGTCGCCCAGGCTGACCTGGAATTCACTCTAGTCTCAGAGTGGCCTCGAATTTATGGTAATCCTCCTACCTCTGCTGGGCTTAAAAGTGTAGTGGCTTAAAATTTTTTAATTTTATTTGCAAGCAGAGAGAGAAAATGGGTGCACCAGGGCCTCTAGCCACTGCAAATGAACTGCAGAAGCATGGGCCACTTTGTGCATCTGGCTTTACATGGGCACTGGGGAATTGAACTGGGGTCGTTAGGCTTTGCTGGCAATCATTTTAACCACTGAGCCATCTCTCTAGTCCCCATGGGGGGAATTTTTTAAATATGATCAACAGAGGCAGGGCATGGTGGCCCATGCCTTTAATCTTGGCACTTAGGAGGCAAAAGTGGTAGGATCACTTGAGTTCGAGGCAAACCTAGATAGAAACTACAGAGTGAGTTCCAGGTCAGCCTCGGCTAGAGTGAGACCCTACTTTGAAAAAAACAAAAAATGATATGGACAAAACGTCTAAGCCCTGAATAAAATGGTATGAAGAGGGCTGGAGAGATGGCTTAGCGATTAAGGCGCCTGCCCGCTAAGCTTAAGAACCGGGTTCCAATCTCCAGGTCCCACCTTTAGCCAGATGCAAAGTGACTCAAGGGCGCAATGGCGCACTTGACCACAAGGGGGTGTACACATCTGGATTTCGTTTACAGCAGCTGAGAGACTGCTGGCTCAAAAAAAAATTTTTTTTTAAGGTATGAAGAGTGCCACTCCTCCAAATTGTTACTTCCGCCCCAAAGATGGCCCCATACATGAGGGGTGGGATCTATCCAAAGGAAGCCGCAAGGAGGCACTTCCGCCCTCTTTCAAGATGGCGCCAACAGTAGGGGTAGGTCACCGCCCGCTAGCTATGGCGGCTTCGAGGCTGGAACTGAACCTGGTTCGGCTACTGTGCCGCTGCGAGGCCATGGCAGCGGAGAAACGGGACCCAGATGAGTGGCGTCTGGAGAAGGTAAGTGGGCCCTTTGTGCAGCCACAGGCAGCCAAACTCCTAGAGGGCGGATGTTGGAAAAAGCGGGTCTCCGGACCTGTCTTCCCTTCCGCGCAGCCAGTGGCCACGCCCCTTCCGGCCAGCTCCGTCACGTCAAGGTCCCGCCCCTCCTCGAGGCTCCTATTTCTGCTGCAGTCCCCTCCCTCTTGCTGGCCTCTTCTCCATGGGTTTGCCCTCCTGTTGGCCCGCCCCCTTGAGGACTGGCCCTGCTCTCTCCTACTCCCCTACTCTCGCCTCCTTTGATGCCCTCCTTTGCTCCGCCCTTTCTGGCCATACCTATTTCTGTGGCTCCGCCCCTTGCGACTTGGCTTCTCTAGGCCCTGCCTCCACCTAGGTTTGGCCCCTCTCCCTGGCTCATACCAGTGAGCAGGATTTCTGGACTGAGGGGGTTTGACCAAGCTGATGCCTCACTTTCGCTCCCCAGTACGTGGGGGCCCTGGAGGACATGCTGCAGGCCCTGAAGGCCCAAGCAAGGTGAGTGTAGGCCGCTTGGGGGTCTGCTGGGATATCCCAGATGCAGCCCTGAGCCTGGGAGAGTACCAGCGTGTACTGTCTCCTGCAGCAAACCCGCCTCCGAGGTGATCAATGAATACTCCCGCAAGGTGGACTTTCTGAAGGGGATGCTGCAGGCGGAGAAGTTGGTGAGACCCTTCTGCCTCTTCAATCCCCAACAAGGTCCCCAGGGCCTCTAGGACTCACCCCTCCCGGGACACATCTTCCCACGTTTCTGCAGACATCTTCCTCCGAGAAGGCTCTGGCCAACCAATTCCTGGCCCCCGGCCGAGTGCCCACCACAGCCAAGGAACGGGTGCCTGCCACCAAGACCGTACATCTACAGTCCCGGGCTCGCTACACTGGAGAAATGCGGAGTGAACTGCTAGGCAAGGTATGTTTCTCTCCCTTGTTCTTGGGACCCCCCCCCCCTCCTTGAACAGCCACAGTCTTTGAAGCTATGACAGGTCCAGGGCCAAGGCATCCCAAAAGAATGGTATTGTCGCCAATGCTTTGCTAGATGAATAGGTGTTTGGTTCATGTCTGGTTAAGTCTGAGTTGGCCTCAGAGAGGAATGTGGCTCTTGGCTGGCTACTGACCACAAGATAAGTAAGTTCCTTCATTATAAAATAAGATGAGAAATACCACTCTGAAGCCAGGCGTACTGGCACACGCCTTTAATCCCGGCACTTGGGAGGCAGAGGTAGGAGGATCACCGTGAGTTTGAGGCTACCCTGAGACTACATAATGAATTCCAGGTCAGTCTGAGCTAGAGTGAGACCCTACCTGGAAAAAAAGAAAGAGAGGAAAAAAGGAGAAATGCCACTCTGAGCACTTGAGATGGGTCATCTCAAAGCAGGAAGGACAGGTATAAGGACCAATAAAGGTGGGTGGGTGAGTTTATGCCTTTTCCTTCTTCCACAGAATATTTCTGGAGGTGAGTCACTCAATAGGACAAGTCTGTCTTCCTGCTATTCCACGTCCCTTGTCCTGCATGGCTCCTTCAGTCAACCCCTGCCTGAGAAGGCAT
The DNA here is from genome assembly GCA_036365145.1 of Orientallactaga sibirica. Taxonomy (NCBI): domain Eukaryota; kingdom Metazoa; phylum Chordata; class Mammalia; order Rodentia; family Dipodidae; genus Orientallactaga; species Orientallactaga sibirica. The sequence goes on from JAEOAD010002758.1 coordinate 1,541,241, forward strand.
TTCCTGAAGTCATGCCTGAAGAAGGGCTGGTCTCCAGAAGAGACAACACTGAGGAACCCCTGCCCTCAGGCCAAAGCTAGGCTAAGGGAGGGTCCTGGGGCTTTGGGATGTCTGTCAATGGAGTGGGAAAGGCTTTCTGAAATGGGACATCTTAGCTAGCTTTGCATCAGCATGAGGAGCCCACTGGCAAACAGCTAAGAGGATACACTGCATTCCTGGGTAGCAAACATGGCACAGGCCAAGATCAGGAGGCTGGAGACACCAAGTCAACCTGCTCCTGCCTTATTGGCTTCTTTTGCTTCCAGAGCCTGAGCTGGACGTGAGGAAGCGAATGTGAGTGTCCTTAGCTGTTGGGCCATGGGGGGAGGGGAGGGAGCTGTATGAACCTCAATCCCTGTGGTAGTACTGCAAGGGTCCAAATCATCCCACCAAAACCTTCTGGAGGTAGGCTTCCTGGAAGCTTAATAGAGAAGGAAAAGCTGAGCTCCACAAAGGACCATGGGTGGTACTGTGGCTTGTAGGATTTTTTTTTTTCTTTCGGTTTTTCAAGGTAGAATCTCACTCTCTAGCCCAGGCTGACCTGGAATTTACTGTAGTCTCAGGGTGGCCTTGAACTCACAGTGATCCACCTACCTCTGCCTCCCAAGTGCTAGGACTAAAGGCGTGCGTCATAACACCCAGCTACCTGTAGGATTCTTGGGAAGACGCCACATTAGTCCTTCCCTCCCTCTTTACCTTTCCCATGGGTTGAGCAGGGTGTCAGGGCCCAGGCCTGTGGATGAGAAACAGTCAACTGCCGAGCTGGACCTTGTCCTCCAACGACACCAGGACCTCCAGGAAAAGCTAGCTGAGGAGATGCTAGGCCTGGCTCGAAGCCTCAAGACCAACACGCTGGCCGCTCAGACTGTCATCAAAAAGGACAACCAGGTGTGGCACTGTGGGAACTTGTTGGCCTCTGCCTCAGGGCATCAGAGAAAGCTCTTCAGAGGAAGGGTATTGTGACTAGGCTTTTGCTAGATGAATAGGAGTTTGGTAAAGTCCAAAAGAGAAGGGGGGAGGGAAGGAAAAATGTATTCCCAGCAGAGGGCACAGCATCATTAGGGCCAAAAAGTATGGAGCACTAGGGTAAGGTCATACTTGGCTCCAGTGCTGTTGCTACCCCCTCACCTTGTCTACAGACCTTGTCGCACTCACTCAAGATGGCGGACCAGAACCTGGAGAAGCTGAAGACTGAGTCGGAGAGGTTAGAGCAGCACACGCAGAAGTCGGTGAACTGGCTGCTCTGGGCCATGCTCATCATTGTGTGTTTCATCTTTGTCAGCATGATTCTCTTCATCCGCATCATGCCCAAGCTAAAGTAAAGACCAGCTACTGCCGCCTCTAGTGCTCTTGGGGTGGCTTCCTGGAACCTCAGGAGCCACAGAGAGCATGCAGAGGAGGAGGGTCAGGTTGTAGGAATGGTAACAGCAAACATACTTTGTTCCATCCTCATCTACCCCAAGAGACCTGGGAGGAGCACAGACTCATGGCTTTGGCTTGTTATCTCAGGTGAGGCAGGAGGATCACAACTGCAAGGCCAGCCTGGGTTACAACAGCATGAACCTGCCCAACCCAAAATGAAAAAAAATAAATAATTTAAAAAAAAAAATTGAGTGCACGCAGCTGGAGTTCGATTGTAGTGGTTGGAGGTCCTGGTGAGCCAATTCTCTCTCTCCCTCTCATAAAAAAAATTCCATAAAATACATACAGTTACAATGGGGTGGGGAGATTATTTGGAGGTTAAAAGTGCCTGCTTGCAAAGCTTATTGGCCTCAGATTTAATTCCCCAGCACCCACATAAACAAGAGATCATGAGGCACCCATACATGCACACACACCTGCATATAAATGTAAAACATATTACTATGGGCTGGGGCCCTTAGCAATAGAGTGCTTGCCTAGCATAATTGAAGCTCTAGACGCAATCCTCAGTACCGTTATGTATGTATTAGGTACATATTCACAAAAATTAAGTTGTCTAGAATTAACCAGTAATTCAAATAAGTTAGAGTGTGAATGACTGGCTCAGATACCCAATGATTTGGACTGCCTTTCAAGTATGGCCCCAGGCCAGACCGCGCCCCTGAGGCCCCAGGGCCCGCCCACCGTGTGGAGCGCCCTTGCAGTTGCTGCAGCGTCCAGGCTAGGGTGTTTCCTGCAGCAGATCCAGGCTTCGATCCCCGGCGCTGGGACAGGTGACACCGCGCGGGAGGGAACTATTGAGCGGTTGGGGGAGGTCTCCTCCCGGGAACTATGACTGTGGGCAGCGAGGTTGGGGGTGTTTCATGGCTCGGGGTCCTCCTAAACTCTGCCCCGGTGGCGGGTGACGCCATGGCTCCTGTACATCACGCTCTTCCGGGTTCAGTAGTGGGGCGAGGTTATGGCGCTCGGCCAGCCAACCGCGGGCTTCTATGCAAATGAAGGGGCTGGCGGTCCCCACCTCTCCCACAGGCAGTCCGCAGACCTCGGCCATCGGGCGCTGGCCGGGATGCCGCCCGCAGCTCGCGCCCTGCGGCGGGAGGGCGCCAGAAGTCCGCCTCCGCCCGGCGCATCCCGGCGCGCCAGCGCCCCCAGACCCACGGGCCACGTGCTTGCCGGGACACCCGACCGCCTGGCCCCAGACCGCCGGTGAGCGTGGTCAGGATCACCCAGCCTGAGGGACCCCAATCTCCAGGCAGCCTCATTTACCCTGAACCCCGATTCCCGTGGCGCTTGTAGACCCTGATGCCTCGAGGCCACGAGGCCAGAGCCCGCCGCCCTGCAAGCCATCCCCAGCCGGGAGTGCCTGGGACTCAGCGCAAGAAGATTGTGTTTGCCGATGAACTGTGCCCTCAGACCCTGCTGAACCCCAGGAAGCCTCCTGGGTCGCAGATGCCTAACTCCCCTTCAGTGCCCGACTATGAGCTGTGAGTGGCCCAGACACTTTGTTTTCATTTTGTGTGTGTGAGAGAGAGAAAGAGACAAGGTTTCGCCACCTAGCCCAGGCTGGCCTCAAACTCATGATCCTCCTGCCTCAGCTTCTTGAATTCTGAGGATTACAGTTGTGTGCCATCACTCCCAGTTTACTATGTGCTTCATGATGCCTGGGAACTTGTGCTGTAATGTAGTGAGTGGTAGAGCGTTTGCCCTAGCGTGTGTAGGTCTATAGGTTCAATCCCCAATGTCTGGAAACTGGGAAGGAGTACTGAGATAGGGGCTTTGATGGGTAAGAGTTTGCCTAATTGGAAAGGGGGTATGGCATTTTAAGTTAGGATCCCAGAATGAGCAAAGAAAAATAAATTGACTGGATTGAATTTAAAGGCAGAGTGACTTTCACTAACACTGACCTCCAAACCCGTAGTAAGTACCCACCAGTGAGAAATGAGAGGGCCCGGAACCGTTATGTCGCAGTGTTCCATGACCAATATGCAGAATTCTTGGAGCTCCGACAAGAGGTGGAGGCCACACAGGACAAGCTCCAACAGCTGGAGGCAGTGCTGATGTCTCTGCCCCTACCACAAAGCCAGGTCAGCCTCTTGGCCCTCTGGGATCTTTCTCCCTCTGCTCCATGAGCACCCTTCTTGGGTTTCCTGCTTCTGAATTCCTTCCTCTATCATGCACTTGCAGAAGGAGGCCCACGTTGCCACTCGAGTATGGAAAGAGATGGAGAAGAAGCGAATGGTGAGTCAGGACTCATAAGGCCACCATGTAGTCTTTGCTCCTCTGATATGGTCCTGAGGTTGAGCCTCAGGTTAGAGTGCTGTTAGACTTTCCCAGCTCTCACCCTCCCAGGATCCTGGCTTCCTGGATAAGCAGGCTCGCTGTCACTATCTGAAGGGCAAACTGAGGCATCTCAAGAGTCAGATCCTCAAATTCGACCAAGGGGACAGCGAGGGCTCTGTATACTTCTGAATGTCTGGAGACTGGCAGTGGCCAAGACCCTCATCTAAGAAGACTTCTGAGGATCTCCCTGACCCAGTCCTTCCAGTGGAAGCAGGTCCTACTACACATTTCAGAGAGTGAACATCAATTAAACACCTGTGTGCAGCTGCTCAACGTGTCTGCTCAATTGTCACCAAAAACCATTCAATTTTCCAGAGGTGAAACATTCAGAGAAAGAAGCTTGTCCAGGGGCTACATAAGACCGTGTATCAAAAACTAGTGTCTGTGGGGTGCTTCAGTTGTGCAGTCGGTTAGCATGCAGTATTTAGGGCACCTGATGGAAATGAGATGGGCCAAGGGTCCAAGTCCCTACCTGACCTACAGTTTACTAGAGAATTTACATGGTGCAGTACCACAGAATAGCCTGATGAAGGTGCAGACCTCAAAGGACCTTGATTTCCACCCCAAACAGTTCCTTGATTTGCCTGGCTTGGATTCTGAGGGTGTACATCAAGCCAAGCTCCCTGCCAGGCTGTGGACCAGATTCTGCCCTTTCTGAGTGTCTGTCTCCCTGAGAGCCACAGGAAACAGGAATAATAAGGGAGAGCAGTTGCAGGTGCCAGGTGTGGTGGAACATGCCTTTGATCCAGCACTCAGGAGGCAGAGGTAGGAGAGTTGCCATGAGTTCAAGGCCACTCTGAGACTACAGAGTAAATTCCAAGTTAGCCTGGGCTAGAGCGAGACTCCCTCCTCAAAAAAAATTGATTTCAGTAAACCCCTAGTCTAGGGAAGATAGTCATGGGCCCAGTTGGACCACAAGTCAGCCAACGAGCCCAAGATGTCTTCCTACAAAAAGGGGCTATATGAGTAGGGTTTTGTAGGAAAACTAGGTGTTGGGCTACTGATTGAACCCCCACTAAAAGCACAGATGGGCTGATGCTGACTCTCATTTCATAGCTGGGTCATGAACTCCAAAGTCCCTTGTATCACCAAACACCAACTCAATTAAATCCACATTTCAAAGTGCCAATTTTAGGAACAGATTTTTTTTAATTATTAAGAGATTCAATTCTAATTGGTTTAGATATAAAAGGGGAGTTCTGAACTCATGGAATTCAAAACACCTAAGGGTTTCAGGTATAGCTTGAACAAACAACTCCAAAGTTGTCTTGGGAAATTTTCTACTTTGGTTGTCAATTGGTCACCACTTGCCTGTGCAAGGCCATGGGTTCTGTCCCAGCCCTGCAAAAGAGGACTAGGAAGGCCATCCAAGTAGGAAACACCTTTATTGGTCTTGATTTATTCAACGTTGTGCCCAACGTGGATCACATGTCCAGAAGATCCTTCTGGTCCTTGCTCCCTCTTCTCAGCCACACCAGCCACTGCATAAACCAACCTACCACCCCATGAGTTCATGACCCTCTCCGTCCTTCACCCCCAAAAGATCCAGGGAGAACAAGGCTAGGGCCTGGAAGATTCGTATCTTTTTGGTTTCATGAACATTTAAAAAAAAAAAAAGAGAGAAACGTTTCACAGTCTTTAAAAAATCATAGTCCCAGAAGCGTAAGCAGGATGCTGTGTCCCAGGGTCCCTCTCCAGGCCTCAGCATCCATGTCCCATCAGGCACCAGTACTGCCCCATAGTCACTGGCCAGAGCCATAGGGCCAGTTGAAGGTGCTCCCAGACAGCAACATGTCTCGGATTAGTGTCTCAATCGGCGTCTTGCCCACCAGACGCATGAAGAAGAGCTGGGAGATGAGGGAGGCCGGGACAGCACGCAGAGCGGGCAGGCGTAGCAGCAAGCGTCCAAATCTCTGGGGCTGGGACGGGTACTGGGCGCGCACGTACTCCGTGAGGGCTACCTGCGCCTTCTCCTGCAGGCTCTCTACGTGGGCCGGGTCCGAGAGGCCGCAGGCATCTGGGTGGAAGGGCATAGAATCACACCTGGGAAAGTAGAGCAAGGAGCCTACAGGGATGGGGTGGAGCACCACTGGGGTAGGACAGGTACTCAGGAAGAGGGAAAAGGGGTTTAGGGGTCAAAGAAAGACATTAAGACAAGGTTCGCCCTCAAGGCGATATTAAGGAGGTTTCATCTATGAGAACACCCTCAAACAGGCGCTTCTGTCCTACGTGCAGACCCCGCTGTGCTGCCGGTCACAGGAATAAGGTAGGGTGGCCTCTGCAGAATGGTTATTAAAGGCAGTTGTTCAACCTCGCCCTATAGGAGGGGAGTCACTGTATTCCCCACCCTCTATGGGAGTGGCAAGAAAGTCACGCCCCTGACCCAATCATGCGCAACCACGCCTACCCGGAGGCCCCTCTGGAAGCGAAAGTCAATGGTTCCCAGAGATAAGGCAGTGAGGCATGTGGGGAACCCAGAGCAGCGACTTTCTTATTTGGGGTGGGAGATGGGTCAGGTCTTGGTATGTAGCTCAGAGTATCCTAGAGCTTGCCATCCTTCTGCCTCAGCCTACTCAAGGCAGAGATAACAGGCCTGCACCACCATGTTCAGTGGTAATAAAGTAAAGCTTTGATGGGGGCCGGGTCCTGAGTTACAGATCGGGGTCTGTAGAGGATGCTGGAATCAGGTCTCAGGTGCAGGTACTGGCTGGGGGCGTGGCCCGATACACAGTGGAGATAGATAGAGACTGAGGGAATAAGGTGGAGTGGAAATGTGGCCTGGGGTGTAGTGTGGCTGCGCTGTGGGCACAGTCTCGGAGATCTTTCCTGGAATTCACTATGTAACCTCAGGGTGGCCTCGAACTCATGGCTATCCTCCTACTTTTGCATCCCGAATGCTGGGATTAAAGGCGTGAGCCTCCACGCCCGGCTGGGAGATCTATTTGGAGCATAACCTGGGCAAGGTCTTTGGCTGAAGTTGGGGGCGTAGCCTGAGGCAAGTCGGGCTAGGGTTCGGTTCGAGGGCATGGCCTGAGTTAGAAGTGGGGGCCTGGTGATGTTAGGGCGCAGTCGGGATGTGGGCATGGTCTGGAATGTGGTCTTGGTCCCCGCCCAGCCCGCGAGGCTCACCCGGTGTGAAGAGCGCGATGGCCTTGAGGCAGCCAAACTCAGCGGAGTCGACTTGCAGGCGACCCAGCTTGTCCACCTGTTCCTGAAAGGCGCGCACCTGGTCCATGAAAGCCACGGCGCGCTCGGCAGCCATGGGCGCGGCGTGCAGACCCGCGGCAGCCAGCAGCGGCGCGGTGTGCAGGGGCAGCGCCGCCTGCGCGGCGTTCAGCACAAACAGCTCGCTCCAGCTGAGGCGAAGCAGCGCCACCTGGTCCGCTACGGGCAGCTCCGGGAAGAAGGGAGCGTGGCGCGCCCACTCCACGGTGCTGAACAGCAGCCGCGCCGCTAGCTCGCACACGTTGTCGATGCCCAGCACGGCGCCCGCCGCGCCGCCACCCCCGCCGAAGCGTCCGGCTGCCGCGGGGTATGGCTCTGCCCGCAGCAGTTGCATGATCAGCTCGGACACAGGCGGCCCCGGAAACAGGTCTCCGCCCACCGCCACCAGCGCTCCGCCCGGGGGGCTGCCCGAGGAGGTCGCGGCTCCAGGCAGTGCGTGCGGGATGCGGCCGCGCTGCACAGCTGTGGGAGACAACGTGCGTACCGTTCACTGGGCCACGTGGACCCCAAGCCCAGAGATCATCAACCTGACCCACCTTCCAACGCCCACTTCCTGAATCCCGCCCGATCCGATCCCCTCTCCACGCAATGATGAGAGGTGGGGAGGTGTAGAGGTCTCGTCCTCATGGGGACCCTAGAGCTGATGTTGGAGCACAGGAACATCAAGTCTGGGCCAGCTTGAATATCAAAACAAATGTGTGCCTTAACTCTGTCCTATGAGACCAGCCATCGTGTTTCCAAGGGCAAGTTTTATCTGACTAGGTCCTAGGACGCTCTTGCTAGCCTTATTTGTGATGGCTTACACCTGTCATCCCAGCTACCCAGCACTCAGGAGGTGGAGGCTGGAGGATCAGGAGCTCAAGGCCACATATTGAGTTTAAGGCCTGCCTGTACATGTTGAAACCCTGTCTCAAAAAGCTGAAGGAGGGATGGAGAGATTGCTTAGTGGTTAAGGTGCTTGCCTGTAAAGCCAAAGGGCCCAGGCTCAATTCCCCTGTACCCACGTAAGCCAGATGCACACATGGTGGTGCATGCATCTAGAGTTAGTTTGCAGCGACTGGAGGCCCTGGCATGCCCATTCTATCTGCCTTTCTCTCAAATAAATTTTTAAAAAACAGGGCTGGAGAGATGGCTTGGCGGTTAAAGCACATGCCTGTGAAGCTTAAGGACCCCAATTCGATTCTCCAGGTCCCACGTAAGCAAGATGCACAAGGGGGCGCATGTATCTGGCATTCGTTTGCAGTGGCTAGAGGCCCTGGCGTGCCCATTCTCACTCTCCCTCTCTCTCTTTCCCTCTCTCTGTCTCTAATAAATAAATAAATAAATGAAAAAAAATATTTTCGAGGTAGGGTCTCACTCTGGTCCAGTCTGACCTGGAATTCACCATGTAGTCTCAGGGTGGCCTTGAACTCTTGGCGATCCTCCTACCTCTGCCTCCCTGAGTGCTGGGATTAAAGGCGTACGCCACCAAGTCTGGCGAAAAAAATATTAAAAAAAAAAACTTAAAAAAAAAAAACATTTAAAACTGAGGGAGAAGAGAACCCACTGCTGACCTGGGCAAGAGGGAAACTGAGCCAGCAAGCAACAGATGATTGGCCAAACACCTGGTGTGGGGAAAGAAGCCTGGGTCTGGAACCAGGCAGAGACTAATGAGTTTGCTTTAATGAACTGACATGCTGTTCACAGGCTAGGTGAACTCCAGGTCAACCCAGGTGGAACCAGCTAAACCTAGGAATGCTGGTGGATGTGGGCAGGGGCCAGGGGCAAATATCAGAGAAGCAGAGAGTCCCAGGGCCACCTGCCCAATAGTTGGATGAGGCTCCAAAAGATTCCTGTGGTCCGCCTAGCAGAACTTGGGGGAAGTTCCTTCTTAGATCAAGAACTGTAAATTGCAACCGGGCGTGGTGGCGCACACCTTTAATCCCAGCACTTGGGAGGCAGAGGTAGGAGGATTGTCGTGAGTTCGAGGCCACCCTGAGACTACATAGTTAATTCCAGGTCAGCCTGGACCAGAGTGAAACCCTACCTCGAAAAACAAACAAACAAAAAAAAGAACCGTAAATTCCAAAGCCAGGTGTGGTGGCGCACACCTTTAATCCCAGCACTCAGGAGGCAGAGGTAGGAGGATCACCATGAGTTTGAGGCCACCCTGAGACTACATAGTGAATTCCAGGTCAGCCTGAACTAGAGTGAAACCCTACCTCAAAAAAACAAAAACAAAAAGAACTGTAAATTCCTCCCTTGCCATTCCTCACCCAGCCATCTTCTTACCTCAGTGCCTTTGCACTGGCCGTTGTTTCCTCAAGCCCCCATCCTAACCACAACTCTATTGCTATCTGCCTCCAGCACATGGCCTCACCAATCTGCCTCAGTTTCCTCATATATAAAATGCAGAAGATAATGGTGATGAAAATGCCAATCACTAAATTAAATTAGATTTGATATAACTTGGTTAGAGTAGTGACTGTCACTCTAATGGATGGAATGTAATTCTAGCAAAGAACCATTTTTTTTTGAGCACCTACTGTATGCCAGACAATGGACCTGGCCCTGGAGATGTTAAGTGAGCAAGATAAAGGGCAACAGATATTCTGTCAGGGGTATAAGTAAATTATAAAGTAAGGTAAATAGACAGTGTCCAATAAAGGGGGGGCTGAGAGCTTGTCTTCAAGAAGTGAGGGAGGGAGCCAGGCCCATAGCTGAAGGAAGAGTACTTTGGGCAGAAACAACAGCTGTGCAAAGACCCTGAGGCTTGGAACATGAACTGTGATTATAGAAACTTCTGCCCCTGATGGCAGGTTCTAATTCAGGGCCTATCAGGATTCTCCATCAGGAAGACAAGTAGAGGCAAAATCCAGGTTTGGGGAGGAGGGCTGGGACAAGAGTTGTCCTCAAACTTAAAGGGACAGAAAGACCAACTGAACAGTATTTTCTTTTTTGTATTTTTGAAACAGGGTTCCCCAATACGGCGTAGGCTGATCTCAAACTCAAGATCCTCCTGCCTTAGCATCCTGAGTGCAGGGATTTAGGTGTGTACCGTCATCTACTCCTAACTTTCCAAATTTTAAGAAAAAGACCCTGAGCAGCCTTTCCCAGCTTCTCCCTCATAGGCTGCATAAGTAGGAACCAACTTTAAAGCAAGACACATTCAAGGTATGCTAAGAAAGACTGCCCACCTGGCCCTTGACCCAGTAGACCATGATGAAGCATGTAGCTCTGCATAGGGGAACCCACCTCACAACCTGACATCAGCTCCCAACCACCAGGGCTCCATGGGACTGCCTCTGGATTCCACTTGAATTCTAGGAGTGCTTGGTACAATCTAGTCCCAGCTGACCAATATGTCTGTCCACCCAGATCCCCTGGGCAAGGACATGAGGCTGGGTCTCCCTCTGGCTTCCTTTTGCCTTAATCTCCCTGCATTCCTACCTTGGACAAACACACAGAGCCTAGGGTGAAGGGTGGAAGGTGAAGAAATCAAACAAGAAAAATAGATCCTGGTTCAAAAAGGGACAAAGAGGTCACCAAGTGGACAGGACAGAGGAGCTGGCCCAAGGCTAGGGAAAGCCTGGGCAAAGTCCCAAGGTGTGCTACATTGGAGCTTTCCTCAGGTCAACCATCACAACCATGGGACCAGAATCCTAACTAGATCCCCACAGCTGGGGTTACAGGGCCCAGAGAGAAATTAAATCAATAGGAATGAGGTCGGTGGGCCCCAGCCTCCCTACTTACCCTCCTTTCGCATGCCCACTCGGAAGCACTTCTTAAGGCGACAGTACTGGCACTGGTTCCGGTGGTGCTGGTCAATCTGACAGTCTCGATTGGACCTGATGACACACAGAGGCCAGGGTTTCCTATGATGCCTACATCCTCCTCTGGCCTGGAACCACCCTGGGAGCCACCTTTGGAAGGAACCCCTGAGAAACACCAGTGGGCGCTCTCTGCAAGTGGGGGAGATAGCCCCAAAGGGGTATAAAGACTCACATTGCAGGCTTATGAAGAGGAAAGGGCAGTCATACTGAGTGGTGATGGGTGGATAGGAGTCTAGGGAAGTTGATGAGCGCACCAGGAAAGGCACTTTGGAAATGGGGTTTGAAGGATGAACAGAAGTTTTCTGGGAAAGTAGAACAGGGAAACCATTTCTGACAAATGGTATAGTAAAAGCAGGGGTTTGATATGCAAAAAGATGGAAAATGGAATATTTTAATTTTATTTGGTCACTGTTAGGCCAACTGCTAGTTGTCACTGGGGCCCCAGCACTGTGGGGTTCCAATATTATAGCCTATGATAAGAAAGGAAAGGGGGAAAAAGAAGCAACCTCTGAGAGAGACATGCCAGGATGCTTCCTTTGGGCAGCCCATGAGGATTATCTCACCAAGGTTAGGGATAGACATCCCTATGACCAACTAGATACAAAGGGGCACCTGGAGACAGACAGAAACCAAACCCACAGGTTTGGAGTTGGCCTCCACCACCAGACTGTTTCCTCATTTGTAACAGAGCACCAAGCTATGTGGTGGTGCACTGAGCCAGGTGAATGGGGAGTTCTGGGGGACCATCTCAGCCCAAGAGATCAGGACAGAGTGAGGAAAGCTGAGGCCCTGAGGTTTCTGGTAGCCCCAGGAAGGGCAGAGAAAACTCTGACACAGCTAGAACAAAGCCCACAGCCAGGCAGATAGTGGGAGGATCCTGGGCAGTGGGGTGGAACTAGCCAGGCCTTGGGTGGACAGGGGCTTTCTGGTCAGGGAAAGCTTTCTACCTCACCTTCCCCAGCTGTGAAGCTGGGACAGATCTGTTTCTCCCTCCCCCCCCCCCAAGATTAAACACAACAGTAAGTTATTCTAATCATCTCACCTAAAGCTTATATGCTTTACCCAGTGGCAATGGTCCAATTCAGCTTCATCCCTGGGCTTTTGACTTCCAACCTAATTTTTTTTTTTGTTTGCTTTTTGAACTTTTGTTTCATTTTGAGATGGGCTCTCACTGTGCCCAGATTGGCCTCAAACTTCTGGACAAGCCATCTTTCCATCTCAGCCCTCTGAGTAGGAACTAACAGTGGGCACCACTGCAACCAGCTTTCAGTTCAATTTAATCACAAACCTCCCCTGCACATGCACACTGCCCATGACTTCCAATTGCCCTTAATCCAGCATTTCAGACCCACTTGCTGCTTTTTTGGTTTTTCAAGGTAGGGTCTCGCTCTAGCCCAGGCTGACCTGGAATTCACTCTGTAGTCTCAGGGTGGCCTCAAAGTCCTGGTGATCCTCCTACTTCAGCCTCTCAAGTGCTGGGATTAAAGGCGTGTGCCACCAAGTCTGGCTTCACATGCCTGGGTGGGCTCACTTTACAGCATAGCCCACCCGCAGCCCCCCCTAGATATTTCCCTACACCCTCTTCTGCTTGCCAGACCATATACATAAATATTTTTTTTCTTTTTCATTTTCAAGGTAAGGTATCACTCTAGCCCAGGCTGACCTGGAATTCACTCTATAGTCTCAGGCTGGCTTCAAACTCACAGGGCTCCTACTATCTTAGCCTCCCTAGTGCTGGGCTTAAAGGCATGCGCTGCCACCACACCCGGCTCCAGACTATAGTTTGAGGCCAGCTTCTGCTGTCCCCTCCAGGCAGCCCTCAGACTCCCCTCCCCCTCCCCACAGCTTTTCCCCTGGGAACCCAGAGCCCACAGGCCTGGCCCCCAGGATGTGCCCAGGGTGGTTGCTGAGCCAATCTGAGGCTCACAGAAGGACAATGATTATACTAGGTCAAACAGCTCAGGTTCCAAAGAAACATCAGTGCTTGCTGCTCCCAGACTCCCACCTTCAGAGAGCATGGAGCATGTGGGACCCCAATCCTGCACAAGCCTCCTCCATCCTTCCCAAAGACCCAGCCATAGCATGCACCTTATTCCAGCAGCAAGAATGAGGCCAAAGTCTGGTGGCCTAGTTACAGCTGGAGGAGGGAGCAAGCCACTCCCACTATGGTCACCCCCAATGAGCCCTGAACCAAGACATGCATGGGCCAAACTCCAGTTCAGGGTGTCTGTGTGGCCCCACCAAGCTGGCCATCAGCTGCTCCCTCTGGAAAAGCAGAACTGGCAAACTCAAGGATCCACACAGATCCTCCTTGGTAAAGCCCACCTTAGGTTAGGTCCCTTACATGTCACACCTATCAGGATTTCTGCAGGCCTCAGCTCTGGCATCTGGTGAATGGGACCATCAGTCCCACCCTGCAAGTTCTCTGGGGTGCAGAGCAGGGCTGCTCAGGGCATGCACCCCCAGAGCTGGACGCCCAACCTCTTTTGCAAGGGACTATCTCCAACTCCAGCAAGAGCAGCTAGCAAGCAATGCCACACCCTTCCATGCCAAGGAGGGGTACCCCAGCCAGGTCAGCCTCAGGAAGCATCTCCCTCATCTTGTAATCAGAGAAGTCCCAAAGTTTAAAGGATTGTCCTGAAGCTGATGTCGGCATCAACCCTGGTGTGAGGGGGGAGGAGTGCGGTCAATTCCGGTGGCCTTGTGGGCCCTCCAGTGGCAGTTTCCGGTGACCCAAAGCCCACGGGGTACCCCCTCGTATGGACAGGCCCAGCTCCCCACCCAAAGCAGCGTCCCACCCTCTCTCCAGAGAAGGAGGCCACGCAGAACCACCCTCCCAGCGTCCCTCCAGCTGCTGTGCTGGCCAGGGCGACTTTGGAAGTGATATTTGACCCCAAGGGCGCGCCATATCGATCTGCGCGCGGCCGCAGACAATGGCCCCCGGACGCCGCCAGCTCCGCGGTACAAGTGCCACCTCCGATTCCTGCGGGGCACGCGCGCCACAAATCCCCAGAAGAAGGGGACGCCCTGGGGAGAAAGGGTAGAGGGTCCCACTCCTGACAGCACCCGCGACCCTTCTGAGCCGGGCAGGACTGCTTCCTACAGGAAGACAGGGGAGGAGCCAGGACCACCTGCTGGGGGGGAAGACCTGCACGCATGCAGTGCTGTCTGTATACATGATCTCGGCAGGGGCCGTGCCCGCGGCTAAGGAGGGGGGGACAGTGCAGGCTAAGGGAAGGTCAGCGCCAGGCCCAAGGTGACCGAGCAGGTCCAAAAGCATGCCCCAGGCCGGCTCAGCACCCACGCGGGGGTCTCACCGGCAGGTGTAGCTGAGGTTGCGACGGATACTACGTTTGAAGAAGCTCTTGCACCCCTCGCAGGTGAACACGCCGTAATGCTTGCCGCTCGACTTGTCGCCACACACCACGCAGTCCACTTGCAACCCTGGCCGCTCCTCGTCGCCCGGCTCGGCATCGCTGGCCACACCGGGAGGAGAAGCCGAGTCCTCCTCGGCCGCGCGCGGGTAACCTCCCGCCTTGTCCACGCCGTTAGTGTCGCCACCTCCGGGGCCGCCCCAGCCACCGGTCACCATGGCCATAGCCCCAGGGCAGCGGAGCCGGGGCGCCCCCTTGCAAGTCCCTCCCTTCGGGCACGCCTGGTGACCCGAGGGGGATTCCCCCCTTACCCGGTGCGCATGCAGCACACGGGGGGCTCCGATTGCACACACACACCCCCAAAAAAGTTTTGCAGCAACTTCCTGCGGCCGGTCCGCGCACCGGGGCGGAACTGGTCCGGCCGGTTCCAGGCCAACTTTCCCACGCGTGCGCGCGGCCGACGGGGGCGCGCTACAGGCGAGGGCCAGGGGCCTCTAGGTCCCTTAGCTGGATGTCCTGGGGACCCGGTGTGGACGCACGGGCCATGGCGTGACCCGGGGCTGAGGCCAACTTAGCGGGTCGCCATCCGGGTCGCGCGCGCGCCGCTGGAGCTGGGGCGGGAGGGGGGGGAAAGTTTGGCTGCAAGTTGCGCGGCGAGGGGGAGGGGCGGCGGGTGCGCGCTGGGGCGGGTCACCGCGTCCCCTCCCCCGAGTCGCCTCTCCGGGCTCCACGGAGTCCGATCCGGGCCTGCAGAGCGCCTGGTCCGGGGCCTCTCGGAGCTGGCGTCCCCACCACTGCAGCCGTGCCCGCCCAGCCTGCGCCTGCGCCCCGGCCCCAGCCTCGCCCTCGCCGCCGACCCCGCGCGCCGGCCTCGCGCTGCGGCCGGTTTGACACACAGCGTTCCATCGGCGGGGGCGGGGCGGGGGCGCGCGCCGCGGGCTGGAGGCGGGCGCTCGTTGCCCCGGTGACGGCCGCCCTTATAAGGGCATGGGGTGGCCGTGCGCGGCGCCCGGAGGCCCGGGGCCGGCGGGAGGGACGGGGGCGGAGCGGAGCGGTCGCCCGGCCTGACCCTCCCCCCACGGCGGCCCCAGCTCCGGCCTTAACCCCTGCAGACCCGAGGCTGTCCCCTACCCTGCCTGCAGCCTGGAGCCATCTCCTGTCCAAGGCCCTGTCTCTCTGGCCTTGGACGCGCGCGCAGACACACATACACACACGCACGCACGCGCGCTTCCCAGGCAGAAGCAATCATGAGGAGGACTTTAGCGCCCGAGGCACGCCCATGCACCACACACTCGTCTGCATGCATGCACACACCCAGAGGGCATATCTTTGCACGGTTGCATGATGGATTATGCTTGCTTCCTCTTCCAGAAAGTCGCGGCGTCGGATCCCCCTCCCCCTCCCCCTTTCTCTGCTCGGGTGAACACCTGGTGCCCGGAATCTCCAGGGGGAAGGGATGTGGCAGTCGAGGATGGCTGACTAGGCTGTGAGGTCAACGGGTCTTTCATTTGAACCCTCTTGGGGGCAGGGCACACACCGGTCCTCCAACGCGGCTGGAATGGTTGCTGGAATGCCCACTATCCTTGGGGTCTCTGGGACCCTATCTACTTCCTTTTCTTTCTGTGTTTTACCGAAAGGGTTTGACCTGGTGATCGGCTGGACAGCAGATGTTGCCCCCTGAAGCCTCCCAGCTGCCGCCACGCCTCCAATTCTCTTGCCCCTTTCCTGATCCAGGATCTTTGGGAATAAGCATTTATTAAGCACCTTTTGTATGCAAGCCCCCCCATAAGCATTAATTAAGCATCCTTTTACAGTAAGGCACCGCTGAGAAAAGCTTCAGTCTCATGGACTTTACGCTTGTTAACGTTTAACCAGCAGGAAAAGTCCTGCCTGAGGCAACCTTTCACCTCTGAGTCAAGTAGGTCCTGCCACCCAACTTGGTCGGCTTCCTGTCCTGGTCTGAGTCCAGTGTGGACGTCAGAGCAGTGGCTGGACTCTGAGAGGGTGGGTGGTGGTGGACAGTGCAGTGGTGCCCTCTGTCCCATGTGCTCTTTCACATCTTAGTGCAGTGAGGCTTCCTGTGAAAAGCTCTCCTAGATGAGACCTTCCTGGGGGATGGACTTGGAATTACGCAAGTTCTGGCTCTCCAAGCCTGGTACAGCCAGCCTCTGGACCTGCCAGGAGGTTCTGGAAAATACCTTATCAAATACAGAAAGTAGCTGGATGTGGTGGTGCACACCTTTAATCCTAGCACATGGGAGGAAGAAGTAGGGGGATCGCTAAGAGTTCGAGGCCACCCTGAAACTACATAATGAATTCAAGGTCAGCCTGGGCTAGAGTGAGACCCTACCTCAGAAAAAAAACGAAACGAAATGAAAAAACATACAGAAAGTAGGAAGAACTATGGGTAGACAGACCCA
This sequence comes from Orientallactaga sibirica, assembly GCA_036365145.1. Taxonomy (NCBI): domain Eukaryota; kingdom Metazoa; phylum Chordata; class Mammalia; order Rodentia; family Dipodidae; genus Orientallactaga; species Orientallactaga sibirica. The sequence continues at coordinate 1,557,873 of JAEOAD010002758.1, forward strand.
AGCAAGGACTTCTTCCTACAGATCTGATGAGAGTTGGTTCTGCCTGTAATCTCATGTAAACTCTGTGGGGCGTGGCACCTGGGTAGGCCTGGAGACACTTTGGTTTGGGAGTGCTTGTAGGTTATTTTAGGTGGTGAAAGAGACCCTAAGCCCCTTGTCCTCAATCTGCCCAGGATACTTAGTGGGGGCATTGGGTGGGGGTCTTAGAGAAAAGAAAAGAGGGAGAATTTAAGCCAGGTATGGTGGTGCACACCTTTAATCCCAACACTCGGGAGGCAGAGGTAGGTCGATCACTGTGAGTTGGAGGCCAGCCTGAGACTACATAGTGAATTCCAGGTCAGCCTGGGCTAGTGTGAAACCCTACCTCAAAAAAAAAAAAAAAAAAGTGGGGAGGGGGATTTAGAAGGAAATGAGGGCTCTGAGAGAAGGTACTGGGAAGAGGAGGGAAGCAGGGAACTGGGTTTGAGGAAGACAAGTTTGGGGGACAGTACTCAGAAAGGACAATCTTAGGCTGGAAGGGAAAAGGAATCATTCCTTCTTCCTGGGGGCGGGGGGGGGGTTCCAAAACCTGGGATGGTTCCAGCTTCAGATCAGTAGCCCACTGACACCCCCCCACACACACACCCCCGGGGCCTTGGGGCCTGCCTGAGGGTGAGCTGAGCTTTGCTCCACCTCCTGACCCCTGCCCAAGGCCCCGTGGTGACATTTGACCTTGCAGTATCTGAGGATCAGGGACAAAGGGGTCTGGGCCCATCTGCTTCAGAGGCACCCGTGGGAACAGCCAGACTCTGCTCTGGCAGGCTGTGAACCTGCTACACCCCACCCCTGCACAGGCGACCTTGGCTGCCTCTGGCACCCCACTGTCATCCTAGTGGGACTGGAGCCTAAATGACTCTTAGCTTGTTACTCCCCAGGAGCAAGGTGGCCTGTCTCAGTTTCCCAGATCGTTCAAAGTCCACCTTGGCCCAGACAGTACATAGAGACCAAAGATGACCAGTTCCAGGGCTTCCTCTAGGATTCTGTGTGCCCTCCCTCCCACCTCCAGTTCTGCCTTGGGTTCAATTCTGAACCAAAGACCTCAGGGTCACCACAATGTCTCCATGGACACTCAGCCTCCACACCACACACCTGGCCAGGTGAGACTTGTTGTGCCTGCCTTTAGGCTAAGCATAAACCTTTTATTGTTTTGTTTTGTTTTTAATTTTTCGAGGTAGAGTCCTGCTCTAGTCCAGGTTGACCTGGAATTCACTATGTAGTCTTAGGGTGGCCTCGAAAACACAGCAATCCTCCTATCTTGGCCTCCAAGTGCTGGGATTAAAGGCATACACCACCACACCCTGCTGTACCTTTCTTTCTAATTCTCCTCTAGGATTTCAGCCTCTGCCTAGGAGGGGACAGCTGGTCACTAAGTCCCATCCCTTGTCCCACCCAGTGCCTCAGCACTGCTAGACAAAGGGGCGGGGCCTATGCAAATAGGTGCTACTCAGTTGGCTGCTATGAGCTAGGCAAAACCTCCTCCCATTGCTTCCATGTGTGCAGGGTTCCATTGAAACAATTGTGGTCACCTCTCCCCAGCAAAGCAACACACAGGACAGTCCCAGGTGCCTCCCATCCAGAAACTGTATATTAGAGCTGACTGCTTGCTTTCTTTTTCTTTTTCAGATGTGGGGAAGAGTATTTGTGGTGTGATGTGTGTGGCATATGCACATGTGTGTATGCAGATGCATTCACCCTGTGGACGTGTGGAAGCCAGAGGAGAATGTCCCGTGTCTTTGATTGCTTATTTACATGTTTCTTTGAGACCAAGTCTCTCAGTCAACCTAGAGCTACTGTTTCTCTGGCTGGAAGCTCCAGCAATTCTGTCTCCATTCTCTGTCAGGAATGGGGTTGCAGACATGGGTGACCAAGACTGCTGTTATATGAGTACTAGGGAATAAACTCAGGTTCCAATGCTTGAGCTTACCCACTGAGCTAGACCCTTCTCCCCACTTTAAAAAATATATTTTTTATTTATGGGATGGAGAGATGGCTTAGCCGTTAAGGCATTTGCCTGCAAAGCCTAATGATCCTGGTTCAATTCCCCAGGACCCATGTAACCTAGATACACAAGGGGGAACATGCATCTAGAGTTCATTTGCAGTGACCAGAGGTTCTGGTGCTCCCATTCTCTTCCCTCCACTCTCTCTTAAATAAAAAAAAAAAAAGTTTAAAAAATTGAGAGAGAGAGAAAGACAACGGGAGAGAATGCACACACTAAGGCCTCTAGCCACTGCAAACGAACTCCAGACTCATGTACTACCATGTGTATCTGGGTTACATGTGTACTGGGGAATTGAACCTGGGTACTTAGGCTTCATAGGCAAGTTTCTTAACTAGTAAGCCATCTCTCCACCCCCCCCCCCACTTTTTTTTAAGACCCGGGGATGGAACCCTGGGCCTTGCACAAGGTCAGCAGGCACTGGGATGGAACCTGGGTCTAAAGCATGGTTGGCTAGTTCTGGCTCTGTGACCCTCAAATTGCATCAGTCTGAGTGTTCAGGCCCTCGAATCCAGGCGTGATCCTACCTGTGTCAAAACTATCTCCCATGTGGCCCAAGACTTTCTCAAGTGTTCACCCCATCCCCATCAGGCCCTCAGTACAAATAAGCATCACCCCACATTGCCAACATACAGTCACTCCATACAACAAGATGTCACTCCAGGACATTTATGACACAGCCAGTCCAGCAGACAGATTTGGTGTAGGTCTTAGAGAAAGGTCTCCCCAAGCTGGGGAGGTGAGTGGATAGCCCCAGGCTTCTCCAAGGCTTTGATGGTGGCTTCCAGCACCCCCAGCTCTACCACCTGCTGGGCCTGCAGCTGTGCCACCTGCTGTTCCAACTTCCAGCATTGCTCTTCCTGCTTTCTGTGGGCTGCACGGAAGGCCAGGACCAGGGCACTGCAGGAGGGAGATGGACTACTGAGCCATGAAACAGCCCTCCCTCCTCTACACCCACATAGGGGTCACAGGCTCCCCTACCCAGACTGGTTCAACAGGCATCAGGGGGACATGTGGGGAGTCATAGAAGCTGTGTCTTATGGGGGTGGAGAGAAACAGAGGCCTAGAGCGAAGCAGGGATGCTTCTGCAATCAACACTGGGACCTCACCTGTGAGCCTTGCATAATTCTCTGTTCAGCTCAGCACTTTGAATGCATCTGGCTCGCCCTTTCTGAGCCACCTGTTCCAGCTGCTGCCGAAGACAATGCAGCTGCTCTAGAAGGTCCTCAGCCCTGCCAAAGTGGGAGAGAGGCAGTTCCAGTCACATCCACCATTGTCTCCTTTCCTCCTTCCAACCACGTGCTCATGGTGCTCTCACCTGAGCGTACTTTTAGGCTTTACAGAGAGCACCTTAACCACTAAGCCATCTCTGCAGCCTGAGTGTACTTTTATACAGGTGCACATTTTGACATCTGCTGTATACAATGTCCCCCTCCACTGTAGACTGAAATATACCCATCACACACCTCCACCCATCCATCCCAGACACACACCGAGTAAGTGATGCTGCCAGTTCCTGAGATAAGTTCTCAGCATGCCACACTTTGCCCATCTGGCCTTTGTCAATGCCACTGGGGCCACCAGGCAGAGCAGGAGGGCCCTGGAAGGAGGGACAAAAGTGTGAGACATGTGGAAGAGTAAATTTGCTGTGTCTCCTCCACCCAGTGTATGCTCAGCCCAAGTTGGACACTGAAGCTGCCCTGATCGTGATAGCTACAGTCCCTCCACTGGCTTATGGTGCAGAAATGGAAGTGGAAGATGCATGCTATGATGGATAGGGCTGGTACCTGGTAGCTAGTCCTATTATGTCAGTGCAGTGCTGCTCACCTGTGCCCATTCCTCTTCATCCTCGCTGCTCCCATCCCTGCTGCTATCTCCGCCACTGCTGACCCCTCCACTGAGATGAGCGCGTTCCCACTGAAATTGTTCCAGCAACAGCACATGTGCTGGGCCCTGGGCTCTTAGCGCAGCCTCCCGCAGCTCCAGACCCCGCTTTTCTCTCCGCACTAGTTGCAGCTGCAGCATAAGATCAGCGAGGCTCTCCTGAGGGACCAAGCAGAGGGTACAATATTTGTGTTAGTCAATATCTGGGAAAACAGGCCCTGGGAGGTGCCTATGAAGGTTGGGAAAACACTCACACCTTTCTCTCTAGAAAGCTATCTATAGCAGTGGAAATGGCAGGTCATTTAAATAATTAGTAGCTTGGTGGAAGCTTCTAGAATTTCTCAGACTCCAGAAACTATATTCATTTTAATTAATTTATTTTTTTTGTTTTTTCAAGGTAGGGTCTCACTCTAGCTCAGGTGACCTGGAATTCACTCTGTAGTCTCAGGGTGGCCTTGAACTTAAGGCGATCCTCCTACCTCTGCCTCCCAAGTGCTGGGATTAAAGGCGTGCGCCACCACGCCTGACTTATTTTTTGTTTTTTTGAAGTAGCTCTAGCCCAGGCTGACCTGGAAATTACGATGTAGTCTCAGGCTGGCCTCAAACTCACAGAGATCCTCCTACCTCTGCCTCCTGAGTACTGGAATTAAAGGCAAACACCACCACATCTAGCCAGAAACTACTTTTTAAAAAAACATTTGAGGGCTGGAGAGATGGTTTAGCAGTTAAGGCACTTGCCTGTGAAGCCTAAGGACCCATGTTCAACTCTCCAGGTCCCATGTAAGCCAGATGCAAGGTAATACAAGTGTGCAAGGTCACACATGCGCACTAGGTGGTGCATGTCTGGAGTTCAATTACAGTGGCTAGAGGCCCTGGCCCACCAATTCTCTCTCTCTCTCTCTCATTTAAAAAAAAAAGAGACAGAGCTGGGCGTGGTGGCGCACGCCTTTAATCCCAGCACTTGGGAGGCAGAGGTAGGAGGATCGCCGAGAGTTCGAGGCCACCCTGAGACTACATAGTTAATTCCAGGTCAGCCTGGACCAGAGTGAGACCCTACCTTGCAAAACCAAAAAAAAAAAAAAAAAAAGAGAGAGAGACAGGTTTTTTCTATGTACCTCAGGCTGGCCTTAAACTTCTGATCCTCTTGCCTCAGCCTCCCAAGTGCTGGTATTTCATGTATGCACCCCTATGCGTGGCTTTAAAATCCTTCCTTCCTTCCTTCCCTCCCTCCCTCTTTCCCTCTCTCTCTTTCTTTCCCTCTTTCCTTCTTTCTTATTGATTTTGTCGAGGTAGGGTCTCACTCTAGTCCAGGCTGACCTGGAATTCACTATGTAGTCTCAGGGTGGCTTTGAACTCATGATGACCCTCCTACCTCTGCGTCCCGAGTGCTGGGATTAAAGGCGTGCGTCACCATGCCTGGTTGATTTATTTAACTTTTTGTTTGTGTGTGTGTATGTGTTTGTACATGTACATGTGGTGTGTGTGTGCGTGCCTGCAGGCCAGAGGACTGTCAATCTGAAGTCATTCCTTAGGGGTGCTCTATACCTCTTTTTGAGACAAGGTCTCTCATTGCCCTGGAGTTCACTGATAGGCTAGACTGGCTGGCCAGAAAGCTCCAGGGATCCTCCTGTCTCCACCTCCCTAGTGTTGAGATCAAGTGTGTGCCACCATGCCTGGCATTTATATAGGTAGTAGGGATCAAACTCAGGTACTCATGCATTCAAGGCAAGCACTTTATCCACTGAGTTATCTCTTCAGCCCCATGCTGGGCTTGTGTGTGTGTTCCTGAGAAATATAACTCAAGATTTTTTTTTTTTTCATTTTTTGGTTTTTCAAGGTAGGGTCTCACTCTAGCCCAGGCTGACCTGGAATTCACTATGTAATCTCAGGGTGGCCTTGAACTCATGGCGATCCTCTTACCTTTGCCTCCCGAATGCTGGGATTAAAGGTGTGTGCTACCACACCTGACTAACTTTTTTTTTTTTTTTTTCTTTTGACACAGGTCTCATGTCACCCTAGCTGACCTTGAGCTTGCTAATGTACTCACAGCTGGTCTTGAATTTAAACTCCTGATCCTTCTGCTTCAGCCTCCTGAGTGCTGGCATTTTATGTGTGTACATCATCAAGCTCAGCTAAGTATTCTTAATTCTGAAGAAAGTTTAAGAACTTTCTGCAAAATAAAGTGTCTGAGCTTCCTGGCAGCCTGGGAAAAAAGAGAAGTATGACCACGCCCGGCTAACTCAAGATTTGATGCATGTTAGACAAGTGCCTTACTAGTACTAATCTACAACCACAGCTCCAGAACTGAGACTTTTCTTGCCTGGCTACATCCTCACATTCTTGTTGCCCCTCATCCTCCCATAGGAAAGAACATTTTCTTTTCTTTTTAAAAAATTTTAGCGGGGCTGGGCGTGGTGGCGCACGCCTTTAATCCCAGCACTCGGGAGGCAGAGGTAGGAGGATCGCCGAGAGTTCGAGGCCACCCTGAGACTACATAGTTAATTCCAGGTCAGCCTGGACCAAAGGGAGACCCTACCTTGCAAAAAAAAAAAAAAAAATTATCTATTTATTTGAGAGAAAGAGAGAGAGGGAGGGAGAGAAGGTGGGCACCTCCAGCCACTGCAAACGAACTCCAGATGAATGTGCCACTTTGTGCATCTGGCTTACATGGGTCCTGGGGAATCAAATCTGGGTCCTTTGGTTTTGCAGGCAAGTGTCTTCACTGCTCTTTTCTTTTTTTGAGACAAAGTAGCCCTCCTGGCTTCAAACTTACTGTGTAGCTGAGGATCCTTCTGTCTTTACCTGGGATTACAGGCATGTACTTTTTATGCTTTGTGCATGTTAGACAAGCACTTCACCAATTGAGTTATACCTCCAAAAGTACGAGCATTTTGGAAAGCCAAATTCAGTGTCTAATGAAAAACTGAACCCCACAGGACATCCCTTAAACCTCAACCCCAGGGATGGCTCAGCAGGTAAGAGAGCTTGCCATGCAAGCATGAGGGCCTGAGAAGGATGGGTGTGCCCATGCATGCCTGTAACCCTAGTTCTGTGGGGGTTGGAAACAGGACAATTGCTGGGGCTTGCTGGTCTATCAGTCGGACCAAGAATGGCAGCTTCAGGTTCAGTTAAGAGACTCCATCTCGAGGAAACAATGCAGAAGAGTGGTAGAGGAGGATAGCTGACATTCTCTTCTGCTCCTTCAGATGCACATGACACATGCACATCTACACACACATGCATATACACACCACATGTACTATACACATGCCAACAAACAACCCTTAACTCTAATTCTCCATCCAGAAAACTTGCCCAGCACAAGAAGAATATCCCTTGCTGCTAATCCCCAAGGACAGACATTCAGCTCAGCTGTAGCCCATATGTACCCGTGTGGCCACCAGGTCCTGTTGGATCTGTGACTTCTCCAGCCGGGGCAGGGATGGGCCAGTCTGTGTATCTAGAATGGTCTGTACCATGGCTTCTGCATGGGGCATGATAGGCCAAGGTGTGGTGGTGGGGCCAGGCTCTAGGGGGATCTTCACCAGAGCACGGCATTCCTGAAGATGCTGGATATAGCCTTGGAGTTCAGCAGCCAGTTCCTGTGGTGTTGGCTTGTCCACACTACTGCCTTCAGGGCTACAGGAGACAGGAGATGAGCTTGTGTTAGCATCTGGTGATGGCTGTGCTGATGCATGGTAGCTCCACAGACATTGGCCATGCTGATTCCTACGTAGCCTGTTGAGGGTCTGTCCTACCAAAATAGCCAGCATTATACAAGAAAGCCAATGGGAAGATACTTCAAGACAACAAGGGGGAGACTAGTGTTGTGGCTTAGTAGGTTGAATACTTGCCTAACATGCACAAGGCCCTGCATTCTATTCCCAGTACTGCATAAGTAAGATGTAGTGACACATACCAGCACTCACTTGGGAGGTGAAGGCTGAAAGCTGGCCTGGGCTACATGAGACCCTGTCTCAAAAATAAAAAACAGGGAGCTGGCAAGATGGCTCAGAGGTTAAGAGGCTTGTTTGCAAACCCTAATGACTTGGGTTCAATTCCTTAGTATCCACATAAAGCCAGATGCACAAAGTGGTGCAAATGTCTGGAGTTCATTTGCAGTTGCTAGAGGCCCGTATGCCCACCTCTCTCTCTCTCCTTGAAAATAAATAAATTTAGAAAACAAACAAAAATAAACATGGTATATGCATGGTGGCAACCCACTGGGCATTGTGGGGATCAATGTTTTTTCTTTGTGGCATGTGTGGTGTATGTGTATTCATATGTGTGGGTACATGTGTCTGTGCATGTGGAAGCCAGAGGCCAATATCAGGTGTCTTCTTCCTTATTTTTTTTTGTGTGCATGTGAGTACAGGTGTGTATGTGCCATGGCACATGTGTGGAGGGAGGCCAGAGGACTACTTCAGGTGTCAGTCTTGATCTTCCACCATGTATGTAGCCGTGTCTTTCATTGTTCACCAGGCTAGCTGACCCATGAACTTCCTGTCCACCTCTCCACATCCCATCCTGCTGTAGGCATGCTGAAATTTTATAAACATGAAACTATAAATATTTTAAAAATATTTTTTATTGATTGATTTGAGAGAGAGAAAGAACGGCAGATAAGGATAGAGAGAACGGGCATGCCAGGGCCTCTAGCCACTGCAAACAAACTCTAGATGCATGCCTCACCTTGAATCGAACCTAGGTCCTTAGGATTTCAGACAAGCACCTTAACCTCTAATCCATCTCCTCAGCCCAAAATTATAAACATTTTTTTCTTTTTGGTTTTTCTAGGTAGGGTCTCACTCGGCCCAGGCTGACCTGGAATTAACTATGTACTCTCAGGGTGGCCTCAAACTCTCAGCAATCCTCCTACCTCTGCCTCCCAAATGCTGGGATTAAAGGTATGCACCATCACACACAGCCAAAATTATAAACATTTTTATGTGGGTGCTGGGAAAAAGAACTCAGGTTCTCATGCTTGTATGGCAAGTGCTTTATTGACTGATCCATCTTCCCACCCAGAGTGTAAATCGTGATTGTCAACTTGCCTGGATTGAGAAGAATCTAGAAGATAAGTGGAGCATATCTTAAGGCATGTCTGATGGTGTTTCCAGATGCTGGAGGCTCAGACATGACCAAAGGATTATTCCCTTGATTTATATTGTGACAGTAGTATTGGGAGGTGGTGAAAGGCAGGAGGAAGAGCAGCTGGAGGAAGTAGGTTCTTGAGGGTTCTATCTTGTTCTTCCCTACATTCCCTCTCTCTGCTTCTTGGCCCCTACCATGGACTGACACCTCTGAAACCATGATCCAAAATAAATCCTTCATATATAGTATATATACATATATAATGTTAATATGTTAATATTGAAAGATGAATGGAGGGTCTTTGCACATGTGAGGCATACTTTCCTACTGAAGGACCCACTCCAGTCAGGCTTTACTGCAACACACCAAGATGGACTCAGTGCCAACCCTGCTGGGCATAGTGATACAGAAGCCACCATACACCAATTTCTGGGAGTCCCATCCCCCCCACCCAGGTATTCACTCTCTGGCCAGCACAGTTCTTTGGGTATCCAGGGGTACCTGGGCTGTGGTGTCCCTCCATTTATGGCAGCCTCTTTTTCTGTCAGCAGCCTGGATGCTTCCTTCTCAGCCGCCTGCAGATCATGTGTGGTGTCTTTGTCCTTGGCTCCTGAGCCAGCCTCCCGCAGAGCGAGCAGCACCCCATACGCCTCCTCACAATTCTCACTGTGGGACATTGATTCTGAGTACTTCAATACACCCAGCCTGGAGCCAGGCATCTCAGCAATTGAGATACTGAGACAGATCACTAGGAGTTCAAGACCAGCTTAGACAAAATAGCAAGTACCAGGGCGGCCCATCCTCCCATCCCTACCCAAACTGTTACCATCATTGGCAGCCAGCACTGACCTATACTGCAGGGCCAGGTGCAGAGCAGTCACCTCAGCCTCCCGCTGGCCCAGCTGCATGCTGAGACCCTCACAGCGTCCCTTGTAGCCCTGGAGCACAGCCAGCAGCAGGCGGTTGAAGCATTTCAGCTTCTCGATGCTCCTGTCTCCAAGGAGGGCAGAAAGAGAGTGAGGGAGGCCCCAGCAGCTGCCAGAACCCAATCTCCTCCCACACTTCTTTCCCCTTCTCTGCACTGTCTTCCTCTTCCTTCTTCCTTCCTCCCTGTCTTCCTTCTCCTTTCCCTCCACTTCTTTTTCTCTCTGTTACTATTCACTGCTCCATTATCTGCTCTTTCCCCCTCCCTGTCCTCGTTCTGCTCCTCCTCATCCTCTCCCTCCTCCTTTTCTGTTTCTTTTTGCTTGTGTCCTTTCTTCTCCTTCCCTTCCTCTTCCTCTCCCTTCCCTTCTTCATTATCTCCCTCCTCCTTTTCCTTTCCTTCCTCTTTCTCCTGCTTCCACTGCAGAGTGAAAGGGTGAGATCCAGCAGTGGGAGGGAGGTATATGGCCTTATGAGCTCAGCTTCTGCAGCTCTTACCCCCTGAGCTGCTTCATCTGGTCTTCCATGACGTGCATCTCAGGGGCTGGGGCCTGTGTGGAAAGACACCCAAAGATCTGGGTGCTGGAGTCACTTTGTAGACGTCGGAGCAGGGGATGAGGCAGGGGAGAGTCCTGCTGGAAGACATGACTGGATTTACCTAAATGTCATCATGACTCTTTTTCTCTTCTTTTTGTGGTACTTGGGATGGCACCCAGAATTTTAATCTCAGGCTCACCTGAGTCTCCCAGGTCTCTCTTTCTGCTCCAGAGCTGCTGGAATCACTGCCTCGGCCCCTAGCTTGGCTGTGGCAGGGAGGTGAGGAGGTCTCCAGCTTCAACAGAGAGTCTTGCAGCTCCTGGACCTGTAGGGGTGATGAGGATTGTGAGGCTGAAGCTCTAGGAACCTGCCACCCTTCTTGGCTGCTCCACCAGAATAGCAAGAGACTCCATCGGGAAGAACTGTAAGTGTTCACACCCATCTGATCCTTCACCATATGGCCTTGGGTAGGTCCTTGGCCAAGCACTCATCTACTCAACAGCTATCAATCCAGCCAGAAAGTGGCCCACACGAGTGGGAATAGATACCCCCTCCATTGTTCTTTTAGAATATATATTATGATGGGGACTCTGTGTTTCCTAGGTTGGTCTGGAATTCCTGGACTAAAGCAATCCTCACTCCTCAGCCTACAAAGTAGCTGGGATTACACCATCATACCTGGTAATGGTAATTTTCTTTTTGGGCAGGAGAGAATGCTGGAGATGGCACTTAGGGCTCAAGCAGGGAAGGTGGGTCTACTGCCAAGCCATATTCCCAGCCCTCTTTTTCCTTTTATTTGAGACAGTCTCCTTAAATTGCCCAGGTTAGTGTTTAATTTACAATCTTCCTACACAACCTTACCCAGCCTGCTGCCAGCTCTACTTTCTGTATCACTGAGAATCGATCTGCCCGTTTCTGATCACCTCCACAATTTCTATGTGGTACCATTACCAGGGTTAGCTTCAGCCCTAGACCATTCCTACAGTTGCCAGCAGATGTCATGAGAACACCTGCAACAGAGCCCTCCCCTGTGATCAGAACCCTATGTGTCTCCCACTACACCCAGAGCTCAGACAGATCTTCAGCCAGCCCTCAATGCTCTGCACAATTTGCTCCCTCACCTCCCTAGACTCATTTCAGCCTGTTCCACTTTGTTCCAGCCACAGTGGCCTTGTGATGCTAGGGCAATTGTTTTGCCACTGAACTACAAAAAAGATTTTTTTTTTTTTTTTTTTGAGACAAAGATTGATGTAGCCCAGGCTGGTCTCAAACTCACTACACAGTGAGAATGACCTTGAACTCCTGATCTTCCTGCCTCTACTTCCTGAGTGCTAAGATGACAGGGGTGTGCCACCACATCCTATTTATTGGATGCTGGGATGGAAAAGAGAATTTGGTTCATGATAGGAAAGCATTCTATGAACCGAGCTACAGCCCCAGCCCCTCTCTCCAAGTCCCCCAAATTTGCTTTTTAAGACAGTCTCAGTATTTATCCACCACCCCTAGCTTCCTCCTAGTTTTCATTCAACAGGGTCAAGTTCATCTTCTCTTCTGAGATTACCAGGGACCTTTGTCTGGCTTGGTTACTGGACTCAGCCATAAGTGTTGAATGGTTTGTTGAATGAATAAATGAGTATGCCTACCTCCTCTCCACTCACCTGCCTTTGCAGAGTCTCTGTCTCAGCCTGGGTGGCATGCAGCAAAGCCTGTGTTCGGACCAACTCCTCCTCCCGGCTGCCCAGGGCCAGCCGTAGCCAGGTGTTCTTCTCAGAGAGGCGGGCTGCCTCGAGTTGGCCATGTCCTGCCCATTCTTGCTCCCCGAATGGCCCTGGTCTTTCCTCATTTCTGCCTTCTGCCTCCATCAGTCTGGAACAACTCCGGGAATGGTGGTGCCATGCAGCAGCAGTTGCTTCCAGAGAGCTCAATGCTTGCTGGAGGGCCTCAAACACATCAGGGGTGGCATTTCTGGCGGGAACAGTGTCCCCATCCTGGGGGGATGCTTCTGGGGTCTGGTAGGCTTCCAGTGCAGGCTGATACTGTTCCTGGGGGAATGGGGCCAGATCCTTGCAAGGGCCCATATCAGCATCTTCCTTGGTCCTGTGAAGCCAGCCCAGGAATGTGAGCCACCTGAGGCTCCTCAGGGACCTCAGGACTTAACCTTGGGTCCCTGGGGAGGGTAAGCCAGCAGTAGGTTGTCAGGAGGTGCAAAAAGAAAGAAGAGGAAGGAGAGAAGAGGAAGAGGAGCAGGGGGATGGCATGGTATATAAAGAAAAGGAGAGAAAACCAGAAGGAGGAGTAGGAGAGATAGAAAAAAAGAGGAGGGGAAGAAGTGGAAGGGAGAGAGGAGAAAGAAAGGCAGGCAGAGGAGGATCATGGGGAGCTATGGCAGATACAGGAGCAGGGCAGGGGCATAGAGGATTGTGCAATGTACTGAAGCAGAAGGTGCACACTTAACAGGTCTTACCATCTCTCTGGGCCCTGGCCATTGGTCTCCACAATGGGGTCCAACAGTTCCTGCTCAAGGCAATCCTGAAGTGGCCCAGGTATAGCCTTGGAACTCCCACCAGCAGTCTCAACTTCCTCTGAGCTCTCAGCCACTGGGTCCAGTTCACCCTGCAAATGATTCCAGTGCCCAGTTCTGAGCCCAGCAGCCTTGGGGTCTTGGGATTCCTTGTAGTTGGGTGTGGCAAGGAGAGGGGGCCACTTACAGGTGGAGGATGTCTCCCTCTGCGGCTTCTGGGCCGTGTGGCCCAGGCACTCTCCTGTGAAACAACAGCATTGATTCTTCCTCTAGGCCTTGAGTTATCAGTGTTAATTTAACACATTTGAATATTTGTATGTTTCCCTTAATGGGCAGTTCTCCACCTGTCACCTTTGCCCCCACTTTTCCTTCCCTATCCCTGCATTGCAATCCTCCTGCCTCATCCCCTGTAGTCCAGAGATTACAGGCCTGTGACACCACATCATGAACTTCTTTAGTCTTTTTGATCTTTTACTTCTCTGCGCTTTCCTGTCTCCCCCATCTGGGCATGGGATGGGGACTCCAAAAGACCCACTTCCTCCAAGGATACACCTGACCCAAAACTTCCTAACTTGGGGTTGAACCCCACCATACTCTCTACCTTTCTGCTCATCCAGGAGTGCTTCGAACAGAGGCCAGAGCTTCTGGGCACCTCTCCTGGCAGTCAGGCTGCTGCTCCCTTAGGCTGGGCTGGCCAAGTCTAGCCTGGGAGGGGTCAGGAAACAGGAAGCCCCCTTCCTTGGCTCCGTGACATTATTGTGCTGTTTCCTCCTTCAAGACAGGAGTTTCCTCCAGGACAGGGGACAGGATGAAGAACAAGTACACATGTGTAGTTCCCAAGATGCCAGCTACATCTTTTGCAACCTCCAAGCCACTGATTTTCTCAACAAAGGATTTTCTGGGAACATATCTGTATTTTCAATTTCTCTCTTTTTTTTTTTTCGAGGTAGTTTTTTTTTTCCCCCACTATAGCCCAGGAATATGTAGTCTCAGGGTGGCCTCAAACAAACGGCCATCCTCCTACCCTGTTTCCCAATTGCTGGGATTAAAGGCATGCGCCACCACGCTCAGCTTTTTGGGGGATGGGGGGAGGGCAGGGTCTCAGGGAGCTCAGGCTGTCCTCGAACTGGCTATATAGCCGAGTTTGGCTTTGAACTTCTGATCCTTCTTGCCTCAGCTTCAGTGCTGAGATAATAAAACATGCACCACCAGACAACCCATAGGCACTTTTTTTGTTTTGTTTTTTGTTTTTCCAGATGAAACATGCACCTATATCTCAGTCCAGACAACCCTGGGATTAAACAGGCACTTTTTTTGTTTTTTTTTTTTGTTTTTGTTTTTCCAGATAGAGTCTCACTCTAGTCCAGGCTGCCCTGAAATTCACTATATAGTCTCAGGGTGGCCTCGAACTCATACCAATCCTTCTACCTCTACTTCTCTAGTGCTGGGATTAAAGGCGTGCGCCACCACGCCCGGCATTTGTTTTTATTTTTATTTATTTTTGCCATATGTAAAATAAGGATCATAATTAAGTAACTGGGCGGGCCCTTGGCTATCGCAACTGAGGCCACTCCCAACCCCATCAATTGGCTCCACCTCTTCTCCTAACTCCCGGCCAGTACAATCCCACCTCGTTTATCCCATTACAAAACAAACCCAACTCTTCAACTGTTGAAGCTTTGATTCGGCCAGAAACAGACTCTGCCCAACCTTTGGACAAGCATATACCACATCCACTCCCATTACACTCCAGGCCCCGCCCCACTTAGCCCTAACTCCAGTCTATCAGACTCCAAGCACTGCCCCTAGCACAGTCTCAACCTCTGCGGCCTTCTCCGGTTCAGATCTGCGCCCGGCTGGAGCACCGCTGAACTACATTTCCCAGGAGGCGTCGTGGCTGCGCCACACAACTTCCGGCTAGAAAGATGGCGGCTTCCCGTAGAATCGCTGGTTGAATTTAGGTGTTCAGGCTTGCGTGAGTAATATTGGGCAGTGAAGGTGGGTGGAGCTCGATCCCTAGAGTTCCAGAGGCCCCACACATCGCCTTTTCCGCAACTTACGCCTTCATCTCTGGATCTCCCGTGGTCTAACCTCCATTCTTGCTGCACCTAAAGGTTTGTTTTCCTTGGAGGAGGTGGGGGCTGCAGGGTCCTCACATGCCATCGCGGGAGCCCAGCGCCCTGGCCTCTTTGAGACTCCTCCAGGCAGTCCAGCGTCCTCCGAACAGAATCCTTTAGTGTCCAAGACACCTCTAGCTTCAGGTGACAGGAAGCCCAATCTACGAAGCAACAAAGGGAAGCTTGTAGTTTATGCATTGGATTCAAGGCATAGCTAGAGCCAGGTGCTCAGAAATCACTGTAATTTTGTGCGTGGACATCACTTCAGTCAGGCACTTGGTATCTCTTAGAGGCCCTAGAGGGCTTTCAGGATCTTCCCGACGTCTTTCTTCCCTGCTCTGAAACCCTAACAGGTGTCGCTTTTACCTTTGTCTCTGTTGAAAGTCCTAGCTGTTCTTGCCATTGCTGGGCCCATATTGAGTCATTCATCGTCTCTGAGCCATTTACAGTGACCAGGCAATTGGGCAACTTAGCTCATTGGCCAAGTGCGGGAGAGGGACAGGTCTAGCCCTATGGAAAACATGGCAAAGCTATTAATTTACTTTTGGCTGTTCCGTGCTCATTTATCTAAAGGGGTCCAATCTACAGGTGAGGAAACAGTCCTTGCTAGCAGAGGCCCACAGTAAGTAACTGGCTTATGGCCAATTTTTGTTGTTGTTTTGTTTTGTTTTTCAAGGTAGTGTTTTCCTCTAGCCCAGGTTGACCTGGAATTTACTGTGTAGTCTCAGGCTGGCCTTGAACTCACAGTGATCCTCTTACCTCAGCCTCCCGAGTGCTGGGATTAAAGGTGCGTGCCACCACGCCTGGCTGGCCAAATGTTTTTAAAACTTTGAAGGCAGGATCCTGGCCTCCACGGTGCCCACTCCATCCAGCCACCCAAGAGCCATGGACGTAGCTGGGCCCAACAGCCCCACCGAAGAGGAAGAGGTGGGAGAAGAGGAGGCAACAGCAGAGCCTCGACCACGCACACGTTCCAACCCTGAGGGGGCCGAGGACCGGGCCCTGGGAGCTCAGGCCAGTGTGGGCAGTCGCAGTGAGGGTGAGGGAGAAGCAGCCAGTGCAGAGGATGGGGCATCAAACGCAACAGTTGCTGGACCTAAGCCCTGGCAGATGTCACCACCCACGCCTGAGGTCCAGATTCGAACCCCAAGGGTCAACTGTCCAGAGAAGGTGGTATGTGAGGGGCTTAGCCTGGGGAAACTTGAGTTGGCTGTTCCTCCCTGTTAGTATTTATTTTGCAAATGCTGCCTTGGTTTCCTGTGGTTTCCACAACTACCATATGGCTTGGTGGTTAAAACAGCATGAATTTACTCTTCTTTTTTGTTGCATTGGAAATGCAACCTGGGGTTCCAGACATACTCCATAAGTGCTCTGTCACTGAGCCACGCCCCCAGCCCCTTGCTGGGGTTTCTAGGTGAGCCATGCCCTTGCTGTAAAGGGTTTGGGGTGTATCCTGGGGGTTTAGCTGTGTGCTCCCTCTCCCCCTTCCACTGTGTTACAGATCATCTGCCTGGACCTGTCCGAGGAAATGTCACTGCCCAAGCTGGAGTCATTCAATGGGTGAGGTGGTGTTGGATCCCTTGCTCTGAGACTCTCTCATGCTGTGTTGTCTTTGTGCCCTATAGGATCCTAGTAGCAATGTCACCTCATAGTTATAATTAGCTGTGGCCATCCACACTCAGTTCCAAGTGTGAGACATATCATAGCACTGACTTGGAGACTCTGAGAATTCATGAGATCCCAGAAGGCCTCAGTCCTTAGTCAGGCTTAAAGCTGTTGTCCAGAGCCAACTGGTGGCTGTGAGAGAGTAGGTCACATGATGTGCATGGATGGGCTCTGGTGGCTTCTGCTAGATGCCATGGGTGAGGCTTCTATGAGTTAGTGGTACACACTTGTTATCCCAGCAATCAGGAGGTGGAGGCAGGAGTTCAGGTCAGTTTTAGCTACATAGTGGGGCTGGACTACACAAGACTGTCTCAAAAACCAAACAAATGAGAGCTGAGGACATGGCTTAGTGGGTAAGATGCTTGCCATTCAAGCATGAGGATTGAGTTTTATCCCCAGCACTCACGTAAAATAAACTGGGTGTGACTGCACATGTCTGTCATCCCAGTGCTGAGTGTGTAGGGGTTAGGGAGGGAGGAGACAGGGGGATTCTTTAGGCCATTTGGCTAGCTAGTCTAGCTTACTTGGTGAACTCCTGGCCAATGAGAGACTCTGTCCCAAAGGAGGTTGATAATGCCTGAGGAGTTATCATATGGCTTACACACACATACTTTAAAAGAAAAAAAGAGGGTTGGCGAGATGACTCAGCAGTTAAAGGCACTTGCTTGCAAAGTCAGCTGGCCCAGGTTCAATTGCCCAATATCTACATAAAGCCAGATGCAAGAGTGGTGCATGCATCTGGAGTGCATTTGCAGTGGTAAGAGGCCCTGGCATGTACACACACACACAAATATCCAGTACAACAAATCAGTAGGATGAGGCCTCCTTTCTCTTGCTGGCACCCATAGGGTCTAGCTGAGTCTGTAAGAGGAATGCGATCTTTGGAAGGCTGAGGTCAGAGGTCTCAGGGTCAGTTTTGTATGGAAGTGGCTCCTCCTGCTATATGAGCTCAATCTCTAAGGCCGCTTGGGTTGTGGAGAACCTCACCCCACCTTTCTGTGTTCTCAGCTCCAAAACCAACGCCCTGAACGTTTCCCAGAAAATGATTGAGATGTTTGTGCGCACCAAACACAAAATTGACAAGAGCCATGAATTTGCACTGGTTGTGGTGAACGATGACTCTGCCTGGGTGAGACTCATGGGTGAAGGGCACCTTGGGAGTCCCTGAGGCCCATCATTCCCCCCTCCCTGAGGCCTGTACCTCTCCACAGCTGTCTGGCCTGACCTCCGACCCCCGAGAGCTCTGCAGCTGCCTCTATGACCTGGAGACAGCGTCTTGTTCCACCTTCAGTATCCTTTCTGCTGTCCAAGCCACTGAGAGCTGGCCCTGCTGGTTCTGAGTCCTGTTCTGTGACAGGCCAGGGCTGCTTATGCCTCTCTGCCTCAGTTTCCCCAACTGTGGGATGCACTACCTGTCCCTGGTTCCAATGAGCATAAAGTACACATTTAGGATCCCAAATTAAAAATGCTTCAAAATTATTAATTTCTTAGTTTTTTGAGATGTGATTTCACTCTTTAGCCCAGGATATCCTGAACTCATTGTGTAGCCCAGGTTGGTCTTGGACTCACGGAGATCTGCCTGCCTCGGGCTTCTGAGTGCTGGGATTACAGCCATGAGCCACAGTGCCCAGCTTTTTTTTTTTTTTTTTTTTTTTTTTTTTTTTCCGAGACAGAGTTTGCTTCATAGCCAGGATGGCCTTATAGTCACAGCAATCCACTTATCTTAGACTCCTGAATATAGGGAGTCAGAGTCTCACTATATAGCTCTGTCTGACCTGGAACTCACTATTATAGCCCAGGCTGGCTTCAAACTCAGCAATTCTCCTACCTTATGCTCCCAAATTCTATAATGATAGGCATGTGCCACCACATCTGGCTTAAAATCCAAATATTTTGACCACCAACATGACATCAGAGGTGGAAAGTCAAAACAGACATAAGGCCAGAGTGCACATGCCTGTCACTCCACCACACTCAGGAGGCTGAAACAGGAGGATCACAAATTTCAGGCCATCCTGAATTGATGGCAAGACCCTGTTTCAAAACAAACACTTCCCATCCTCACCCTACCCCCCGCTCCAAAAAAAGTGGGGCTTTAGAGCACTTGCCCAGCATGCAGAAGGCCCTGGTGGCTCACACCTGTCATCCCAGCACTTGGAAGGTAGAGGCAGGAGGACTGGGAATTAAAGGACATTTTGGTAGTGAGTTTGAGGTTAGCCAGGGCTGCTGAGACCCTGTCTCCTAAAAACAACCAAACAACAAACCAATATAAATATGCAAGTATCCCCAAATCCAAAGCTATGTCAAGCCATTCAGTTTTCAGTGCCTTAGGTAAGGGTGCCAAACTTGTGATAAAGGCACAAACATGTGACTGGCACTCAGGATGTTTGTCCAAGGTATACCTTTGTATGGAACACTTCCTGCAGGAGCCAGTCAATAAGTAGTGATGTGTGACTACCCCTTTCAACTTGAGCATGACAGATTTTATGCCAATTTGAACATTAATAGTTCATAAGTCGTCCCCTGAAGTAGAAAACTTTTCTTGGGAGTCAGGAAAATATACTATATGAGTATAGTTGGGTGTGGTGGCTCACGCCTTTAATCCCAGCACTCGGTGGGGAGGCAGAGGTAGGAGAATGTATGTGAGTTTGAGGCCACCTTGTGACTACATTGTGAATTCCTGGTCCTATGGCGAGAGCAAGACCCTACCTTGAACCCCAAACCCCCCAAAAAAGAGTGTAGTGGGGAGAGAATCAGGTTATCTGTAGCTCACTGTTTGTAACTGGGAGGCCCTGCCCTGGGGGAAGGGAAGCTTTGAATCATTGAAGATTTTCAGAGGCCTTGAGACCAGCCTGCTTTGTGAGATGTGCCAAGAGGAAACAGGCTCAGAGATGGAAAGCCAGTTGGCCAGGATCATTTAGCCTTCCTCCTGAGATCCCCAGGGATCAGAGAATCCCTTGTTCTGCCACTCACCTTCTCCTTAGCATCCCAACAGATCTGGAAGGTCTCTTCAGCCTCATGTAAGTTACCCTTCTTCAAGAGATCATGGGCTGGGGGTGTGGCTCAGTGGTATACTCCTGCCTGGAACACCCAGTAAGGGGGTGTATCTTGGCAATATAGAGCCTGCCTAGAATCTGTGGTGAGGGGCAGAGATCCTAGCTGAGCAGTAGAACATGCTAGCATGAGGCCCTTGATTCCATCCCCAACAGCAAAAAGAGATCAGATAGTAATGATTTTCAGCTTTGTGGGTCAGGTGATCTCCTGTCAGAGTTACTCATTTCTGCCATGGAATGGATGTGGCCATGTGCCAAGAAAAGCTTATTTAGCGGGGCTGGAGATATGGCTAAATAGTTAAAGGTGCTTAGTTGCAAAACCTGACCACTTGGATTCAATTTCCCAGTACCCATGTAAAGCCAGGCACACAAAGTGGCACATGCATCTGGACTTTGTTTGCAGAGGCGGGAATCCCTGGGGTGCCAATTCTCTCTCTGTCTCACCTCCTCCTTACCTCCCCCATCTCTACAAACAAAAACAAAAAACCAGGCTGGAGAGATGGCTCATAGGTTAAGACATTTGCCTGCAAAGCTTAAGGACCCAGGTTTAATTCCCCAGCATCCACATAATCCAGATGCACAAGGTGGCCCATACATCTGGAGTTCGTTTGCAGTGTCTAAAGGCCCTGGCACACTCGTTCCCTCTCTCTAAATAAGTAAATAAGTAAAATATTTTTTAAAAACCTTTATTTAGGGACATTGGAGTTTGAATTTATTTGTTTGTTTACTTTTTGAGATAAGACCTCCCCTGCCCTTTTATGCATTCTCTTCCCATGGCCTCGCTTAGGTGTCACTATGTATCCCAAGCTGTTCTGATACTTGCTGTGTAGCCCAGGTAGGCCTCAAACTCATGACAATCCTACTTATGCCTCCCAAGTGCTGGGGCCATGTGTGTGCTGCATCCATGATTCTGTTTATTCATTTATTTATTTTTGAGACAGTTTCTCTGTGTAGCTGTAGGTTGTCTGGCACTCAGTATGGCACTGAGAGCAGGTAGCCTCAAACTTGCCTCTGCCTTCTGAGTGCTGAAATTTCAGGTGTGTGCCATCACACCTAGCTTGAGTCTACTTATGATTTTTTTTTCTGTGTGTGTTGGGGAGGGACCTCAGGACCTCATGCATGCTGAGTGATTACCACAGCCTCACTGCAGCCCCCACCTCCTTCCCTTTCCTCCCTTCTCTTTCCCTCTCCTCCTTCCCCTTCTCTCCTCCCTTTGTCTCTCCCTCCTTACCCCTCTCTTGTTTTTTTTTGAGGTAGGGTCTCATTCTAGCCCAGGTTGACCTGGAACTCACCCTGTAGTCCCAGGCTGGCTTTGAGCTCACCATGATCCTTCTAATTCTGCCTTCCAAGTGCTGGGATTAAAGGTGTGCACCACCATACCTGGCTTCTTTGAGCCTATTTTGAGACTGTGTGTGTATTTTAATATTTTTATTTATTTATTTATTTATTTATTTATTTATTTATTTATTTACTAGAGAGGGAGAGAGAATATGGGTGCACCAGGGCCTCTAGTCACTACAAATGAACTCCAGACACATGTGCTACCATGTGCATCTGGCTTTACTTGGGCCCTGGGGGGAGTTGAGCCTGGGTCTTTAGGCTTCACTGACAAGCACCTTAACCACTAAGCCATCTACGTAACCCTATTTTTTGTTCATTTCTTTTTCTTCTTCTTCTTCTTTTTTTTTTTTTTTTTTTTTTTTTTTTTTGTTTTTGGGGTAGGGTCTCGGTCTAGCTCAGGCTCACCTGGAATTCACTATGTAGTCTCAGGGTGCCCTCGAACTCATGGCGATCCTCCCACCTCTGCCTCTCGAGTGCTGGGATTAAAGGTGTGCACCACCACACCCAGCTTTTTGTTCTTTTTTTAAAATAATTTTATTTTTGAGAGAGAGAGAAAGAATGGGCACGCCAGAGCCTTTCTGCCATTGTGAATGAACTCCAGATGTATACGCACACTTGCGTCACTGTGTGGCTGGCTAAGTGGGACCTGGAGATTTGAATATGCATTCTTAGGCTTTGCAGACAAGCACCTTAACCAGCCCAATTTGTCGATTTTTAATCTTTAATAAGCTTCCTGATTTGTCCATTTCTGGTCTTAGAATAGTTTTCTTTTGTCTCCTTTTTCTTGTTAATGACTAGCTTTGCTCTTTATATACAAAGGACTCAGGCTCTCTATCTAGGATGGTTGGCCTGTGAGGTGCAGCTTTGATGGAGGGGGACTGGCTGTCTCAGGAAAGCCTGGGAGAAGTCAGTGCCCCATAACGAGCTGTGTTCTGCAGCAGTGATGAAGGATGAGACACCTTGTTGCTCTGACCCCTTCTCCTGTTATCAACGCCCCCCACACACACAGCCAACAGAAGACTGAGCTGCCTGTCACGGAGAATGTGCAGACCATCCCACCCCCGTATGTGGTCCGCACCATCCTCGTCTACAGCCGCCTGCCCTGCCAGCCCCAATTCTCCATGACTGAGCCCATAAAGGTGAGTACAGTTTTCTGGAAGTTAGGGAAACCTATAGCTGTGAAGATGGTGGTCAGACACTGGGAGGGACTTACTGACCACAGAGGCCAACATGTCCAGTGATAGTGGCAGGAGCTGTTGTGAACCCAGGCGTGACAAGTCTCACAGGCTATTTCCTTTTTGTCTCCTGTAGAAAATGTTCCAGTGCCCATATTTCTTTTTTGATGTTGTATATATCCACAATGGTGTCGAAGAGAAGGAGGAGGAGAAGATGAGCTGGAAGGTGCGAGATGGAGCCTGGCATGTGACAGGCGGGGTTTGAGGGGATGTCATGGGGATACTTGCCTTAGACCTGGGGGGCTTCCCTGCCATTTGGTGGTCCTGGGCCCTGGTCCAGTTGGACTATAGTCATTTAGTCATTCAACAACCTGAGAGAGAGAGAGAGAATGGACGTGCCAGTGGCCTCTTAGCTGTTGTGAACGAATTCCAGATGCGTGTGCCCCCTTGTGGGCAAGTGTGGCATTGCACCCTTGTGTCACTTGCGTCTGGCTAACCATGGGACCTGGAGAATCGAAGGGGTGTTCTTTGGCTTGGCAGGCAGGCACCTTAACCGCCAAGCCATCTCTCAGCCCTCAGTAACCAATTTTATATGTGTGCTCAGAAGTAGTGGTGACTGATCAGATGGGAGCCATTGGGACCCCTGTTTCTCTTCCTGACTTTGCCCTTATTGTGTCCTCTGCCTGGAGTGTCTATCTCTCCCCACCTCTCCAGGTTCTGCTGCCTCTTCACCTCCAGCCCCTGAACTCAGTGCTTTAAAATTTATTTATTTATTTATTTATTTATTTATTTATTTATGAACAACAGAGAGAGAGAGAGAGAGAGAGAGAATGGGCATGCCAGGGCCTTCAGCCACTGCAAACAAACTCCAGATACATGCGCCACCTTGTGCATCTGGCTTATGTGGATATTGGGGAATTGAGCCTTGAACCGGGGTCCTTAGGTTTCACAGGCAAGCGCTTAACTGCAAAGCCATCTCTCCAGCCCCTCACTGTGGAATCTTGAGTGGGTGTTTGACTTCTCTGAGCCTCAGTTTATCTGACTATGAATTGGGGAAGACCCACTTCTGCCAGGCATGATGGTACAACACTGGGGTGGTGCTGAGGCAGGAGGATTGCCATGAGTTTTAGGCCAGCTTGGGCTACAGCTCAGCTTTTTTTTTTTTTTTTAAAGCACCTGTGAGAGGTGGTAACTTTAAGAGGAAGAGAGAGAAAGGCAGATAGAGTTGACGTGCCAGGGCCTGTAGCCTTTGCAAACAAGCTCCAGACTCATATGCCACTTTGTGCATTTGGCTTTGCATGGGTATTGTGGAATCGAGGCTGGGTCCTTTGGCTTTGCTGGCAAGCACCTTAACCACTAAGCCATGTCTCCAATTCAAGAGTAGCTGTTTTTTGCACTTTGTGTGTGTGTGTGTGTGTGTGTGTGGCTGGCTGGAGCAGAATGTTGGGTATCCAGCTGCACTGCTCTTCTGCTGGTCTCTTAACTGATTCCGCAGCTTTCAGGCTGGGCTCCTGTTGATTCTTGGCTCTCTGCTCTCCTGTGGGACTGAGATAACAGGTGTGCACGGCCATGCCCAGCTGTTTACGTGTGATCTGGAGATTAGAACTTTGGTGATCTTGAACAAGAAGCACAGGAAGTACACTTAATTGCTGAGCCATCTCTCCAGCTCTAAAGATCAGTTCTTAATCATACCTTCAATACCCAAGGGAAAAATCCTTCCTCTGGGGAGCCTTCCCTGTGTCCCAGGAAAGGTCAGCATGGGGGCCAGGGACATGTCTGCTTCTGACTGTGGATAGACTGTGCTGTATGGGGAGCTTCCTATAGTGCCGAGGATGAGAACTTGGGAATGTGTGCTGAACAGCTTCTTGCTGGCTCCTGCAGGACATGTTCACCTTCATAGGCAGCCTGGACACCAAGGGTACCAGCTACAAGTATGAAGTGGTGCTAGCAGGACCTGCCCTGGAGCTGCACAACTGCATGGCAAAACTGCTAGCTCACCCACTGCAGCGGCCCTGCCAGACACATGCCTCCTACAGCCTGCTGGAGGATGAGGAGGAAGCAACTGAGGGGGAGGCTACTGTGTGACCTGTTCCTGTTGCTGCCACCTGCGGTCACATGACCTTTGGATTAGAGCACTGGTTCTCAAACTCAGCTCCACGGGACACCTAGAGGTTCCAGGAGGCACCCAGGACTCTTGAGGGGCTCTGAGGAGAAGCCCAGCATTCCAGAAGTTCTCTCAGGAAGTCTGGGAATCCACTCCTCATGTTTCCTGGCCCATGTCCATTCTTAAGTTTGTCAGTTGTAATTGTCTCAAAATAAAAATCGACTCAGGCTCTCAGCAGGCTATTCATTGGACTCATCATAGTTGCCAATGTAGAAGACCCAACCATCAGAGCTGAAGGCAAACAGCTTCAGGTGCAGCTATTCCCAGGTGCCCTGACACCATAGCCACTGCCCTGAGAGGGGTGGGGGCAGGCAGGTGCTACACTGCCCAGTGTGGTTGGTGTACACTTTATTCTGCTTACAAATTTGTTACCCCCCAGAACCTATCCAACATACCCTTTCCTCAATAAGCCTTCTGGAGACCCTGGTTAGCTTCTGTATGACATGTTCACCTTTGTGGTCAGCCTTCATACCAAGTACCACCTACAAATATGAGGTGGCCTCAGATAGCACGGAGCATCCTCCAAAATCCCAAGTCCTCTTTAGCTTCATGCTCCACCCTGTTATGACTGGCCCTGATCCAGGGTTCTGACATGCTTTTTTTTGTTTTTTTTTTTTAGAGAGAGAGAGATACAGATAAGAGAATGGGCTTGCTAGCAGCCTCTCAGCCGCTGTGAACAAACTCCAGATGCCTGTGTCCCCTTGTGGGCAAGTGTGGCATTGCGCCCTTGAGTGAGTGACTGGCTAAATGTGGGACCTGGAGAATCGAATGGGTGTTCTTAGGCTTAGCAGGCAGGTGCCTTAACCACTAAGCCATCTCTCCAGCCCTGACATGCTCTTTTTAAAAATTATTTATTTGCATGCGTGTGCGTACATACACGCATGTGTGCGTGCACACCAGGGTCTCACTGCTGCAATGCTTGTCCAAGCTTTATGTGGGTGTCTGGGTGTAGTGGTTTGATTCTTGTGGCCCTCATAAACTTAGGTGTTCTAGATGCTAGATCTCCAGCAGATGGCAATTTGAAAATTAAAGCCACCTGGAGGCAGTTTATTGTTGGGGGTGGGCTTATGGGTGTTATAGCCAGTTTCCTCTTGCCAGTGTTTGGCACACTTCTGCTGCTTTAGTCTATCTGATGTTGGCTGGGAGGTGATGTCCACCCTCTGCTCATGCCATTGTTTTCCTGCATCATGGAGCTTCCCCTTGAGTCTCTAAGCCAAAATAAACCTTTTTTCTCCACAAGCTGCTCTTGGGTGTTTTTTTGTTTGTTTTTTTTTTTTTTTTTTTTTTTTTCGAGGTAGGGTCTCACTCTAGTTCAGGCTGACCTGAAATTCACTATGTAGTCTCAGGGTGGCCTTGAACTCTTGGCGATCCTCCTACCTCTGCCTCCCAAGTGCTGGGACTAAAGGTGTGCGCGACCATGCCAGGCCTTCTTGGGTGTTTTCTGCCAGCAATGTGAACCTGACTGCAATACAGGGGAATTGAACCCCATCTGGCAGACTTTGTAAGCAAGTATCTTTAACCACTGAGCCATCTCCCCAAGTCTGTCCAAGGTGGTTTTTTCTTTAAACTATTTATTTGAGAGATGGAAAGAGAGAGGCAGATAGAGAGAATGGGTGTGACAGGGCCTCCTGGGCACTGCAAATGAACTCCAGATGTATGCCCCACCTTGTGCATCTGGCTTTATGTGGGTACTGGGGAATTGAACCTGGGTCCTTTTGGCTTTGCCAGCAAGCATCTTAACTGCTAAGCCATCTCTTCAGCCCTGAGATGCTTTTGATTGGCCAAAGATGCCTTTCTTCCCTGGGAGTAAGATAAGGGTCCATGGGAACTACCACCTGTACTCCCAGAGGAGGAGGATGTCACAGAAGGTCTTTCTTCCACCACTTTTCCAGTGATTGTGAAATTTCCTGGCATATCCAATGATATAAAACAAAAATAGGGACTGGGGCTGTAGCTCAGTGTGCAGACTACTCACCTACCATGAACAGGGCTTTGGGTTCAATCTCCAGCATAAATCAGAATGGGCAGTGCAAATCTGTCATTCCAGCATACAGGGGATGGAGGAGGGGAATCAGGAGTTCAATGTCATTCTCAGCTATATAGCAAGTTTGAAGTCAGCCTGGGTTGGGGGGAGAGGGAGGGAGAAGAGAGAGTAGAGGAGAAGAAAGAAAAGGATAGGAGGGAGAGAATGAGTGAGAATGGTAAATTTCAGGCCAGCCAAGGCTGCGTAGTGAGACTGTTAGAGCTATTCCCCCATTCTTCAGATGGTCTCAAAATCCCTTCCCTTCAATGTAAGAGTCACATTCTGCTGGGTTAATACGGGTAACTTAACTCTTTCTCCCAAAAGCCAAGTGTGGTGGTGATGCTGCTATCTTGGCAGCAGGCCGGCTTGGGGGTACATTGGGAGATCCTGACCTTTTTTAAGGCAGGGTCTCACTACCAGTCTGGAATTTGCAACTACCCTCTTTTATCTTAGCTTTCCGAATCTCAGGTGCATCACCGGCCAGGCTGTTTCTCCAGTTCTGTATAGGGTAATTACACACCCATTGGCCTCCTTTTTGGCCGCCCCAGGCTCTGCCCCGGGCCAGCCTTGGTACTGGAGCCCTGACGGGCGCCCAGGCGCCGCATGAGCAGCGCGGGCAGAGAGCCAGTAAGGGATTCTGGGGCGGCGCCGGGAGCGAAGGGTAGGACCGCGCGTGCGCACACGCCTGACGCGCGAATTTGGAACCCGTGGGTGGCGACACCGCGGGGACATGGGCGCTGAGGCCGGCCGCCTGGCTCAGCGATTGCGGGCCGCACTGCGCCTGGAGGAGCCGCTGTGAGTGCGGATCCCTGCTTGAGGAGGCCAGTGGGGTCGGGGTCCACTCTGATCGTCCATCCGCGGGACGGGCGGTGGGGCCGGGGTCTACCCTGACTGTCTATCTGCAGGGCTGTGCAGGAGCTGCTGCACCGCGGAGCGGACCCCAACCTGGTGCTGGCTGATGGCGCTGCGGCAGTGCACCTGGCTGCGAGAGCCCGGAGTCCACGAGCCCTGCAATGCCTCCAGGCCTTGCTGCGCCGGGGCGCGGACCCCAATGCTCGGTGAGACTGGGCACGGCGTGCCCTGATGACCGTGGGATGGCTTGAAGACCTGGAGAGAGAACCTCAGGGTCCAAAGTGTGTGTAGGGGGAAAGGGGGAAGAGGGTAGGATGTGGAGGAGGCTCTAAATACCTCTCCTGCTTCTTTTTCTCCTGCCTCTTCTTTCTCCTGCTTCTCTTCCCCTCTTCCTTTTCTTCTTTGTCTACCTCCTCCTCTTCTCCAAGCACAGGAGATCTAGTGGTACCAAGACCAACGTGGGCATCAGGCCTTGGACCTAAAGTGCGGCTTCAAAGGTCTGAGGGTGCAAGATCTAGGTCCCCAAGGGGCTATCTTTCTAGGATACCCAGCCTGAGACTGCCAGTCCCAGAGGCAAATAGACATCCAGCTCTGTTTTGGCCTGGTGACAAATGCCTGTCTTCCTAGCACTGGGGAGGTGGAGACAGGAGGGTTAGTTCAGCCTTTACTTTTTACTACTTTACTGTTGCAGTCAGGTTCACATTGCTGGTAGAAATCACCCAACCAAGAGCAGCTAGTGGGAAAAAAGAGGTTTATTTTGGCTTACAGGCTAGAGGGGGAAGCTCCATGATGGCAGGGAAAAGGATGGCATGAGCAGAGGGTGGACATCACCTCCTGGCCAACATAAGGTGGACCATAGCAACAGGAGAGTGTGCCAAACACTGGCAAGGGGGAGCTGGCTATAACACCCATAAGCCTGCCCCCAACAATACTCTGCCTCCAGGAGGCATTAATTCCCAAATCTCCATCAGCTGGGAACCTAGCATTCAGACCACCTAAGTTTATGGGGGGACACCTGACTCAAATCACCACATTCCACACACGGCCCCCATAAACTGATAACCATACATGATATAACATGCAATGCATTCATGCAACTTTAAAAGTCCCCATAGTTTTTATCAATTGCAATGATGTTTATACATCCCCATAGTCCAAGATCATTTAATTGAGCCATAATACCAAAACCTCCTCCCCAAAAAACCCATAATGGCACAGAATAAACATTCACACGGCAAAAGATGGCATTGGGCATAGCAAAGAAATATTCAACCAGTACAAGATTTAAAACAACCAGGGCAAACATCAACTCTGTAGCTTCAAGTCCAACAACTCTAGCCAGTGACAAATCTCCAAGTCCAGTAATTTTAACCAACAACGTCTCTGGAGTTCTAATTCCGCCCCTCCAGCTAGGCTACTCACAGTCCTGGAAAACTTCATCTGGGGCCGGCAACTTTCCTTGGCAGCCATCTCGTGCTCCCAGCATGTCCACTGGCTCTCCACTGCAACCCACGGCTGACCAGCCTTATCTACATAGCAAGTTTGAGGCCAGACTGGACTGCCTGAGACCCTGCCTCAAAACAAACAAACAAAAAAAAAGGGGGGGGATGGGCTGTTGTCATATATCTTTAGTGATTGTCCCTCTTTTCTTGTGCCCTTAGATCAGCTGAGGCTCTGACACCTTTGCATGTGGCTGCTGCCTGGGGCTGCTGCCAGGGCTTAGAGATCTTGTTGACCCAAGGAGGGGACCCCACACTTCAGGACCAGGTTGGAGACCCTGCGAAGTAACAGATAGGGCAGGCAGGGCCCACTGGCCTCAAGCGCCTCCTGATGACTCAGTCTGTGCAGGACGGACTCCAGCCTCTGGACTGGGCGCTACAGCAGGGACACCAAGACTGTGCTCGAGTGCTTCAAGAACTTGACACACCCACCTGGACTCCAGAGGAGACTCCCGAGCCCACCAGTGAGTTGAGCCTGTGTGGCCTGGGAACCCTGACCTCTGCACCAGCCTTGAGTGTAGCCCTGGCACCCCCCTCCTGATCCTCCTCTTTGGGAATTCTTTGGGTCCCTAACAGTCTCCAGTTGCACTTGTTATCCAGTGTTACCCAGCTCTGGCTATCTTATGTCTGCTGTCCCAGCTTTGGACTCCTCCTGGGAGACCCATATTATTGGTGTATCTAGTTCCATTTTATGTGTGTGTGTATGTATGTATGTATATATGATGCATGTATTTAGAGACAGGGTCTTATGTAGTCCAGGCTGGCCTTGAACTCTCGGTCATTCTGCCTTCACCTCTGGTGTGCTGGGATGACAACTGTGTGCCACCATCCCCAGCTTTATTTTGTGTATGTGTTCTGACAGAGTCTCACTCTACAACCCAGGTTGGCCTAGAACTCCTACCAATCCTCCGGTCTCCAGTTCTGGGATCACAGATACATGCCCTCATACCTCGTCTCCAATTGTGTTTTTGTTTTTCACTCCCTCTTTCCTTTCTTGCATGGACTCTCCTCTCCAGATCTCAGAGTCTCTGAATGTCTCCTCTTGTCACCAGACCCCACACAGCCCAGTGATGAGGACAACAGGGATAGGAGTCTGAAGACCAGCCCTGGACTTCCTGGCCTAGATGTACTCCTTGGGGTGGCAGCCAAGGATAGGCACTCCGAGACCTCCCTCCGATGTCAGGACTTCAGTAGTGATGGCTCTTTTGTCACGGCAGTTGAAGCTTCTGCAGCTGAGGACTCAGCCCTGCAGGGAGCTACTCTCTTGGATAAATCCCGACCCCAGATGGAGCAGCCTGGCCTCAATACTCCTAGGAGGACATCGGGGTCTGAGGGTGGCCTGTTGTCACATGGAGCTGTGGTAGATGGCCAGGAGACAGAACTGATTAACCACCTGCAGACTTGGACTTTAATTTCTACTGAGGCCACTGGCTGCCCATCCTCCTCTTCCCCTCTAGGCCCTCTGCCCCCTCTCTCCATCCTGTCTAGGAGCCTGGCCTGTAATCCCCTGCAGGAGCCACAGCCTGGATCTGCTATCGTCCCCTCTCTGGCAGATGATCAGACCTGCTGGGACAGCACTGTAGCCATGTCATGGCTCACAGAAGATGAGGCCAGCACCCTATGTGATCAGGACTCAGACCCTTCTCACCTACACCAGCCGGTCCCCATCATGTCTGACCTGGAGCTATTGCAGGCTCTTCAAGCACTGGGCCACAGTCCTGGCCCAGTCACATCCTTTACTAGGCCACACTACCTCCGATGGCTTCAGAAAGCTCAGACTGGCTCTGGTTAGTCCCTTGGGAGCATTTGGAGTCTAGTGACCCTCCAGGAGTTCCCCAAAGACCTCCAGCTCTCACTCCCATCTTCTATCTCCCTTGATTCCCAGGCTGACTTTTCCCTGACTTTGCAGGGCACAGCCCAGAACTGGCCAAGGCCCTGAGGACTGGCCATATCCCAGATTGCCAGGCAGATGAGGATGTTCTGGCTCAGGAATTTGAGCAGCCCGATCCTACCAAGAAGTGGCGGGATGGTGTGGTGAAGTCCAGCTTTACATATCTTCTGCTTGACCCCAGGTACTAGGGGTGCCAAAAATCCCTCTGTCAAGGATGTGGCTTAGTGCCAAAGTGTTGCCCTCGCATAGACAAGGTACTACTTCCAGTTCCAGTATTATACCGGGGTGAGGGGAGAGAGGAAAGAAGCAAGGGAGGAGGTAGGGAAGGTGAAAGAAATTGGGTCAGGACAGGTGGTATCTGCCTGTAACTCCAGCATTCAGGAGGGCATTTCAGGCCTGCCTAGGATACACACTGAGGTCTTATGTCAAAACCCCTAGAACAAAAACAGTGGGGACACTGGAGACAGTAGTCACTTTTCATTCTCTCAATCATGTCCTTTATCCCAGGGAGACTCAGGACTTACCAGCCCGAGCCTTCTCTCTGACCTTGGCTGAGTGTCTGCAGACTTTCGTGCGTGCTGTATTCTATGTGGGCAAAGGGACCCGTGCCCGGCCAGATAGCCACCTCCGGGAGGCTCTCAGCTATCACAGGCATCCAAGAAAACAGGTCTGAAGATGGGCCAGGGTTAGTCAGGGACAGCCAACCATCAGACAGAGGAAAGATGACCTTGAGGTCTAACCCTCTGCCTTACCTTCAGGCCTGCCCCAAGGTACGCCAGATCCTAGACATTTGGGACAGTGGCCGTGGTGTCATCTCTCTGCACTGTTTTCAGCACGTGGTGGCTGCGGAGGCTTATACACGGGAAGCGTGTCTGTTGGATGCCCTAGGTAGGTGCCTGGCTTGAAAGGTTGAGAGTTCATATGAAAGGAATTTGAGGGATGAATTCCCTCACCCTTTCCCTCTGGGCTATGCATTCATTCATATAATGAGCACTTATTAAACAACACTCATGTACTCATGTGTTCTGAAGTATTTGTTTATCCTCACTTGAGGACAATCCATAATTGGTCACATCCCCTCCTGTGACCTCATTTTTAATCTCTCCAGGGATCCAGACACTGACCAACCAGAAACAAGGGCACTACTATGGAGTTGTGGCAGGTTGGCCACCTACTCGTCGCAGGTGCTTGGGAGTGCACCTGCTCCATCGTGCCCTTCTCATCTTCTTGGCTGAGGGGGAGCGAGAGCTGCGGCCTCAGGACATCCAGGCCCGTGGCTGAATGCTGAGGACTTGGCCATGTTGCCTGTACAGCAATCAGTCCAAGGGGCCCAGTGCATAAGAACGCTGGCTTCAGAAGGCTTTCTCCTCTCCTCCTCCCCTCCCCTTTTCCCTTCTCCTCTCCCCTCCCGTCTCCTCCTCCTGCGCCCCCGTGTTAGATGGTGCTGTTTGACAGGTAGTGAGCACTCCAGAGGGAAACGAAGAAACAGATAATTTGGAAAATTGTTGTGTAACCAAGGCTGGTCATCCTGGGTGTAGCATGCAAAGAAAGAGGAAAAGGGGAGGGGTAAGGAAGAAGGGAGGGAGAAAGTGAGAGAGAGATTAGGGTCAGGGGTGGAGGTATTTAGTGCTCATCCCAGTCCTAGGGAGGCTGTGGCAGGATAGAATGTTTTACACCACTATGGGCAATAATCATTGACTGTCACTTCTGTTTATTGAATTACAAGTTGCAGTGTATGGGTTTGGTGGCGCCAATCCCTCTCCCACCTTCTTTGGGTTTTCCTGGCTCCCAGGAATTCGACAGTGGGGTAGGGTTTCAATCCACAGGACAGACCCTCTTCCTGGGGTTCTCCGCCGAGTTTCTTATTCCAGGATTGAGCAGGCCTGACGGGAAAGAACTAGGTGGCTGGTGGCGTTAGGGACAGACAACGGTGAGGGGTCCTCTGTACAAAGTCACCTTCAGCAGGCCCCGCTGGTTCAGAACCCAGGCGGGTGGCTACCTAGCAGCAATTCTCCAAACAGGAGCGTGGCCTGCCACGCGAACTCTGATTGGGTGCGTGATCTGTCACGTCAGCATGGGGGTGTGGCTTCGCCGTCCCTGCCTACAGTCTAAGGGCACTTCAGAGCCCTGACACCCCACGAGGCTGGGCCCACCTGCGATCCATCTCCTGGTGCCCAGTTGCAGCTCTGGCTCTGGTGGGTCTCCAACTAGGGTTCTCACTCCAGGGACTCTGGCAGCAGCGCGTTGATAGCTCCTCGCACTGGAGCAGGACCACGTGGCTCCCTCCATGAGCAGGAAGGCAAGGAGCAGGATCTGTGGGAACAGGGGGCTCAGGTCAGGCGAGAACACCTCTTTCCTGCGTGGTCCAGGGCATCCAGAAGTCCTTCCTGCTGTCCTACCGTTCAGTTTCATCCAAGAGGAAGCTAAGGATGGCCTGCCACTGTGCTGCTGCCTGACCTGATGTGGTTCTTTCACTCAACATGCATTCCTTGGGACAGTTTGCCCATGGCAGTCCTGCAGTTCTCTTTTTTCTCTTTTGTCTCTTCTCCTCTCTTCTCTCTTTTTCTTTTTCTTTTCTTTTTTCTTTCTTTTTTTTTTTTTTTTTTTTTTTTTTTTTTGAGGTTGGGTGTTTTAGCCCAAGCTGACCTAGAATTCACTATGTAGTCCCTGGCTAGCCTCAAATTCAGTGATCCTCCTACTTCTGCCACTTGAATGCTGGGATTAAAGGCATGTGTCACCATGCCCAGCTCCATTTTTATTTTTTAAAATTTTATTTACTTATGAGAGACAGAGAAAGAATTGGTGCACCAGGGCCTCCAGCCACTGCAAACAAACTCCAGATGCATGTGCCACCCTGTGCATCTGGCTTATGTGGGTTCTGAGGAACTGAACCTGGGTCCTTAGGCTTTGCAGGCATGTGCCTTAACTGCTAAGCCATCTCTCCAGCCCTTCCCCCTCCCTTTTGAGGTAAGGTCTCATTCTAGCTGAAATTTACCTGGAACTCAGTAGCCTAGCCTGGCCTGGAACTCACAGATCCTCCTACCTCAGCCTCCCTGGTGTTGGCAATATAGGAGTTAGTCATCATGTC
Organism: Orientallactaga sibirica; assembly: GCA_036365145.1. Lineage (NCBI taxonomy): Eukaryota > Metazoa > Chordata > Mammalia > Rodentia > Dipodidae > Orientallactaga > Orientallactaga sibirica. The sequence goes on from JAEOAD010002758.1 coordinate 1,591,739, forward strand.
CAGCCAGGGCAGAATTTCTTTAAAAAATTTTTTTTATTAAGTAGAAACTTTGGACATATCATGTGTTGGTACCATCATTTCCCTCCTCCCTGCCCCCATTCCATTGAAGGCCCTCCTCACTGGGATTGCTGGTATTCAGAGTTATGAGATATGAGAGCATCAGTCAGTCATTGTAAGGGGGGAGCAGAGCCTCTGAACATTCTCTTCCACTCTGGCTTTTAAAATCTTTCCACCCTCTCTTCTGCAAAATTCCCTGATTGGGGGAGCTTTAATCCCAACACTGGGAGGCATTCTCTTCAAGGCCACCCTGAGATTGCATAGTGAATTCCAGGTCAGCCTGGGCTGGAGTGAGACCCTACCTCGAAAAAAACCAAAAAAAAAAAAAAAATTCCCTGATTGTTGGTGGGTGTGTTTTAAGTCTACTTTAGTGTTGTGCTCTAAGCAACCTATGGATTTCTGTTTTGGTGCATTTTGAATATCCTCAGTGTCTGGTCCATCACCCTGGTACAGGTTGTCAGGCTCACCATGAAAGCAACACTTTTGCTCCTCTCACATTTTGTTTTGTTAGGCATGGTGGCACATGCTTTTATGACAGAGAGGAAGGGGGTGGGGGGAGGGAATGAATTGGCTGACCAGGGCCTCCAGGCACTGCAAATGAACTCCAGATGGGTGTGCCCTTGTGTGTGCATGTGTGACCTTGTGTATGCATCACCTTGTACACCTGGCTTACAGTGGGATCGGGGGAGTTAAACATAGGTCCTTAGGCTTCACAGGCAAGTACCTTAACTGCTAAGCCATCTCTCCAGCCCCAGGGTAGTATTTCTTAACTAGGGCACTATTTATATTAAGGGTGGGCTGGGTGTGGTGGCGCACGCCTTTAATCCCAGCACTGGGGAGGCAGAGGTAGGAGGATTGCCATGAGTTCAAGGCCACCCTGAAACTACATAGTGAATTCCAGGTCATCCTGGGCTAGAGTGAGATCCCACCTCAAAAAACAACAACAATATATATATATATATACCTGTCTTAGGTGGCACCCATCCTGAAGCCAGATCCTCAGAGAAGCCTGTCTCTAGGCTTTGCTCATCTGAACATGCCACCCAGATAGAAACTATGCCCACAAAGAGGGTCATCTGGCTAGAGGCCACATTTCTACCTGCAAAACTACATTTACCCCCACACAGAGCACAGGACACCCTGACCCAGAAGCCACATCTGGTGGACACTACGCCCACTCAAACTGCACCCACATCTAGGCCTGAGGCCTAGAGAAGCCAATGCCCTCAAAAAGCCACATCTTTTCATGAGTCACACCTACATGAAGGGCACACCCAGACAGAATCAGTCCATAAGAAATCCCCCTCCCCCTGCATGTCCCTTACCTTGGCCAGGCCCTTGATTTTCCTCCAGTAGCACAAACTTGTCCAAGATAAAAGCCTTGCTCTCCCTCAGCACCTGCTACTTACTCTTTGACCCTTTGGTATGCAAAGGCAGGACCCAGGGGAGCAGAGAGGTCACTAGAAAGCATCACCAGTCTGGTCACCAAGGAGATGTACCTCTGTTATAGTTCTAGGAGTACACCCCCTTTCTCTGGCACCAACATGAGAAGATATCCTTGTTTCCTGGGGACTTGATCTCAGAACACAGGGAAGTTCTCAGAAATTGAGGGATGCTCCACAGCAGGCAGGGACACAGGCAGTAGAAATGAGGGCATGTTGGAGTCTAAACAAAGCTTGGACTCTGGTGCCATGGAACCCCCATCCTTGAACATACCTTATGCATGGCATCCCAATGCTCAAGGGCCAGTCATGTGCTGAAGGAGACACGAGGTGGAATTAGAAATCCATGGTCCTTGAACACCAGCAGTGAGAGGCTTCACAACCTCCCCTTACCCTTTAACCTATCCCCGAGAGCCCAGATTCTTCCAGCCAGGGTTATGGGCACCAAAAGTGCTGAGGGATTGGGTAGGGGCGCTTGAGTGCCTTCAAACATTTTCTGCTGGCACTGGAACTTTAAGTGAGATTGAGAAAGTGACTACTGGAGCACAGGACATTCTGGTGGTATGTAGCCCAGCTGGCTTTCAAGGGAATCCTCCTACATCTGACTCAGGAGTGCTTGGGTATTTGGTGTGGGCAAGCCGACTCAGCTTCCAATCCAAATTCTTGACCATGATCTACCTCTAAAGGGAGAATACATACACACCCCCAAGTGCTGTGTGGTGAGAGGGATGAGAAAGAGAAGAAAGTTCGAGATTAGATTGGAGTGGTGGTAGTTGTCCATCATGTAAGCCTTAGGGAGGTTCAGGCAGGAGGAGGATGATTTACAGTCCATTCTGGGTAACTCAGTGAAACTCAGATTGCCACTTGTGTTTACTGAGTTACAAATGGGTGGTGTGTGGTTCTGATGATGGTGCCAGTCCCCCAACCCCCCCAACCTCGACTGTCCATAGCTCCCAAGATGGAAGAATGGAGTCGAGGTAGGGTGTCAATCCACAGGAAGGGTCCGATCACGTCCCCCCTACCCCCGAAATCCTGGTGGCTGGGCTGTGGTGTTGGAACTGCGGGAGAGGGGTAGTTTTCCTCAGGACCCAAACTGACACAAGCGGCTCTGTCAGGCTCCTTTTAGGGTACTGCTCTGCCCTGCTGGATTGGGGGCATGACCCCAACAACCCCACCCACACACTCACGCTTCTCCACCCAAGGTGGCTCAGGGGTGTCACCTGACCAGGCCCCGCCCTGCAGGCTGACCTCTGGTGGGCGTGACCTAGTCATGTCCCGCCCACCGGTCCACGCGCACATGCTCTGCTCTTGGAATCGCCTGCACGCACTGGTTCCAACGGGAGTCTGCTCTCTCTTGACGCCCAGCGACTCCCGTTGGATCTGCAGTTTCTCCTCTGCGGAGCGGGCTGCGCTCCCCACAGCAAGAACTCCCGCAGCAGCTTGTTAAGATCAGCAGGGCTGTGGCCCCCTTTCTCTCTGAGCTTCACGAAGACAAGGAGCAGGTTCTGTGGGGGATGGGGTCCCTCAAAACGGGCTGGTGCTCCCACTTTTTGCCTAGCCCAGGACATCCGGCTGTGGCTCCTGCTGTCCTACCCATTGGTTCCACCCAAGAGTATGACAAAGGATGTCCTGTCACCCTGCTGGAGAGAGGTACAGCCTTTCGTTCAGCACTAAGTGGGGTAGTAGGCTGAGGGCAGTATTTCTCACCCTTGCCACCCCTGACATTTGGGATTGCTGAGGTAGGGGTTTCGTGTGCATTGTAGAGTGCTGAGCAGCCTTTCTGGCCACCACCCACCCATCCATCTATGTCTACTTCCTTTTTTCCCCCTTTAACTATTTATTTTTATTTATTTATCTGAGAGAGAGAAAGAGGCCGTGAGAGGGAGAGGTGTGTGTGTGTGGGGGGGGGGGGAGAGAATTGGTCTGAAAATGTTTTTAGAGATCTCCAAGTGTGCCCCTGAGGGCAGAATATCCTAGCCCAGATGTTGTAAGGTGTCCAGGAGACACTCTGTGGCAGCAAGACATTCTTCCTGTTTCTGCAGCTAGGCGGAGGTCATCCACGTACTGCAGGTGTGTTGACTCAGGAGTCTCATGGCAAAAAACCTAAAAATCCTTACTGAGAGTCTCATCAAAGAGAGTAGGGGAATTTTTAAATCCCTGTGGAAGTTTAGTCCAGGTCAATTGCCCATTGGTGCCTCATATCTGTTCATTCAAAGGCAAAAAGGGGTTGACTTCCCTTTGCCAATGGGATGCTAAAGAAAGCGTCCTTTAGGTCCAGCACAGTAATTAGGTGGAATTAAACTGAGCAAGGTATAAGGGCTGTCTCATTGGGACCTTGTGCCATCTGGAAGGTAGTCACCATAACCTTAGTAATTTTCTTAGCCTGTCTGTATTCAAAATGTCTTTATTATATACCCTGGCAGTAATCTCTATTAGCTCTGAAATAAGTTTACTCACAAAGTCTTCTATTTTCTGAATCTCCTTTCTAATATCTGGTGTGGACCGAGTTACAAAAGCAATGTTAATAGTTTGCCTATTCTCAGGGGCTTCAGGATCTATGGAGAGGGAGGGGTATGTCCTATATGCTTCCTGCAGCCTTTCTCTGTGGGCCCTTGGGTCCCTTTACCTGCCTTAGACAAATTTGTAGGGCACTGAGCAAGCGGCTGCCCGGAGACCACCCATCAGAGTCCGGCGAAAGAGGTTAAGGGATGTCCTACCTTCAGGAGTGTGGGATCCCAGTCCGGTTATGTGGAAATGAAAACCTTGTCAATAACATTAGGGTTCTCCATGAGGCAGTCATCAGCTCCCAACACTAGTTTCTTGGCTTCCCTTCGGATTTTTTTTTCATGTTCCTCTGTGGTGAAGAGGATCTGCAAGAGGTGCTGACAGTTCTCCCATGTGGGCTGGTGGGTATAGAAGACTGTCTTGAGAAGGGATATCAAAGAACCTGCTTTAAATCAGATTTAGGTTTAGCAATAAGAATGGGGGTGCTGGGGAATCAAACCTAGGTTTTTAGGCTTCCCAGATAAGCTCCTTAACTGTTAAGCCATCATTTACTTGATATCCTTCTCTCTTTTTTAAAATTTTAATTTAATTAATTTATTTGCAAGCAGAGATGGAGGAGAGACAGACAGAGAAAGAATGGGCATGCCTGGCCTATAGCCACTGTAAACAAACTCCAGATGCATGTGCCCCTTCAGCATCTGGCTAATGTGGGTCCTGGGGAATCAAACCAGGGTCCTTTGGCTTTGCAGGCAAGTGCCTTAACCATTAAGCCATCTCTTAAGCCCATGATGGCCTTCTTTTTAGATCATCTGTTTATATCCGAATATACATTTTAGGTAAGTCTGATGTTTGCCTTATGTAAGGAGTTTGTAACTTGATTAAGTACCTTGACTCAGTTTACCTATTTAACCTTTTGTCTACTGAGAAATTTCATCTAACAGATGAACAGGTGCTCAAAAGAAAACCATAAAGAGAAACAAAGATATATGCCATTTGTCATTTCCTTTTCCTTGTTGGAGACAATTGGCCATTTTGTCTCTGGACAGGGTCAGGGGGGACATATGGCTTAAACTTGCATGGGGTCTGAAATAAAGGGGGTGTCATCCCTTTTTCAGAGTCCAGCTTGCCATTACTTTAAATAGTATATAACAGTAAGCAAGAGCAAAAGGAAATGACAGAGCAGAGAGCTAAGCATCATGGCATTCCTTGTCTTATTCTGAAGTTGTTTGTTTTTACCTAGTTAATTTATTTACCCTTTTTTTTTTTTTTTTTTTTTTTTTTTTGGTTTTTCGAGGTAGGGTCTCACTCTGGTCCAGGCTGACCTGGAATTAACTATGTAGTCTCAGGGTGGCCTCGAACTCTTGGCGATCCTCCTACCTCTGCCTCCCAAGTGCTGGGATTAAAGGCGTGCGCCATCACGCCCGGCCCATTTGTTTAATTTTATTTTTTATTGACAACTTCTTTAATTGTAGAAAATACCCCATGGTACTTCCCTTCCCCCCCCACTTTCCCCTTTGAAACTTTACTCTCCATCATATCCCCTCCCCCAATCAGTCTCTCTTTTCAGTTTGATGTCATGATCTTTTCCTCCTATTATGATGGTCTTGTGTAGGTAGTGTCAGGCACTGTGAGGTCATGGATATCCAGGCCATTTTGTATCTGGAGGAGCACGTTGTAAGGAGTCCTACCCTTACATTCTTTCCGCCCCCTTTCTGCAATGGAACCTGAGCCTTGGAAGGTGGGTTTGAGATGTTTCAGTGCTGAGCACTCCTCTATCCCTTCTTCTCAGCACCATGATGCCTTCTGAGTCATCCCAAGGTTGCCACCATCTGAAAAGAGAAGCTTCTCTAAACAAAAGTGAGAGTAGCATTAATATATGGCTGTGGACATTAAAAGAAGTGCTTACTGGGCAGTTTGGTGAGCATAGTATATACATTTAGTGAGACACCAGCAAACATTACACCCTTAGGGGGCATGACTCCCCCTGTCGTAAGTTTTCAGTATCAGGGATGTATTCCCGTCCATGGAGTGGGCCTCCAGTCCAACTAGAGAGCAGTTGGTTTCCCCCATAACAGACATGGCACTATTGCACCCATCGGCTCATTTGGCCTGGCTGGCCAAATTTAATGTTTGCAGTGTTCACTGTTGAGTATCTTCACTGGTGTTTTCTCTCTCCCATTGAATTGCATGCAGTGTAGCTTTTTCCAGCTTTCTGTCAGCTGGTCCACATGGAGGAGGCTTTCAGCTCAGCTCCAAAGGATTTCTCAGTAAACTTGCTGCCCAAGTATGTGGAGTCTTCAGCAATAGGGTTTTATCATCTATTCTTGGTGGGAAACCAAGGGCCTTGGCAATGGCCTGTAATGTTTTGGGGGTATCTGTAACCTCCCTGGCCAACTCACTGGAAGGTATTCCATCCCTGGAACTGAAAATTTTCTAGTAACAATCTTCGGAGTGTTCCATTAGGTGTCCATATGACTTATTTATATCCTCTTAGATTTTGATTAGCCCTCCCTCCACTGTTCCTTTACTCAATTTTTCCCCTGACCTCATTTAGGACTTTTCATCCCCATTAATCTGTTCTTCTACTTAGATATATGCAATACCATCCTATTAAGACCCCCTCCCTCTCTTTCTATTCCCTTTATATTCCCTTTCTAGCTTACTGTCTTCTGCTACTGAGTTTTATTTTTACTCACTTAGAAGTCCAATCATTTGTAGCTAGGATCCACATATGAGAGAGAACATGTGACATTTGGCTTTCTGGGCCTGGGTTATCTCACCAAGTATAATCCTTTCCAGAGCCATCCATTTTCCAGCAAATTTCATAACTTCATTTTTCTTTACTGCTGAGTAAATGTGCCACATCTTCATTATCCACTCATCAGTTGAGGGACATCTAGGCTGGTTCCATTTCCTAGCTATTGTGAATAGAGCAGCAATAAACATGGTTGAGCAAGTATCTCTAAGGTAGTGAAACGAGTCCTTAGGATATATGCCTAGGAGTGGAATAGCTGGGTCATATGGTAGTTCTATATTTAGCTGTTTCACACTGATTTCCATAATGATTTCCACAATGGCTGGAGAAGATTGCATTCCCACCCACAGTGTAGAAGGGTTCCTCTTTTTCCACATCCACGCCAGCATTTATAGTCATTTGTTTTCATGATGTTAGCCAATCTGACATGAGTGAGGTGGAATATTAAGATAGTTTTAATCTGCATTTCCCTGATGACTAGGGATGTAGAACATTTTTGTATCTTGGATTAATTTTTTAAAAATATTTTATTTTTATTTATTTATTAGAGACAGAGAGAGGGAAAGAGAGAGAGGGAGAGTGAGAATGGGCACACCAGGGCCTCTAGCCACTGTGAATGAACTCCAGATGCGTGTACCCCCTTGTGCATCTGGCTTATGTGGGACCTGGAGAATCAAACCGGGGTCCTTAGGCTTCACAGGCATGTGCCTTAACTGCTAAGCCATCTCTCCAGCCCAAATCTTGGATTAATTTAATGCTTGGGTTTTCTATTTATCTGCAGTAATATTAGATGTATCAATCAATCTGATGTTATATATCTTCAGGGTAGGAGTTTAAGGTGCTAGGTGTGGTTCTTAAGACTCTCAGAGTAACCACAAAAGTGACCCTAGGTGTTGGGGTTGCCTGCTATGAGAGTATTCAAGTAGGCTTAATGGAACAGAATATAGTCAAATTCTAAAAACTTAACTAAACAATGTACCCATTCAATGAAAAGCAAAAGTAGGTATTATGGCAAACAGATTCTCTAACAAAACACAGTCCTGGGGCTGGAGAGATGGCTTAGCGGTTATGGCACCTGCCTACTAAGCCTAAGAACGTGGGTTCCAATCAATCTCCAGGTCCCACATTTAGCCAGATGCAAAGTGACGCAAGGGTGCAATGCCACACTTGCCCTCAAGGGGACACACACATCTGGAGTTCGTTCACAGCAGCTGAGAGGCTGCTGGCACTCCCATTCTCTATCTGTCTATCTATCTCTATCCCTCTCTCTGTGTCTTTCCAAAAAAAAAAAAAAAAAAACCACAGTCCCTAAGAATGTGTGTTGCCCCACACCCTTAATCCTGTCAACTGGGAGGCTAAGATTTCTGGTCTGTAGAGGGTTCCAAGGTCAGCTTGTGACCAAGTGAGACCCTTTCCCAATGAATGACAGAAGAGGAAACAAAGGCACTATAAATCAGGAAGCAACAAATGAGCAACCCAAAGTATAGCTTATTTAAGAATGTCAGATCTGACCATCCATCAGATTTAACATTTAATTTATCCTGACATGGAAGGTGCAATTAGCCCTTCTGATGCAAGCCTATACATCAGGCTTATTTGGTGGGTACTGACCTGGTATAATCCCAGTTACCTTTTGGGATAGCTTTAATGTCAGCTATGCTGCACGGCCACTTGGGTCCTTCTTTGCTGTGCTATGGGCTCAGGAAGGCCAGGTAGGTCAGTGGGCCATTGCTCTTATGGTGCTGGGTGCTGGGTAGGTGAGCTCTCTTCCACAGGTCACTGGTGCTTGCTGCCACTTGTGCTGGTGGTGGGGGATGGGAGGCTGTGGATGGTGGCTGAAGTCCGCCTGCTGGTCCACTCGATCCTCTTCCTCACAAGCTGCTCCATTAGTCTCTTCCATCCTCCTTCCACGTTTCTTGAGTTTGTGAGGAGGCTGATGTGATTGGAGAATCCCCTCACCTGGCTTTAAAATCTTGTGGCTCAGGCGGAGCCTGGCGGCTGCAGCCTCATGGAACTTGCCGCCACTGCTCTAGATGCTCTCGATCTCTCCTACTTCTCTGCTGTGGTTGATAATTTACTATACATTTCACTTTTTAGTAGAAGAGTGTGTTTTGCTGTTTTTTTTTTGTTTGTTTGTTTTTTTGCTTTTGTCCCCCTAGCCTGGTTCCTATGCTGTCACCTTAACCAGAAGTCTATTTTACCCATTTGTAATACATAAGGTGATAGGGTCTAGACTATGTCTAACGTGGCTAGACCACCAAAGAATATGACTTACATCTGTGCTTATGACTTTGTGACCCACCTAGCATTAGGACATCATCTGTGTCTAATGTAAGCAAAATTTACATTAATTCTATGTCCCTTTGTAAAACTTTTAGAGCATCCTTAAAAGTCTGTAAACAGTTAAAAAAATCTTTAATTTTAGGCATGGTGTTTAAGTTTAGCCTGAAAATTAGCTTTCTGTTCCTTCTAAAAGGAAATTAGTTTTAGGCAAAATTTGGTCTTTTTAGGTCTCTTACATCCTTTCTACATATGCACGTATTTTAACATTCTGATCTAACTTCCATTCAAAAAAAGCATAAGCATTCTATGTCCAACATTGAAAAATACCTTCCCAGTGCCTTCAATCATCTCATCTCAACCCATAATTAACCATCTTTCTTATTAAGACTAAAATTACACCAAGTTGATTAATCTTTTTTAAAATTATTATTTTTTTAATTGACAACTTCTATACTTACAAAAAACATATTTCCCTCCCCTCCCCCATTCTACTTTAGAACTCCAATCTCCATCATATCCCTTCCCTCTTTCCATTAATCTCTCTTTTAATTTGATGTCATCATCTTTTTCTTCTATTATGAGAGTCTTGTGAAGGTATTGCTAGGCATTGCAAGGTCATGGATATCGAGGCCAATTTCTGTCTGGACAGTTGCATTGTAAGGAGTCACACCCCTCCTTTGGCTCTTCCATTCTATCTGCCCCCTCTTCTGCAATGGGCCCTGAGCTTTGGAGGGTGTGACAGAGATGTTTCAGTGCTGGACACTCCTCCATCCCTTCTTCTCAGCACTATGTTGCCTTTTGGGTCATCCGAGTGGTCATCACCATCTGAAAAGAGAAGCTTCTCTAACCAGAAGTGAGAGTAGCATTAATATGTGAATATGAACATTAAGTGTAGTGCCTTCAGGGCAGCTTGGTGGGAATAAAATATACATTTAGTCAGACAAGAGCAGGCTTTATACCCCTAAGGCTCATGACCTCCCCTGCCATAGACTTTTGCTTAGGTTTTTCAGTACCAGGCATGTATTCCTTCCCATAGAGAGGGCCTTCAGTCCAATTATGGAGCACTTGGTTACCCCATGAGTAGACATGTCACTATTGCACCCATTTAGTCATTGGGCCTGTCTGGCCAAACTTGAATATTCAGTGTCCACTGTTTTCACTACTGATGACTTCTGTCTCCTATACGGCTGCATGCAGTGCAGCTTTTTCCTGCTTTCAGTTGGCTGGTCTACAGGGAGAAAGTTTTCTGCTCAGCACCAGCTTGCTTTCTCAGTGACCTTGCCACTCAGGCAAGAGATGTCTTCAGCAATAGGGTCTTACTATCTGTTTCTCAAGGGAAACCAAGGGCTTTGGCAAAAGCCTTTAATGTTTTGGAGGTACCGGGACCTCCTTGGCCAACAACTCACTGGAAGGTATCCCATCCCAGGCACTGAAAATTTTCTAGTAACAATCTACAGCTTCTAGATGTGCCCTTACTCAAAAAAGTAGGTTTACATAAGTCTTATTCACACTATCTTGAATTTTGATTGACCCTCCTCCTGCCCTTCTTTTATGCATTCTCTTCCCATGGCGTCGCTTAGGCCATTCCCCTCCCTGTAATCTGTTCTTCTACTTACATATGTGCAATACCATACACTTAACTCCTTCCCTCTCCTGCCTCCCTTATACCCTTTTACTGGCTTAGTGGTGTCTAGTACCTATTTTTGGTTCCATTTCACACATAAGTCTATACATTTGTAGCTAGGATCCACATATGAGAGAGAACATGTGATGTTTGGCTTTCTGAGCCTGGGTTACCTAACTTAATATAATCCTTTCCAGATCCATCCATTTCCCTGCAAATTTCATAATTTCATTTTTCTTTATGGCCGATTAGAACTCCATTGTGTAAATGTACCACATCTTCATTATCCATTCATTTGTAGAGGGACATCTAGGTTGGTTCCACTTCTTAGCTATTGTGAATAGAGCAGCAGTAATCATGGCTGTGCAAGTATCTCTAAGGTAGTAAGAAGAGTCCTCTGGATATATGCCTAGGAGTGCTATAGCTGGATCATATGGTAAATCTATTTTTAGCTGTCTCAAGAACCTCCACACTGATTCCCACAATGGCTGGACCAGATTACATTCCCACCAACAGTGTAGAAGTGTTCCTTTTTTTCCGCATCTACGCCAACACTTATTGTCATTTGTTTTCTTGATGGTAACCATTCTGACAGGAGTGAAATGGAATCTCAAAGTGGTTTTAATTTGCATTTTCCTGGTGGCTAAGGATGTGGAACATTTTTTTAGATGTTTATATGCCATCTGTATTTCGTCTTCTGAGAACTCTCTATTTAGTTCCATAGCCCATTTTTAAGTGGGTTGTTTGATTTCTTATTATTCTGTTTTTTGAGTTCTTTGTATATTGTGGCTATTAATCCTCTGTCAGATGTATAGCTGGCAAAGATTTTCTCCCATTCTGTAGGTTGTCTTTTTGCTCTATTCACAGTGTCCTTTGATGTACAAAATCTTTGTAATTTCATAAGGTCCCAGTGGTTGATTAGTGGTTTTATTCCCTGAGCAATTGGAGTTATATTCAGAAAGTCCTTGCCTATGCCAATATGTTGAAAGGTTTCCCCTACATTTTCCTCTAGCAGTTTCAGAGTTTCAGGTCTGATATTAAGGTCCCTGATCCATTTGGACTTGACTCTTGTGCATGGAGAGAGACAAGGATCTGTGTTTATCCTTTTACATACAGATGTCCAGTTTTCGCAGCACCACTTGTTAAAGAGGCTATCTTCAATGAATATTTTTGGCATTTTTGTCAAAAATCAGGTGGCTATAGCTGCCTGGATTAATATTTGGGCCTTCTATTCTGTTCCATTGATCTACCTGTCTGTCCTTGTGCCAGTCCCATGCTGTTTTTGTTACTTTGGCTTTGTAATATAACTTAAAATCGGGTATGGTTATACCACCAGCCTGATTTTTGTTGTGTAAAATTGTTTTGGCTATTCGAGGTTTTTTGCGTTTCCAGATGAATTTTAGGATTGTTTTTTCTATTTCTGTGAAGAATGCTATTGGGATTTTAATGGGGATCACATTAAATGTGTAGATTGCTTTTGGTAAGATTGACATTTTTACAATATTGATTCTTCCAATCCAGGAGCATTAGATGTCTTTCCATTTCCTTGTGTCTTCTGCAATTTGTCGCTCTAGGTTTTTTTGTTTGTTTGTTTTGTGAGGTAGGGTCTCACTCTGGTCCAGGCTGACCTGGAATTAACTATGTAGTCTTAGGGTGGCCTCGAACTCTCAGCGATCCTCCTATCTCTGCCTCCCGAGTGCTGGGATTAAAGGCGTGCGCCACCATGCCTGGCTCTAGTTTTTAAAGTTCTCATTGTAGAGATCCTTCACTTCCTTGGTTAAGTTTATTCCAAGGTATTTTTGTTTGTTTGTTTGTTTTTTGAGGTAGGGTCTCACTCTAGCTCAGGCTGACCTGGAATTCACTCTGTACTCTCAGGGTGGTCTTGAACTCATGGCAGTCCTCCTACCTCTGCCTCCCAAGTGCTGGGATTAAAGGCATGCACCACCACACCCGGCTTTTTTTTTTTTTTTTTTTTTTTTGAGGTAATTGCGAATGGGAGAGATTCCCTGATTTCATCCTCTGCACGTTTGTTGTTAGTGTATAGAAAAGCTACTGATTTCTGTGTGTTTAATTTGTATCCTGCTACATTGCTAAAAGTGTTTATCAGCACTATCAGTTTGCTGGTAGAGTCTTTAGGATCTGTTATGTATAGAGTCATATTGTCTGCAAATAATGATAATTTGATCTCTTCCCTTCTGATTTGTATCCCTTTTATGAGTGTCTCTTGCCTTATTGCTATGGCTAAGACTTCCAGTACTATATTAAATAGTAGTGGGGAAAGTGGACACCCTTGTCTTATTCCTGAATTTAGAGGAAAAGCTTCAAATTTTTCCCCATTTAGTATTATGTTGGCTGTAGGTTTGTCATAAACAGCTTTTATTATGTTGAGCTATGTTCCTTCTATTCCCAGTTTCTGTAATACTTTCACCATGAAGGGGTGTTTGATTTTGTCAAATGCCTTTTCTGCATCTATTCAGATGACCATGTGATTTTTGTCCTTCAGACCATTTATATGGTGTATTACATTTATGGATTTATGTATGTTGAAACATCCCTGCATCTCTGGGATAAAGACTACTTGGTTAGGGTGAACAACTTTCTGATATATTCTTGTATTCTGTTCACTATATGTTGTTGAGAATTTTTGCATCTATGTTCACGAGGGAAATTGGTCTGTAATTTTCTTTTTTTTGGTTTGTCTTTGTCCGGTTTGGGTATCAGGGCAATGCTGGCTTCATAGAAGGATTTCAGTAGAATTCCTTCCTTTTCTATTTTATGGAAAAGTTTGAGAAGCATTGGTGTTAGTTCTTCCAGGAATGTCTGGTAAAATTCAGCAGTGAATCCATCCAGGCCTGGGCTTTTTTTAGTTGGGAGACTTTTTATAACTGCTTGGATCTCTGTAGTTGTTATAGGTCTATTTAAATGGTTTATCTCATCTTGATTTAATTTAAGTAGGTCATATGAATCAAGGAAATCATCCATTTCTTTCAGGTTTTCAAACTTAGAGGCATATATATTCTTAAAGTATGTCCATATGATTTTCTGAATTTCTTTGGTATCTGTTGTGATGTTACCTTTTTCATCTCTAATTTTAGCAATTTTTGTCTCTTCTCTCTTTCTTTTGGTCAGATTTGCTAAGGGTTTATCAATCTTGTTTATCCTTTCAAAGAACCAACTCTTTGTTTCATTGATTTTTTTGATTGTTTTTTTGGTTTCCATTTTGTTAATTTCTGTCCCAACCTTTATTATTTCTTCCCATCTACTGATTTTTGGTTTGCCTTGTTCTTCTCTTTCCAAGGCCTTAAGGAGAAACATTAAATTGTTTAGTTGTAAACTCTCTAATTTTTTAATAAAGGTACTTAGAGCTATAAATTTCCCTCATAGGACTGACTTCATTGTGTCCCAAAGGTTTTGGTATTTTGTATTCTCATCATCATTTGATTCTATGAATTTCTTGATTTCCTTTTTAATTTCTTCAATGACCCATACATCATTCAATAATGTACTGTTTAGTCTCCATGAATTTCTGTATGCTCTGTAGTTTTTTTTTTGTTGTTGTTGCTGATTTGCAGTTTAATCCCATTGTGGTCAGATAGCGTACAAGGGATGATTTCAATTTTCCTGTATTTGTTAAGATTTGATTTGTGTTCTATTATATGGTCTATTTTAGAGAATGTCCCATGTGCTGCTGAGAAGAATGTATATTCTGCAGCATTTGTATGGAATGTTCTGTATATATCTGTTAGGTCCATTTGTTCCATGATATCTTTTTTTTTTTTTTTTTGGTTTTGCAAGGTAGGGTTTCACTCTGGTCCAGGCTGACCTGGAATTAACTATGTAGTCTCAGGGTGGCCTTGAACTCTCAGCGATCCTCCTACCTCTGCCTCCCAAGTGCTGGGATTAAAGGCGTGCGCCACCACGCCCAGCCTCCATGATATCATTTAATGCAGACGTCTTTCTGTTCATTTTTTGTTGGGTAGACCTGTCAAGTGATGAGAGTGGGGTATTGAAGTCGCCCACTACTATTGTGTTAGGAGTTATCTCTTACCTTAAGTCTAATAGTGTTTGGTTGATGAAATTGGGAGCCCCCGTGTTAGGAGCATATATGTTTAGGATTGTGATGTCCTCCTGTTGGAATGTTCCTTTAATCAGTATAAAGTGACCTTCTTTATCTTTCCTCACTAATGTTGGTTTGAAGTCTATCCTGTCAGAAATTAGGATAGTAAGCCCTGCTTGTTTCCTAGGCCCATTTGCTTGAAATACCTTTTTCCAACCTTTTACCCTTAGAAGGTTTCTATCTTTTAATGAGAGGTGAGTTTCCTGGAGTCAACAGATGGTAGGATCCTGCTTTTTTTTTAGATTATTTATTTATTTTTTTAAATTTATTTGTTAGAGACAGGGAGAGAGAGAGAGTGAGAATGGGCGCGCCAGGGCTTCTAGCTACTGCAAACGAACTCCAGATGCATGTGCCCCCTTATGCATCTGGCTTACGTGGGACCTGGAGAATCAAACTGGGGTCCTTAGGCTTCACAGGCATGCGCCTTAACTGCTAAGCCATCTCTCCAGCCTGGATCCTGCTTTTTAATCCAGTCTTTAAGTCTGTGTCTTTTGGTTGGGGCATTGAAGCCATTGATATTAAGAGTTATTATTGAAAGATATGTATTTGATCTCTCCATTTTTCTTTTTTTGTAGTTCTTCCTGGTTTTCGCTTTACTCACTTGTTTTAACTGTTATTTGATTATGGTTTATTTTTTCCTATTTCCTGCTGTGTGTGTTTTGCTTTCTCTTCAGCGTGAATGAATCCTTCAAGTGTTTTCTGTGGAGCTGGTTTGGTTGCCATACATTCCTTTAACCTGTCTTTGTTGTGGAATGTCCTTATTTCTCCATCAATTTGGATAGATAACTTTGCAGGATAAAGTAATCTTGGTTGACAGTTTTTATCTTTCAGAACTTGGAATACATCGCTCCAGGCCCTTCTGGCTTTTAAAGTTTGTGTTGAGTAATCTGCTGTGATCCTGATGGGTTTCCCTTTGAAGGTCATTTTCTTTTTCTCTCTAACTGCTTTCAATATATTTTCTTTGGTTTGCGTGTTTGTTAATTTAATTATAACATGGCGAGAAGATGATCTTTCTAGGTTTTGTCTGTTTGGTGTTCTAAATGCTTCTTTGTATCTGCATTGGCATTTCTTTCCCAATTTGGGGAAATTTTTCTTCTATGATTTTGTGGAAAACACCTACTAAGCCTCTGGATTGAAATTCTTCCCCTTCTGCTATACCTTGAATTCTTATGTTTGATCTTTTCATAGTGTCCCGGATGTCTTGGAGTTCCCATTCATACCTTTCTATTAGCTTGTCTTTCTCTTTGTTGGACTGTGATAGGTCTGCCATCTGGTCTTCTAGTTTAGATATTCTGTCCTCTCCTTCATCCATTCTACTGGTGAGACTTTCCACAGAGTTTTTTAATTTCACTGACTATGTTCTTCAGAGCTAGGATTTCAGCCTGGTTTTTCTTCAGTATTTCTATTTCCTTATTCATGGCCTGTAATGACTTTTTTATTTCATTAAGCTGTTTTTCTGTATTCTCTTTCAAGAGTTTGTTTTCTTCTTTAATTCCTTTGTTTTCTTCTCAGATTCCTTTCATTTATTCTTTTATTTCTTCTTTCATTTCTTTGAGTATAGATATCATCATTCTTTTGAAATCTTTGTCAGGAATTTCATCTAAAACAGTCTCATTGGTGAACAATTCTGATGGATTTGTAATTTTTGGTGGGATTGCATTGTCTTGATTCTTTGTGTTTCTTGTATTATAATGTAGTGACTTTTGCATCCTGGATTGATTTGATGCTTAGATTTTCTATTTATCTGCAGTGTTCTTAGGTGTGGTGATCCACCTTTATATACTTTCAGGATATGAGTTTAAGGTGCCAAGTGTAGCACTTGTACCCAAGTCCAACCTCTGAAGTAATCCTAGCTGTTGAATTTGCTTGTTAAGCAAGTATTGTAGTGGACTGCTGGAACAATTTAGTAGCAAGTTCTAAACTTCAACTGAGCAAAATACACATTCAATTAACATGAGCACAGAGTATACAAGTGTGGGAATTGAAACAAACAGTCTTATAAGGTGAAAATCCCTAAGGGTGTGTGTTGCTCCACACCCTTAATCCTGTCAGCTAGGAATCAGACCCTGCCCCCAATAATGACAGAAGCAAAAGATAAAGGCCCTTTAAATCTAAAAGTATTACAGGCAGCAATATTCAACACCTCATATTCAGCTTATTTAAAAATGGTAAGGCCAACCACAAATACGTAACCCATAACTTGCTCTGACCTGGAAAGAGAGGTTAGCACTTCCAGTGCAGGCCTTTGTTACCTTTTGGTGTGGCTTCCAAACTCACCAATGCTGAGTTCCCACCTCATTCCCTGAGCTATGGAGCTTGGCTCAGCTGTGCTGGATGTGGTGTTGGTGATATGGTACAGAGCTGCTGCTAGTTGCCGAATTCTGCCAATTCACTGGGGTTCTGATGGTTGGGGGATGGGCGAGTTCAGGAAGCTTGTAGTAGCTCACACTGTTCCCCTGTATCTCTTTCAGTAGCTCAGCAGACTTTTTTTCAATTTCTGGGCTCTGTGAGGAGACTGATGAGATTGGAAAGTCCCCCTTTTTTGGGGGGGGCGGCGGCTGCAGTGGAGGCTCAGTGGTTCTGGGTGGCAGCTTGGAGCTGTGGGTTGGAGCGGCAGCTTGGAGCAGCTGTGGAGCGGGCTGCCGTGGATTGGGCCGCAATTTCCACAGTGGGATTCTGGCCGTCTCCTGCTTTTCTGCTATTTCCTGGAAATAATATTCTGCTCTTTTCCAAAGAAAAGTGTAGTTTTGCTTAAATCCCTCCCTGATTTGGTTTGGCATGGCTCCTATGCCGCCATCTTACCCAGAAGTCTTCAAATTGATTAATCTTATTACCTATTGACAAAGAGCAAGTAGTTTGGTTTCAAAGAGTTAACCATTTTACTATTGGAAATTTGCAGAGAAAAAGCCTTAGTATTTAGGTCACCAAAAAATCTCTAGCTGACAACCAGACTTGCTGTATAATACCAATATATATACCTTCAGATTTTATATAACCCATTAATCTGAGATAGCTCCTATTAATAAACTCCATGAAGTTACACTTTCTATAAACACAGGCAAAACATGACAACTATTTTGGGTATAATCTTTATCAATTCCTCTAATACTTTGGAAATGCTTTTATTAGGAATAACTAAGGCAAATTTTTGTTCCTATCTTGAGGCAGACTGGCCTAGAACTCAAGCTAGTTGCCTCCTTTAAGTAACAGGACATTACAATCTTTTAAAATACCTGGCAAATTAGGAGTCTCCACCTCAGAGAGAATTTTGTTGTTTTTAATAATCCTCTCTGTCAGTTGAAGTTGACCTAGAATATAAACTCAGTAATTATATTTATGATATCATGTAACAAAATATGGCTTTGATTACATAAAATTTTAGCTCACCATAGGCTTTTGTTAAATCTGACTTTTAAAAACCAAAAAACCTTGAAGTAAATCAAATGCCAACAAAAAATTTAGGAGAAACCTGTTGGACTATTTGGATTAACAAGGAAACCAAAGGTTTCTATAAACAATGTCTTATTTGTTTAAAGCCCCCCCAAAAGAGGAAATGTCAAGCACACTTCAAATTAAAATTACGTACTTATTTTTATCAAGCAATTTAAAAGTTACAAGGTTTAAAATGTGAAGAAAGGCTATCACATTGGAACTTTGAATTGGAAATCCTTCTGTCTCAGCTTCCCAAGTAGCTTGAATAGACCTAGCTCATTTTACTACTACTATTATTATTATTTTGAAGATTATTAAAGTGATTTTTAACCAGTTTTAGAGGAGATTTTTCAACAATTGATTTTGACTCATATCTTCAAAGACAAGGACAAGAAAAACGAACACAACATTAAACAAAGACATGTTAGCAATAACAGCTCTCTTGACATTGCCATGCAGCTGCCAAACCAAAACTGAACCAGAAACAGACACAACTGCCAAACCAGAAACAGACCTCCATTTGAGATCTCTGAACAGAGCCAGAGAGGGTTGAGGGTGGCCCCTTGAACCCTCATCCAGGGGAATTAATGCTGCATCCAGCTTCCCTCTTGGACCTAGAAAAGCATGCAAATACAGAAAACCAGAAAAAAACAGGAAAAAATAAAAAACTAAAAGAAGAATGGAAAAAGCACCTCTGGAGGTTTCTTACCCAATAAAGGAGGGGCCAGCAGTCCTAGGCAAAAGTTCCCCGTCAACAGCTTTCTACCAACTCCAAAACCATGAACATGCAGATGGATGGAGATTTGGTTCTTGGGCTGAGATTAGGGGTCCTTCCCTGGTTAGGTCACCCCAGGGTCAGTGACGGAGGTCTTGAAATGTGGATCCAGGGTGAGTCCCCAAAATGTTATGTGGTCCAGTGTCACACAAGTAAGACCATCGACTCACAGAATGTGAGGCAAAGTTTTTATTGGGTAAAAAAGAAAGAAAGGCCGGGCATGGTGGCGCACGCCTTTAATCCCAGCACTCGGGAGGTAGAGGTAGGAGGATCACTGAGCGTTCGAGGCCACCCTGAGACTACATAGTTAATTCCAGGTCAGCCTGGACCAGAGTGAGACCCTACCTCGCAAAAACCAAAAAAAAAAAAAAAAAAAAAAAAAAAAAGAAAGAAAGAAAGAAAGGAAATAAAAGCTAGTGCACACCAGAGCTACACACAGAGTTTGGGCTCTCAAGATGTAGCACTGAACTGTTCAGAGTGTCAGCTTTTATTGGAAATAACCACATGATGTTCATAGAAAAAACAGGATGGGAGTTAAACCATAGAGTTACTGTTAAATGGGGGTGGAGGGCTATTACAAGAAGTCACAAGGTATTCATTACATAGATCACCTATGCAAGAAACATTCTATGCTGTGTAATCACAAAGATATTTAGAAACAAAGAGATACAGGAAGGTCATGGTACATTTGCACAGGGGGTAGTCCCATTCCTTAGGTAACAGTAAACACCTTCATTTTGCAAGAAGGCCTATGTTAACGATTCCTGGAACTTGTCCTTTATCTGTCAGGAAGATCACCTTTGGGTGGTGGTCTCCATTGTGTGTGCCTAAGGGCAAGGGCTCCTCAGGAGGATGCTTGACCAGGTCTATTGTGTCCTTTGATCAGAAAAGCTTGATGTAAAGAAATAATACATTTTGCCCTCTTTACAGTCTAACATGCAGGAATCCCAGTGTGTGTGTGTGTGTGTGTGTGTGTGTGTGTGTGAAAGAGAGAGAGAGAGAGGAAAAAAGAGAGAGAGATGGGAGGTGGAGGGGAGAGGGAGGGAAGGAAGTCTGGATTGCAGAGAGATTTCCTGGTCTGCCCAGCTACATAGTGAGACCATGTGTCAAAATAGAAAGAAAATAAAACCATATGTGTGTGAGTTATTGTGTCCTTAGGCAAAGATGTGTCCCTCTCT
This sequence comes from Orientallactaga sibirica, assembly GCA_036365145.1. Lineage (NCBI taxonomy): Eukaryota > Metazoa > Chordata > Mammalia > Rodentia > Dipodidae > Orientallactaga > Orientallactaga sibirica. Next base: position 1,611,907 of record JAEOAD010002758.1, read on the forward strand.
GGTCATGAACTTCTTCAGGAGACAGGCAAAAGACACTGAGTGCCCTTCCCATGTCCTATGTCAGGTTGTGTCTGTGTCAATCCCTTTTAGGCTTAGAACATCTTGACAGGGTGCTGCTGATGCTGTGGGCAGGAAGTGAATTTTCTTTTGTGGGAGAGAATCAAGAGTGTAATGTTGGGGTGTGTGTGTGTGTGTGTGTGTGTGTGTGTGTCCAGAAGGTGCTAGGAAACACTCTTCTTGTATGTTGGCAGTCAGTGTGATCCTTGTGGACAGAGTTCACTTTGAGCTCCTCAATCACAAGTACCAGCCAGATGGAGAGGCTGGGTACTTCCTAGACAAGCCAAAGGTAGCAACCCTGCGCTGTGGCCAGGATCACCACCTCTCATCAATGGGACCTCTTAGGAGACCCAGTGAGGTCTATCAGGTCTCATGTGGGACACAGAGCCCAGGTGAAGTGAACACCTGCTGTAATGAAGGTGACTCTGCCTTCTTCTATAGCTTCTCATTGAGTCGGTTTGTAACATGGTTCAAGGGGAGGAGTTGTCTGGATTACCCAAGAGTGCCAGTTTAGGCAGACAGTGGTAGACATAGTTGTGGAACCCCAGGAGGGTGAGGGTGCTTTACATTTCCTAAAACCTTCCAAGGAACTGGAGAGGAGGTGGGGGAAATCATTATCTGGGACCTCATTGGTTGGGACACCTGATGGTCAGGATTTGTGGTGAACCCACTTTCACAGGGGGTGGGACTTCAAGTTGTTTCCTAGAGAAGCAAGGCACTTACCAGATTTGACCACCAAGCAAGCAAGAAGGGAGAGAAAGTGGGAAGAGGATGAAAAGGGGAAAAGACAAACAAAAACAAATAGAAAAACAACAACAACAACAAAAAAACAAGGGCAGTCCTGACTTTCAGGCTTGCAGAGGCAAGACATAAAGACACTGTCTCCAAACAAACCACTGAGAGATTGTTTCTGATTCTCTGCTTGTCCATAGGGTCAACTATGCTCTGGTCATCACTTTCTTTAGAAAAGCTTCTGGAAGGTGGGTTCTGGTGGAATATGCCTGTAATCTCAGCTCTAAGGAAGCTGAGGCAGGAGAACCACTTCAAAGCCAAGATCAACCGTAGTGTGAGTTTTAGGTCAGCCTGGGTTTTGATGGGGGAAAAAACCCCATGAATATGCTAAAATTTATACACAAACCTAAATCCATACCAAAACCCCATACCCATATCCATACATATACTAAACTTGTACTTATATGCATAATAATTCTCATACCATACCATACCAAAATCCATTCACCAATCCACAAAAACAAACCAATAGCCAGAGCCAAGATCCATACAATAAAAATAACTACACACAAACCACTGACATACCAAAACAAAAATCACACTGATAATACCAATACTCATACCCATAAAAATTCTAATACACATACTAATGCCACTATTCACAGCAATATCAATACTCATGCCCATTAGATATGCATACAAAAATCCATACACACAGAATACTTCTACTGATATCCATTCAAGTAAGCAATCCAGGAAATAAAATTATATACCCACACCAACACTCATACAATACCAATGCAAAAATTACCACACATACAACAATCCCTCAAACCATAGAATACCAACCATACCAATACTAATGGCATTACCCATATTCATATCATTAGCCATACATATGCTAATTTCAACATCCTAAACTTATATCAACCAACATAGTTTTACCAATTCCCAGAACATTTCCAATTTACAAACCATGACAACTCTCATACATTTCCAATTTACAAATGTACACCCAATCAGACAGCCTTAAAAAGTCTGAACCCAGAACTCCATGCCCTTTCCAAGTCACATATGTGTTCCAACTACAAAACTAGAAATATCCCAATAAGCTAGCTTGCTTGCCTGCTTGCTTTTTTCTTTCTTTCTTTTCTCCCTTTATTTCTTTTCTCCCTTCTTTTCTTTTCTTCCTTCCTCCCTCCCTCCCTTCCTTCCTCCCTTCCTTCCTTTTTTGAGGTAGGGGCTCACTCTGGCCCAGGCTGACTTGGAATTAACTGTGTAGTCTAAGAGTAGCAATCTTTCTAACACCAGTATCCTAATCCCCAAACACAAACTAATTCTGATAACCTTGAAAATTGCAAATCCCGGGCTGGAGAGATGGCTTAGCGGTTAAGGCGCCTGCCTGCTAAGCCTAAGAAGGCTGGTTCCAATCTCCAGCGGTTCCAATCTCCAGGTCCCACGTTTAGCCAGATGCAAAGTGAGGCAAGGGTGCAATGTCGTACTTGCCCACAAGGGGGGTGCACACATCTGGATTTCATTCACAGCAGCTGAGAGACTGCTGGCGCGCCCATTTCGTCTCTCTCTCCCTCTCTATCTCTCTCTGTCTCTCTCTCCAAAAATAAATTTTAAAAAATTTTTAAAAAATTTAAAATTGCAAATCTCATATCCACTTGCATATCATATCTTAATCCCAAAACCTTTCCAATTCTCATAGCCTTTAAACGTCCCATTGTAACAGGGTGTTAGGGGTTCAGGAAAATTTTTGAACCCTAAATCCTAGGTCCATGTCTACTTTTAATCAAATAATTGAATTTTAAAAAAAGACTGAGAAGGATAGTTATTAACTTATTATATTTATTGAGGGAAATACAGAACCAAGGAAAGACACCCATGTGGCTTGAGAGCCCACATGGAGGTCCTGGGAAAACCGTGGAGAAAAAAAAGGAAAAGAAAGTTCAAAGAGCTCCTGCCATGTGGAGAGCTGGGAGGGGGAGCCCACGTGGTGAGGCCTAGGCAGAGCTGAGGGGAAGCTCACCAGCAGCTGGAAGTTCAAGAGAGGTCAGGCAGCACAGAGTGCTTATTCTTCCCTTTGCATGTGTATTTATAACTTCATGGTGGTGGGCCCTACTTCCCAGCTCAACTCACTTAAGGGACAGCTGATTGGCTTGGGCTAGGGGCTGTCTCAGGAAGAGGCTAGCTATGATGCCAAATCCTGGGGGCTGAACTTTGACCAACCACAATGTTAGGGCTAGATTTAAATCCTAGGAGAGACCTCCTTCCCAGGAGAGGCCCAGGTTGTTTGTGGAAAAAAACAGATCTAGGTAAGAGATAAGAAGTCAGATCTTGGCCCAAAGACATTCTTTTTTTTTTTTTTTTTTTTTTTTTTTACTTTCAGGGGTCACCCTAACTGCTTAAAAGAGCTACTTGACTACATGACTCCCTCTCACTATTTTCTTTACTATTCCCAAACACGTACCAAACAACTCCCATACCAAAACCTTCCAACTCCCACACATTTTCTAATTGCCAAACCCATACACACTCCCCTATCATTTCCAATTTCTTTTTAATTTTTTTCATTTTTTATTTTTTCTTTGAGAGAGAGACAGAATCAGCATGCCAGCAGCCTCTCAGCTGCTGTGAATGAATTCCAGATGCATGTGCCCCCTTGTGGGAAAATGCCACATTGTGCCCTTGCATCACTTTATGTCTGGCTAAATGTGGGACCTGGAGAATCAGATAGACATTCTTTGGCTTGGCAGGCAGGCAGGCAGGCATGTGCCTTAACTGCTAAGCCATCTCTCCAGCCCCTCTTTTATTATTTTTAATTTATTTTTAAAAATATTTTATTTTTCTTTATTTGAGAGAGAGAGAGAGAGGGAGAGGTAAGCAAAGAGGGAGAGAAAGAATGGGTGCACCAGGGCCTTCAGCCACTGAAAATGAACACCAGACGCATGTGTGTTCCCTTGTGCATCTGGTTTATGTGGTCCTGGGGAATTGAACCTGGGTCCTTTGGCTTGCAGGCAAGTGCCATAACCACTAAGCCACCCCCAGCCCCTAATTTATTTTTTTATTGACAACTTCCATAGTTGTAGACAATAACTCATAGTAATTCCCTCCCTTCCCCCACTTTCCCCTTTGAAACAACACTCTCCATCATACTCCTTCCCCCTCTCAATCAGTCTCTTCTATTTTGATATCATCATTTCCTCCTGTTATGCTGGTCTGGTGTAGGCCATGTCAGGCACTGCAAGGTCATGGATATCCAGGCTATTTTGTGTCTGCAGGAGCACGTTGTAAGGAGTCCTACCCTTCCTTTGGCTCTTACATTCTTTCCACCACCTCTTCCATAATGGACCCTGAGCCTTGGAAGATGTGATAGAGACATTTCAGTGCTGAGCACTCCTCTGTCACTTCTCCTCAGCATCATGATGCCTTCTTAGTCATCCCAAGGTCACTGCCATCTGAAAAGAGAAGCTTCTCTAACCAAAAGTGAGAGTAGCATTAATATATATGTATGAACATCATTTTCAATTTCAAAACCAAATCCTATACCCTTTCCAATTTGCAAATCCATACCAACTCTCATATAATTCCCAATACCCAAACCCATATCAACTCCAATATACTTCCCAATTCCAAAAACCTCAACACACCCACTCTCTTTACAATTTCCAAAACAATATTGACTTCCAGAACCTTTCCAATTCTCAAACCCTTACCACTCCAATACTGTTGTAGACAACCTCAGGTTGCTAGGATGAACCTCCAGACCAGACACAGTTATGGGAGGAAGGAATTTAATGAAGCTTACAGATAGAAGGGAAGTTCCATGATGGCAGAAGAAGTTGGGGCCCTTTGCACAGGCCCACAGAGAGAGAGAGAGAGAGAGAGAGAGAGAGACCAAAAACAACTACTGTAAGGAAAGTGAAAGAGAAAAGCAAAGGAAAACACTGGACTTAATCTCAACAGACAGAGATTGCTTATTGGAGCACAGCAAGGGGCTACGACCTGTGGGATGGAGGCTGAAGCACTGAGCTAGGGCTGAGGTTCAAGCTTATCAGAAGGTTCCTAAGAAAAACAGATTGGAATAGGTGCAGGTCCAAGGGAAGTAGATAAGGAACTTGTAACTATTTGTGTCTTTGGTCAGAATAGACTTTTTTCAGAAGAATTGTCTAAGGATACACCAGATGGTTTCTGTTCCTTCAAGGCCTTCTGAGTTAAGGGAAGTATATCAATCATGAGAGTTGGCAAGCTAGTCTGGGAAAGCTAGTCTGGGAATGGCTGCCTCTGATGTTTCTCTGAGGCCTTGTAATTTTAGGGACAGTCATTAACCCTCTAGTTCCCTCTGGTGTTCAGGGAGAGTCATTGACCCTCAGTATGGACTCTGGAAGGATAAAGATTGGGGAAAATTGGTGAGTGAGTGGGGTATCATATGGATAGGCTGCCTGTGAAGGAGCAGGGATTATGATGTCAGATCCTTGTACTACTTCCTGCTGGGAGGGACAGTAGATCTCTCAGGGGTGTCCCGCACAGTCCTGTGGAGGTCGGATGCCCAGGGGCTGATATTCAGTGGCCATGAAGAATTTAGTGACTTGCTTTGAGGTGAAGGCATGTATTCTTTCTTGGAGGAATTCAGTGAGACATCTGAATTTGCAAGAACCAAAAGAGAGGGTGAGTATTATCGTAATAATCATAATAAGGGGAATAGATTACATGTTAGAGACAGGATAGGTTTAAATTGAAGGGAGTAGAGCTGTGAGATTTCTTAGCTGGTCACAGAGAGATATCAGTCACATGCAGAGAAATAATATTACTGGCCATTAAAAAGGCTAGTATAGCCCAAAATATTATTGGCTCTGGACTGGTAACATTTACTTCTCCACAATCATTGTAGTCCATTGGTGAAGTCATAGTCACAGAGGTGTGGCTTTGGGAGTCTGAGCTTTTGATTTTCTATTTGTTATCTCACATGGATCTTATGAACAGGCAACTCTTCAGGAGAGTGATACTTATCAGAGCAATTAGAAAGAAACTCCTAGATCATGTCAAATCTATTAGCCATTATGATCTGGTTATTATCCATGTATGAGTTTTCTTTCATGTGACATGACATTTACAGGAGATGTGAATATTATAGATAAGATTGAAAAATTATAAGTGATAGGTAAGGAAGAAGGAATTGTTAACTTGGATGGGAAGTTAATTAGAATTTTTGTAAATATAAAGATTTGGCTTAGGTAAGGTAGGAAGTATAAGAGATTAGTATTGAAGCAATATTTGAAGTATCTTAAAGTATTTTAAATTTAAATATGCTAGAGATTGAGAAGTTCACTAATTTTTTTTTTTGAGGTAGGGTCTCACTCTAGCTCAGGCTGACCTGGAACTCACTATGTAGTCTCAGGGTGGCCTCAAACTCTTGGTGATCCTCCTAACTGTCTCCCGAGTGCTGGGATTAAAGTCATGTGCCACCCCCTCTGGCCCTAAGTTAACTATTTTTGAAGTTTAGGTTTGAAGTTTTCTTTTTGTGTAAGTCTTTAATATAGAAGGCTCATAGTCTTTACTTATTTGGTCCAAAGATCAAAAAGTATTATCTTTAGGTGAACTAATGAAAGTATGTTAGGCTGGAAGACTAAAAGTTTGATTAGTCTTGATAATTTGATATTACAGTTGTTTATTTTATAAACATAATGATACATAATTTTTTACATAATTACATTGATTATATAATACACTAAAATATATTTTAGCCGGATGCAGTGGTGCATGCCTTTAATCCCAGCACTTGGCAGGCAGAGGTAGGAGGATTGCTGAGAGTTCGAGGCCACTCTGAGATTACATAGTGAATTTCAGGTCAGCCTGAGCTAGAGTGAGAGAGACCCTACCTTGAAAAACAAAAACAAAAACAAAACCCCAAAACAACAACAATAACAAATATATATATTTACATAATTAGGCCCAGTTTTATCTATTAGATTAAGTTTATAGCAAATAAATAAAAGTTTTACCCAATAGGAAAACATATCAGAGTAGAACACTTAAGAAACCTATTATAAACAGGTGGCCTATGCAACAAAATAAAGGCTTTATTAGATGGAGAACATATAAACTTAATATTTGGATATAATTTAGTTATCTCAACCTGAAATTAAACAACTTTTACATCCCTTTTAATGTTATCAGGGCAAAGGAAATTAGGCCTGTATTTTAATGATTTCAAGCCCAAGTCTTTTAAAAGAGAGATACGGAGAGAGAGAGACCCCAAGGTTTTGGAATGGGTGATGAGTTTGACTCTGACTTAATTTTTTTTCACTGAAAATGAACACCAGGGCATGTGTGTTCCCTTGTGCATCTGGTTTATGTGGTCCTGGGAATTGAACCTGGGTCCTTTGGCTTGCAGGCAAGTGCCATAACCACTAAGCCACCCCAGCCCCTAATTTATTTTTTTATTGACAACTTCCATAGTTGTAGACAATAACTCATAGTAATTCCCTCCCTTCCCCCACTTTCCCCTTTGAAACAACACTCTCCATCATACTCCTTCCCCCTCTCAATCAGTCTCTTCTATTTTGATATCATCATTTCCTCCTGTTATGCTGGTCTGGTGTAGGCCATGTCAGGCACTGCAAGGTCATGGATATCCAGGCTATTTTGTGTCTGCAGGAGCACGTTGTAAGGAGTCCTACCCTTCCTTTGGCTCTTACATTCTTTCCACCACCTCTTCCATAATGGACCCTGAGCCTTGGAAGATGTGATAGAGACATTTCAGTGCTGAGCACTCCTCTGTCACTTCTCCTCAGCATCATGATGCCTTCTTAGTCATCCCAAGGTCACTGCCATCTGAAAAGAGAAGCTTCTCTAACCAAAAGTGAGAGTAGCATTAATATATATGTATGAACATCATTTTCAATTTCAAAACCAAATCCTATACCCTTTCCAATTTGCAAATCCATACCAACTCTCATATAATTCCCAATACCCAAACCCATATCAACTCCAATATACTTCCCAATTCCAAAAACCTCAACACACCCACTCTCTTTACAATTTCCAAAACAATATTGACTTCCAGAACCTTTCCAATTCTCAAACCCTTACCACTCCAATACTGTTGTAGACAACCTCAGGTTGCTAGGATGAACCTCCAGACCAGACACAGTTATGGGAGGAAGGAATTTAATGAAGCTTACAGATAGAAGGGAAGTTCCATGATGGCAGAAGAAGTTGGGGCCCTTTGCACAGGCCCACAGAGAGAGAGAGAGAGAGAGAGAGAGAGACCAAAAACAACTACTGTAAGGAAAGTGAAAGAGAAAAGCAAAGGAAAACACTGGACTTAATCTCAACAGACAGAGATTGCTTATTGGAGCACAGCAAGGGGCTACGACCTGTGGGATGGAGGCTGAAGCACTGAGCTAGGCTGAGGTTCAAGCTTATCAGAAGGTTCCTAAGAAAAACAGATTGGAATAGGTGCAGGTCCAAGGGAAGTAGATAAGGAACTTGTAACTATTTGTGTCTTTGGTCAGAATAGACTTTTTCAGAAGAATTGTCTAAGGATACACCAGATGGTTTCTGTTCCTTCAAGGCCTTCTGAGTTAAGGGAAGTATATCAATCATGAGAGTTGGCAAGCTAGTCTGGGAAAGCTAGTCTGGGAATGGCTGCCTCTGATGTTTCTCTGAGGCCTTGTAATTTTAGGGACAGTCATTAACCCTCTAGTTCCCTCTGGTGTTCAGGGAGAGTCATTGACCCTCAGTATGGACTCTGGAAGGATAAAGATTGGGGAAAATTGGTGAGTGAGTGGGGTATCATATGGATAGGCTGCCTGTGAAGGAGCAGGGATTATGATGTCAGATCCTTGTACTACTTCCTGCTGGGAGGGACAGTAGATCTCTCAGGGGTGTCCCGCACAGTCCTGTGGAGGTCGGATGCCCAGGGGCTGATATTCAGTGGCCATGAAGAATTTAGTGACTTGCTTTGAGGTGAAGGCATGTATTCTTTCTTGGAGGAATTCAGTGAGACATCTGAATTTGCAAGAACCAAAAGAGAGGGTGAGTATTATCGTAATAATCATAATAAGGGGAATAGATTACATGTTAGAGACAGGATAGGTTTAAATTGAAGGGAGTAGAGCTGTGAGATTTCTTAGCTGGTCACAGAGAGATATCAGTCACATGCAGAGAAATAATATTACTGGCCATTAAAAAGGCTAGTATAGCCCAAAATATTATTGGCTCTGGACTGGTAACATTTACTTCTCCACAATCATTGTAGTCCATTGGTGAAGTCATAGTCACAGAGGTGTGGCTTTTGGGAGTCTGAGCTTTTGATTTTCTATTTGTTATCTCACATGGATCTTATGAACAGGCAACTCTTCAGGAGAGTGATACTTATCAGAGCAATTAGGAAAGAAACTCCTAGATCATGTCAAATCTATTAGCCATTATGATCTGGTTATTATCCATGTATGAGTTTTCTTTCATGTGACATGACATTTACAGGAGATGTGAATATTATAGATAAGATTGAAAAAATTATAAGTGATAGGTAAGGAAGAAGGAATTGTTAACTTGGATGGGAAGTTAATTAGAATTTTTGTAAATATAAAGATTTGGCTTAGGTAAGGTAGGAAGTATAAGAGATTAGTATTGAAGCAATATTTGAAGTATCTTAAAGTATTTTAAATTTAAATATGCTAGAGATTGAGAAGTTCACTAATTTTTTTTTTTGAGGTAGGGTCTCACTCTAGCTCAGGCTGACCTGGAACTCACTATGTAGTCTCAGGGTGGCCTCAAACTCTTGGTGATCCTCCTAACTGTCTCCCGAGTGCTGGGATTAAAGTCATGTGCCACCCCCTCTGGCCCTAAGTTAACTATTTTTGAAGTTTAGGTTTGAAGTTTTCTTTTTGTGTAAGTCTTTAATATAGAAGGCTCATAGTCTTTACTTATTTGGTCCAAAGATCAAAAAGTATTATCTTTAGGTGAACTAATGAAAGTATGTTAGGCTGGAAGACTAAAAGTTTGATTAGTCTTGATAATTTGATATTACAGTTGTTTATTTTATAAACATAATGATACATAATTTTTACATAATTACATTGATTATATAATACACTAAAATATATTTTAGCCGGATGCAGTGGTGCATGCCTTTAATCCCAGCACTTGGCAGGCAGAGGTAGGAGGATTGCTGAGAGTTCGAGGCCACTCTGAGATTACATAGTGAATTTCAGGTCAGCCTGAGCTAGAGTGAGAGAGACCCTACCTTGAAAAACAAAAACAAAAACAAAACCCCAAAACAACAACAATAACAAATATATATATTTACATAATTAGGCCCAGTTTTATCTATTAGATTAAGTTTATAGCAAATAAATAAAAGTTTTACCCAATAGGAAAACATATCAGAGTAGAACACTTAAGAAACCTATTATAAACAGGTGGCCTATGCAACAAAATAAAGGCTTTATTAGATGGAGAACATATAAACTTAATATTTGGATATAATTTAGTTATCTCAACCTGAAATTAAACAACTTTTACATCCCTTTTAATGTTATCAGGGCAAAGGAAATTAGGCCTGTATTTTAATGATTTCCAAGCCCAAGTCTTTTAAAAAAGAGAGATACGGAGAGAGAGAGACCCCAAGGTTTTGGAATGGGTGATGAGTTTGACTCTGACTTAATTTTTTTTTTTTTTTTTTTGAGGTAGGGTCTCACTCTAGCTCAGGCTGACCTGGAATTCACTATGTAGTCTCAGGGTGGCCTCAAACTCATGGCAATCCTCCTACCTCTGCCTCCTGAGTGCTGGGATTAAAGGCATGCACCACCACGCCCGGCTTCTTTTTATTTTAGAGAGAGAGAGAGAGAGAGAGAGAGAGAGAGAGAGAGAGAGAGGAAGGAGAAAGAATTGGTGTACCAGGGCCTCAGCCACTGAAATTGAACTCCAGACATTTTTGCCACCTAATGGGCCTGTGTGACCTTGTGCTTGCTTCACCTTTGTGCATCTGGCTAATGTGGGATCTGGAGAGTAGAACATGGGTCCTTAGGCCTCACAGGCAAGCACCTTAACTGCTAAGACATCTTTCTAGCCCAAGTCTGACTTTTTTAAAGCTATAGTGGGATGGTGGAAAAAAACCTGGGCGAGGGTCTGTACTCCTGTTGACTTTTAGGCCTTGGAGAACAATCAAAAGGGGCCTAGACAGATGGAGTTAGTCTATTATAAGACCCTCTGAGGTCAATTAGTGAAACTGTAGAAGTCTAGAAGGTTGTTTATATCAATTTTATAGTTTTAATTTTTAAATTTTTTTTTTTAAAATTTATTTTTGGAGAGAGACACAGAGACAGACAGACAGAGGGAGAGGGAGACAGATAGAGAATGGGTGCGCCAGCAGTCTCTCAGCTGCTGTGAATGAAATCCAGATGCATGCGCCCCCCTTGTGGGCAAGTGCAGCATTGTGCCCTTGTGTCACTTTGCATCTAGCTAAACATGGGACCTGGAGATTGGAACCAGGTTCTTAGGCTTAGCAGGCAGGTGCCTTAACTGCTAAGCCATCTCTCCAGCCCTGTAGTTTTAATTTTTATGTCACACTTAGATAGGGTTTAAGTAAAGAGACAAAACTAGTTAAAATATCTTGATCTTGTTAACCTTTATATTGATGTGGGAAATTAAGGCTTTCAGAATTGGCACCAGCGACAGAGTGGAGAATCAGTCTATTTTCACATCAGCAAGAGTCTAGAGGAATCTCTTCTAAAGCTTGAAAAAAATGGTTAATTAGTAGAGAGATATTTGTAGTTGTGTTATGGAGGTAAGAAGAAACACAAGATAATTTTAGTACTGGCCATAAGCTGTAATACAAACTATGCCCTTGAAACAGTACAAAAACTACAATGTCAGTATAAGATTATGTAGTATGGGACATAACCAGCCTAAAAGTTTATTACAAAGCCAGGCATGGTGGTGCATGACTTTAATCCCAGCACTCAGGAGGCAGAGGTAGGAGGATCGCCTAGAGTTCGAGGCCACCCTGAGACTACATAGTTAATTCCAGGTCAGCCTGGACCAGAGTGAGACCCTACCTCGCAAAAACCAAAAAAAAAAAAAAAAAGTTTATTACAGTACAAGACATAACTTTGGGCCAGGGGCCTTTAAATTTTATTTTATTGTAATATGAGATGTAGCACTATAAATAAATTTACATTACTATAGAGAATTATGTTTGAACTATGTAAACAATTAAGATGAGAGAAATACAGAGAAACAGCTTTTTAGAAGGTAGGCACATCTTATTCTTTAAATATCTAATAGTTATAAGCACAGGCAGAACATGTCAAGTAAGACAGTATAAAGTTTTGGCATTTGCATTTGGTAAAATCTTTGATTAGATGAAGACCATTGTTTAAGCATGGGGTCATACCTTTAGGTAGAGAATATATCTTTAGAGTTAATTTACTTATGAGCAATGAACTTGAGATACCAGAAATGAGATAGTTACTTATTTTTTGATGAAACATAAAAGAGCATGAAATGAGCTCTAATACAACCTTTTATAAATCTGTTTTTAAACAGAAGACACTGTTGAATAGTCAACGTTCTTAGTATAAATAAAATAAGAGTTATTTTTAAATTTTTAATTTTTTTTTTTTTTTTTTTTTTTTTTTTTTTTTTCAAGGTAGGGTCTCACTCTGGTCCAGGCTGACCTGGAATTAACTATGTAGTCTCAGGGTGGCCTTGAACTCTCGGCGATCCTCCTACCTCTGCCTCCCGAGTGCTGGGATTAAAGGCGTGCGCCACCACACCCGGCCCAAATTTTTAATATTTTTAGCATGAGATCATTATTTTGGGAAATTAAACACTAGTAAGTGAACATTTACCTTAAAATTCAGTTTCCCAATAGTTAGAATATTTCCCTTGATTTGTCTCTCTGTCAGCTAATAGCTCCTGGAAACCATCAGACACTATGGGGAAAAGCTGTAATCAGGAGTATCTAGGTTGTCTGATGCCTTGTTACCTTTTAGTTCTGCCTGAAGTCTATCTTTTGTTATTTATTTATTTATTTATTTATTTATTTATTTATTTATTTATTTATTATTTTTAGAGAGAGACACAGAGAGAGACAGACAGAGAGAGAGGGAGAGGGAGACAGAGAATGGGCGCACCAGCAGTCTCTCAGCTGCTGTGAATGAAATCCAGATGTGTGCATCCCCTTGTGGGCAACTGCGGCATTGAGCCCTTGCATCACTTTGCATCTGGCTAAACGTGGGACCTGGAGATTGGAACCGGGTTCTTAAGCTTAGGAGGCAGGTGCCTTAACCGCTAAGCCATCTCTCCAGCCCTATCTTTTTTTTAATCTTGCTGTTTACATCCTCACATCTTTTTGCACTTGTTTTTACTATTTAAACATCTTTTTTTTTTAATCGAGGTAGGGTCTCACTGTAGCCCAGGGGACCTGGAATTTACTGTGTAGTCTCAGTGTGGCCTTGAACTCACGGCGATCCTCCTACCTCTGCCTCCTGAGTGCTGGGATTACAGACATGTGCCACCACATCCAGCCTAAACATCTCTCTTAATGAGGTTTTTGTGAATCTATTAGAATAAAATTTTATTAAACAAATTTTTTATCTAATGGGAAAACATATAAAAGCAGAATATATAAGAAATCTATTGTTGTAAACAGATAAGCAAGTATTCAGTCAACCAAAATGAAGATTTTACCCATTGGAAAACATGTAAACTTAGCATTTGAATATAATTCAATTATAAGCTTTAAGTATGTCCAAATAGCTTTTATGGGTTTGAGATATGTTCCTTCCATTCTCAGGCTGTGTAGAACTTTTATCATGAAGGGATGCTGGATTTTGTTAGCCTTCATTGTGTCCCAAAGGTTTCAGTATGTTGTGTTCTCATTATCATTTGAGTCTATGAATTTTTTTATTTCCTTCTTTATTTCATTGACCCATTCATCATATAGTAGTGTATTGTTTAGTTTCCATGAATTTGGCTATGCTCTTAGTTTTTCTTGCTATTGATTTATAGTTTGATCCCATTGTGATCAGATAGAGTGCTAGGAATTATTTCAATTTTCCTGTATTTGTTAAGGTTTGCTTTGTGTCCTAATATATGGTCTATTTTAGAGAATGTTCCATGTGCTGCTGAAAAGAATGTGTATTCTGCAGTGTTTGGATGAGATGTCCTGTAAATATCTGTTAGGTCCATTTGTTCTATGACCTCATTTAATCCGGATGCATCTGTGTTTATTTTGTGCCAGGATGATCTGTCAATTGGTGAGAGTGAGGTGTTGAAGTCACGTACTACAACTGTGTTTGGTGTTATCTGTGACCTTAGTTCTAATAGCATTTGTTTGATGAAATTGGGAGCCCGTATGTTAGGTGCACATATGTTTAGGATTGCTATAGGCTAACAACAAACACACAGAGAATGAAATCAGAGAATCACTCCCATTCAAAATTGCTTTTTAAAAAAGTACCTTGGAATAAACCTAACCAAGGAAGTGAAGGATCTCTACAATGAAAACTTTTAAGCACTTAAGGGAGAAATTGCAGAAGATACTAGGAAATGGAAAGACATCCCTTGTTCTTGGATTGGAAGAATCAATATTGTGAAAATGCCAATCTTACCAAAGCAATCTACCCATTTCTTGCAATCCCCATCGTAATTCTAATGACATTCTTTATGGAAATAGAAAAAATAATCCAAACATTCAATTGGAAGCACAAAAACCCTCAAATACCTAAAACAATTTTGAGCAACAAAAATAAGGCTGGTCATATCACCATACCTGATTTTAACCTGTTAATACAGAGCCATAGTAACAAAAACAGCATGGCACTGGCACAAAAACAGACATGTACATCAGTGGAACAGAATAGAGGACTCAGGTGTAAGTACCAGTAGCTATAGTCACCTGATCTTTGACAAAAATGCCAACACTCATTGGAGAAAGGACAGCCTCTTCAGCAAATGGTGCTGGGAAAACTGGAAATGTATCTGTTGAAGGATGAAAATAGATCCTTATTTGTCTTCATGGACAAGAATTAAGTCCAAATGGATCAAAGACCTTAATATCAGACCTGAAACTCTGAAACTGCTAGAGGAAAACATAGAGGAAACCCTTCAACATATTGGTCTTGGCAAAGACTTTCTGAATATAACCTCAGTTGCTCAGGAAATAAAATCACAGCTCAACCGCTAGGACCTCATGAAATTACAAAGCTTTTGTACAGCTAAGGACACTGTGAATAGAGCAAAGAGGCAACCTACAGAATGGGAGAAAATCTTTGCCACCTATACATCTGATAGAGGGTTAATATCTAGGATATACAAGGAACTAAAAAAACTAAATAATAAGAAATCAAACAACCCAATTAAAAAATGGGCTATGGAACTAAATAGAGAGTTCTCAAAAGAAGAAATACAGATGGCACATAAACATCTAAAAAAATGTACATCCCTAACCATCAGGGAAATGCAGATTAAAACTACGTTGAGATTCCATTTCACTGCTGTAAGATTGGCTACCATCATGAAAACAAATGACCCTAAGTGCTGGCAGGATTCAGAAAAAGAGGAACACTGTTGGTGAGAATGCAATCTGATCTAGCCTTTGTGGAAATCAGTGTAGATGTTGCTGAGATAGCTAAAAGTAGATCTACCATATGATCCAGCTATACCACTCCTGGGCATATATCCTAAGGATTCATCTTACTACCTTAGAGATACTTGCTCAACCATGTTTATTGCTGTTGTATTCACAATAGCTAGGAAATGGAACCAGCCTAGTTGTCCCTCAACTGATGAGTGGGTAATGAAGATGTGGCATATTTACACAATGGAGTTCTACTCAGTGGTAATGAAAAATTATGAAATTTATGAAATTTGCAGGAAAATGGAGGATATGGAAAGGATTATACTTAGGTAACCCAGGCCCAGAAAACCACGTTCTCTCTCATATGTGGATCTTAGCTACAAATGATTGGACTTCTATATAAGTAGGAATAAAACTCAGTAGCAGAGGACAGTAAGCTAGAAAGGGGATATAAAAAGACTAGAAAGGGAGGGAGGGGGATGTAATAGGATGGAATTGTGTGTATATATAAGTAGAAGAACAGATTAATGGTGGTGAAACAGCCTAAGTGAGGTCAGGGGAAGAGATTGAGTAAAGGAAAGGTGGAGGGAACGTTAATCAAAATCCAAGAGGATATAAGTAAGTCATATGGAAACCTAATATTTTGAACAATGGAACACTCAGAAGCCACAGATTGTTACTAGAAAATTTTCAGTGCCAGGGATGGGATACTGTCCAGTGAGTTGTTGGCCAGGGAGGTCACGGATACCCCCAAAACATCACAGGCCATTGCTGAAGCTGTTGGTTTCCCACCAGGAAAAGATGGTAAGACCCTATTTCTGAAGAGTCCACATAGTTGGGCTGCAAGATCACTGAGAAATCCTGCTGAAGGTGAGCTTAAAACCACCTCCATGTAGATCAGCTGGCAGAAAGCTGGAAAAAGGTATGCTGCATGCAGATCAATTTGTGTGAGAGAGACACCAGCAGTGGAGATACTCAATAGTGGACAATGCAGCCTTAAATTCAGCCACCCAGGCCAAATAAGCCAATGGGTGCAATAGTGGCATGTCTGTTATGGGGGAAACCAACCATTCTCTAATTAGACTGGAGGCCTGCTCCATGGGAGGGAACACATCCCTGATACTGAAAACCTACAACAGGAGTAGTCATGGGCCATATGGGTGTAATGTCTGCTGGTGTCTGGCTAAATGTATATACTATGTTCACCAAATTGCTCAGTAAGCAGTTTTCTTAATGTTCATACCCATATATTAATGCTACTCTCACTTTTGACTAGAGAAGCTTCTCTTTCCAATGACAGTGACCTTGGGATGACTGAGTAGGCACCATGGTGCTGAGAAGAAGTGACAGAGGCATGCTCAGTACTGAAATATCTCTATCACATCTTCCAATGCTCAGGGTCCATTGCAGAAGAGGTGTTGGAAAGAATGTAAAAGCCAAAGGAAGGGTAGGACTCCTTACAACATGCTCCTCCAGACAAAATGGCTTGGGTATCCATGACCTCACAGTGCCTGACATTACCTACAAAAGACCATCTTAATAGGAGGAAAAGATCATGACATCAAAATAAAAAACTGATTGAGAGATGGAGGGGATATGGAGAGTGGAGTTTCACAGGGAAAGTGAGGGGAGGGAGGGAATTACCATGGGTTATTGTCTACAGTTATGGAAGTTTTCAATAAAACATTAATAATATGCTTATGTCATCCTTTTTGTTTGATCTTTAAATATATATATATATATTTTTAATTTAAATTTTATTTTTTATTTTTATTTTTCCTTCTTATTTTTTAATTTTTAAATATTATTTATGGACATACTTAGTATGTAAACAGCACATGTTGGTACCATACTTTCCCTCATCCCTGTACCTTTTCCCAAGGGGCCCTCCTCATTGGGGATGCAAGTCATCCCCTTGGGGATTGTGGGTCATGGCATTGTGGGGGCAACAGTCAGTTATGGGGGAGAGGCAATGTCTGTGCATAACGTCCCTACTTGTTGCTCTAACAATCTTTCTGCACCTTCTTCTGAAAAATTCTCTGAGCCATGTTGGGTGGGTTTTAATTTTACTTTAGTGGTGGTCTCTTAGGAGCCACTGGATCTCTGGTTTGGTAGGTGTTGAGTGTACTCAGTGTCTATTTCCTTCACCCTTGTGCTGATATCAGGTTCACTGAGAAAGGAGCACTCTTTTTTTTTTTTTTTTTTTTTTTTTTTTGGTTTTTGCGAGGTAGGGTTTCACTCTGGTCCAGGCTGACCTGGAATTAACTATGTAGTCTCAGGGTGGCCTCGAACTCTCGGCGATCCTCCTACCTCAGCCTCCTGAGTGCTGGGATTAAAGGCATGCGCCACCACGCCCGGCCTGAAAGGAGCACTCTTGCTCATTTCCATAATTATTCTTTGGTTTCAGCTGGGGCTGGGCTGATGTGTGATGGGTCGTTCATCTTCCCAGGTCCTGCTTCTGTCTGAAAAAGAGAAGCAGATTCTCCAATGGAGAGTGAAGTCAGCACAGGTTAAATGGGATAACCATTATTAATTTAGAGAAAATTTAATGGGTGTAGACCCTCTTATAGCCCAAGATTAGTGGGAGATTGATATTGGAAAGCAAAATTGTCATCTGGATATGATTCTGATTTTTCTTCCCAGTTCCAGATGTGGTTTCCTTTCCACTGAATGGATCTGTTAGCCAATCCAAGAGCAGCTGGTTACCCACCATGGCTGTGTGTACTTGTGTGAGCCTCTGCTTCTGAGTAGCTTAGACCTCGAGTTGCTCCTATAGATGTTGGCCTCTTTCCACTGGTAGCTCATGTACTGACTTCCAGCACTAGATGGGCTAACTGGGGAATGGCTCTCTTCCGAATTCCAGCCAGGTCTCTCCATGCTCCATGCTCCATGCTCCATGCTGACAGAGTATGGTGTCTTCAGCAGTAGGGTCTTACCATTAATGTCTGGTAGATAAGCAAGTGCTCTGACAGAAGTCTGTCTTGTTTTGGGAGACCTTGTAGGTCTCTATGATCAACAGCTCATTGTGGATGTTAACTGCATCTTGGTACTGGGAGTTACAGGCCAGTGCCATGAGAAAAGTAAAAAAGAGAGAGAGAAAGAAAGAAAGAAAGAAAGAAAGAAAGAAAGAAAGAAAGAAAGAAAGAGAGAAACAGGAGAAATATAGGAATAAAAGGTTAAGCTACATCACACCCTTTCCAGGGCCCTTCAATTCAGGAGCTCCCCGAAGATCCTGTTGAGGGTTCAACTTTTAGTCTGTCTTCCAGGATATAGGTTTCTATAGTTCTATAGTACCAATTCAATTTTGGTTCAGTTTTGTGTCCCCCAAACCTTTCCCCTACCCACAAGCCCTATCATCCCTATTGTCCAGGCCTCGAGATGCCTATCATATATGTCAGCAACTTGGGCTGATCCAGGTTAGGAACCACAGATAAGTGAGATCATATGATAGTCCTCTTTCTGTAACTGTGTGAGTTTGCGGAATATGATCTGTTCCAAGTTCGGCCATTTCTCTACAGATTTCATTGTGTCATTTTTTCTTACTCCTTAGTAGACTTCCATTGTGTAGATATATACCACATCTTGGTTATCCATTCTTCCAATAATAGGCACCTGGTTTGATTCTAATTCTTAGCTATTATGAATTGAGCAGCTAAAAATATGGTTGAGCAAATATCTCTGAACTGAGGAGTCGAACTTTTAGGGTAAACGCCCAGTAAGGGAATAACTGGGTCTGTTAGCAACTCTATATTCATCCTTTTCAGGAATCTCCATATTGGTTTCCATTGTGGTTGTTCCAGCTTACATTCCCACCATCAGTGAATGAGGGTTCCTATTTCTCCACATCCTCACCAACATTTGTTTTCATTTGATTTATTTTATGTTTGCTATCCTTCCTGGGGTAAGGTGGAACCTTAATTTTTATTTATTTACTTGAGAGAGACAGAGACAAAGAGAATGGGCATGGCAGGGTCTCTAGTCACTGCAAATGAAGTAAAGATGCATGTGCCACCTTGTGCATCTGGCTTATGTGGGTCCTGGGGAATTGAACCTGGGTCCTTTGGCTTTTCAGGCAAGCGCCTTAACTGTTAAGCCATCCCTCCAGCTCTTTAAATATATCTTAATCAGTAATTTAACAACTTTTCCCCCCTAACTTCTGCTTTTACAGTTTTTGTCCCTGTGGTTAAATGTAAATAGACTGTCTGGATTCTGATTGTCTGTCTTCCCATTTCCCTAGCAGTCCCCTAGGCCCATTTTTTCTCAATATCCAGAAGGCCAGTTATATTAATTTCATATTTTTGAATTTTATGTTACATTTAGATAAAGTTTAAATAAACAAATACTTGTTAAAAAGGAATTTTGATTTTGTTAAACATTCAGTTTTTTCAGTAGTCAGGACTTAACAGTAGGCAATATGGGTATAGCAAAATTTTAACTTTGAGTTGAGACATGGCAATACAAATAAATTTATCAACTTATTACAAAGAGTAAAGTCTTTATTATATGAACAACTAAGGTGAGAAAAATATGGAGAATGAAAACAAAAGTTAGTTAACCCATTTTACCACAGGCAACTCAAACCTTTTTCAGTTTAAGTCCCACACTTTTTTATATCACTGTCGTATCCTTTTAGTGTTTTTTTAAATTTTTATTTTATTTTATTTATTTTGGAGAGAGACACAGAGAGAGAGAGAGGGGAGAGGGTAAGAGGAAGACAGAGGTGGACGCGCCAGCAGTGTCTCAGCTGCTGCGAACTAAATCCAGATGCGTGCACCCCCTTGTGGTCAAGAGCGGCATTGTGCCCTTGCGTCACTTTGCATCTGGCTAAACGTGGGACCTGGAGATTGGAAATGGCTGGAGATTGGAACCAGCGTTCTTGGGCTTAGGAGGCAGGTGCCTTAACCCCTAAGCCATCTCTCCAGCCCATTTTGAAAGGTATGGGAATAGTAATTGGTTCAACATTTAGAAAGCATATGAAATTTGGGCAGGGTATGGGATTTAGACAGGATATTGATAGTGGAAATGGTTCAATATTTGGATATTGCATTGGAAATTGTACCCTTTCCAATTCTGAAACCCTTTCCAAGCCCTGAGCACTCTACACTTCCCATACCCTCTCCAATTCCCATACAAATTCCAAATCTTGAAATCATTCCACTTTCTTTACCCATTCCAATTCCCATATACCCTTTCTAAATCTGTACACTTTTCCTATTCCCAAAACCATCCCAAATGCTGAAATCCTTCTAATTTCTGTACCCATTCCAATTCCCATGCCTTTTATAAATCTGTGCACTTTTCCTATTCCCAAAACCATCCCAAATCCTGAAATCCTTCTAATTCCTGTACCCATTCCAAATCCAAAACCATTTCAAAATCCTGAACCCTTTCCAATTCCCATAGCCATGTCAAATTCCGTACCTTTTCCAAATCCTGAAACCTTTCCATTTCCTGTATCCATTCCAAATCCTGAACTATTTTCACATCCCATAGCCATCCCAAGTCCCATACCCTTTCCAAATCCTGAAACCAAATTCATATCCTGAAACATTTCCACTTGTTGTACTCTTTCCAAATCCTAAACCCGTTCAACTTCCTTTACCCTTTCCAAATACTGAAACCTTTCCACCTTCCACTGCCATTCAAACACCATACCTTTCCAAATCCTGAACCCTTTTGACTTCCCATACATATTCCTAATCACAAACCCTTTCCAAATCCTGTAACCTTTCCATTCCCTGTACCCATTCCAAATCCTGAAACCTTTCCATTTCCTGTAAACTTTCCAAACCCTGAACCTTTTCCATTTCCCATACCCTTTCCAAGTCCTGAAACCTTTCTACTTCCTTTATCCTTTCCAAATCCTGAACACATTCCACTTCCTTTACCCCTTCCAAATCCTGAACCATTTCCATCTCCCATAGCCATTGCAAATCCCATACACTTTTAAAATCCTGATGCTTTCCCACTTCCAGTACCCATTCCAGATGATGAAAACTTTCCATGTCTCATACCCTTTTGAAATCCTGAACCATTTTCACTTCCCATAGCCATTGAAACTTCCGTACCCTTTCCAATGGTTTCCATGAAACCATTCCACTTCCTGGAACCATTCCATATCCTGAAACCTTTCAACATCCTATACTATTTCCAAATCCTGTGCCCATTTTCCTTCCTTTATACGTTCCAAATTCTGAACCCTTCCCATTTGCCAGAGCCATTCCAAGTCCCATACCCTTTCTAAATCCTAAACTTTCCACTTCCTGTTCACATTCTAGATCCTCCAAGTTTCCACTTCCCATGCCCTTTCCAAATCCTGAACACTTTCCAATTTGTATACTCATTCCTAATCCCATACCCTTTACAAATACTGAAACCTGTCCACATCCGGTACCCTGTCCAAATTCTGAACCCTTTCCATTTACCAAAGCCATTCCAAATTCAATACCCTTTCCAAACTTTGAAATCATTCCACATCCTGTACCCATTCCATATCCTAAAACTTTTCCAATTCCTGTACCCTTTCCAAATCCTGAGCCCATTCCACTTTCTGTAACCTTTCCAAATCTGGAACCCTTCCCACTTCATGTACCATTCCAAATCTCATACCCTTTCCAATTCCTAAAACCTTTACACTTCCTGTACCCTTTCCAAATCCTGAACCACTTTCACCTCCTATAGCCATTCTAAATTCCATGCCGTTTCCATACCTTGAAATCTTTCCACTTCCTGGACCCATTTCATATCCTGAAACTTTTCCACTTCCTGAACCTTTTCCACTTGCCATACCCATTGCAAATCCCATACCCTTTCCAAGTCCTGAAACCTTTCCACTTCCTGTACCCTTTCCAAATACTGAACCTTTTCCACTTCCCATAACCATTCTAAATTCTATACTCTTTCAAAACACTGAAAACTTTCCACATCCTGAATTCATCCCATACCCTGAAACCTTTCCACTTTCTGTACCTTTTCCAAACCCTGAACCCATTCACTTCCTGTAAACTTTCCAAATCCTGAACCCTTTCAAACACTTCCCAAACCCATTCCAAATTGCATAACCTTTCCATGTCCTGAAAAACTTCCACTTCCTTTACTCTTTCCAAATCCTGAACACAATCCACTTCCATTACCCTTTCCAAATCCTGAACCATATCCACTTCCCATAGCCATTGCAAATCTCATACACTTTTCAAATCCTGATACTTTTCCACTTCCAGTACCCATTCCAGATGATGAAAACTTTCCACATGCAGTACCCTTTTGAAATTCTGAACCATTTCCACTTTCCATAGCCATTGCAAATTTTGTACCTTTTCCAAACTGTGAAACCATTCCATTTCCTGGACCCATTCCATATCCTGAAACCTTTCTAAATCCTGTACTCTTTCCAAATCCTGAATCCATCCCCCTTCCTACACATGTTTCAAATTCTGAACCCTTCCTACTTGCCATAGCCACTCCAAGTTCCATACACTTTCCAAATCCTGAAACTTTTCCACTTCCTGTACCCATTCCAGATCCTCCAAGTTTGTACTTGCTGTACTCTTTTCAAATCCTGAACCTTTTCCAATTCGTATACCCATTCCTAATTCCATACCCTTTACAAATACTGAAACCTGACCACATCTTGTACCCTTTCCAAAGCCTAAACCCTTTCCACTTCCCAAAGTCATTCCAAATCCCACATTTCCAAACCCTGATACCTACTTTATGTACCCTTTCCAAATCCTGAACTCTTTCCACTTCCCAAAGCCATTCCAAATTCCATACCCTTTCCAACCCTTAAACCATTCACATGCTCTACCCATTCAATATCCTGAATCCTTTCCACTTCCTGGGCCCTTTCAAAATTCTGAATCCTTCCCACTTCCAATACCCATTCCAAATACTGAACCCTTTCCACTTCCCATAGATATTCAAATTCCATACCCTTTCCACACCTTGAAACCTTGAGGGTCCTCGCTGTTCCTGGGCGTCACAGGCCACTGATATCCTGGGTGTAGGAGGAGTTGGGGGGAACAGGGTCTTGGAGAAGGTGAGTTCAATGGGCAATGAACCACCTGGGAGATCATCTGATGGACAGCACTTGTTTATTCAAAAGAGGAGTGGGTTTATAAACACTTGAGAAAGGTTGAGAAGGCACACAAAGATTATAGGTTCATGGGTCACTATCTAATTGGCTGGTTTTGGAAGGCAGAAGTTGCGAAGGAGGAGTTGCGAGAGATATAGCAGAAGTAGCAGGAAAAGCTAAGTGACTTGAGTCACATATCAGATGGTTGCAGCTGCAGGGAGACTGTTTACTACCATATAAGTGTCTCTTGGGCAGCTGGCCACAAGGTCAGGGGACTGTGGGGAAAGCAGAACCTTAGGCTATGGAATGTCCAGGTGCCCTGGGAGACAGGGGAGTGGCCCATTGGTCCCATTTCCATGGGATCCTCTGGACGGCTAGCCCTGGTGCCAGAGTGGGTTACCAAATATAAGGCCTGATGCAACCCCCACAGCCCAAGGTCCCCGGCCACGCTCAACAGCCCAGGCCAGCTTCCTCACAGTTCCATCCCATGTTTAGCAATGCCCAACAAAACCTGTCCACTTCCTGTCCCCTTTCCAAAACCTGAACCCAATCCATTTCCTGAGCCTTTTCCAAATCCTGAATTTGTTCCGCTTCCTGTAACCTTTCCAAATACTGAAGGTTTTTTGACTTCTCATAGTCATTCCAAATCCCACATCCTTTCCAAATCCTGAAACCTTTCCACTTCCTGTACTCAATCCATAACCTGGGACCTTCCCACTTCCTGTACTCAATCCATAACCTGGGACCTTCCCACTTACTGTACCCTTTCCAAGTCCTGAACCCTTTCCACTTCCTATAACCATTCCAAATCCCATACACTTTCCAAATCCTGAAACATTTCCACTTCATATACCTAATCTATATCCTGAAACTTTTCCACTTCCTGTACCCTTTCAACATACTAAACCATTTCCACTGACCATAACCATTCCAAATCCCATACTCTTTCCAAGACCTGAAACCATCGCATTTCCTGGACCCCTTCCATATGCTGAAACATTTCCACTTCCTGTACCCTTTCCTAATTCTGAACCCTTTCCATTTCCCATAGCCATTCCAAAGTTCATACCATTTTCAAACCTGAAACTTTTCCACTTCCTGGTCTAATTCCATATTCTGAATCCTTTCCAATTCCTGAACCCTTTTCAAATCCTGAACCCATTACACTTTCTGTAACCTTTCCAAATCCAGAACCCTTTCACTTCACATTACTATTCCAAATCCCATACCCTTTCCAAGTCCTAAAATCTACACTTCCTGTACCCTTTCCAAATCCTGAACCCATTCCACTTCCAGTGACCTTTCCAAATCCTGAATCCTTTCCATTGCCATAGGCATTCCAAATTCTATTACCTTTCCAAACCCTGAACTCTATCCATTTCTTTGACTCATTCTATATCCTAAAACCTTTCCAATTCCTGTACTCTTTCTGAATCCTGAACCCATTCCACTTTCTGTAACCTTTCCAAATCTGAAACCCTTTCCATGTCACATACCATTCCAAATGTCATACCCTTTCCAAGTTCTAAAACCTTTTTACTTTCTGTACCCTTTCCAAATCCTGAACTGCTTTCACCTTCCATGGCTATTCCAAATTCCATGCCCTTTTCAAATCCTGAAATCTTTCCACTTCCTGGACCCATTCCATATCCTGTAACATTTTCTAAATCCGGTACACTTTCCAAGTCCTGAACCCTTTCCACTTCATACACCTATTCCAAATTCCATACCCTTTCCAAATCCTGAAACCTTTTCAATTCTTGTCCCCAATCCATATCCTGAAACTTTCCACTTCCTGTACCCTTTCCAAGTCTTGAACCATTTTCACTTCCCATAGCCATTCCAAATGCCATACCTTTTCCAAATCCTGAAATCTTTCCAATTCCTGTTTCCAAGCCATATCCAGAAACCTTTCCACTTCTGGAACACTTTCCACTTCCCATACCCATTCCAATTCCCTAATACTTTTCAAATCCTGAATCCTTTCCACTTCCGGTACCCTTTCCATATCCTGAACTTATTCCACTTTAATATTCCCCAACCCTGCACCTCTTCTACTTTCCATAGCCATTCCAAATCCAATACCCTTTCTTAATCCTGAAACTTTTCCAATTCCTATATCTAACCTACATCCTGAAACCTTTCTCCATCTTATACTCTTTCCAAATTCTGAACTATTTCCACTTTCCATACCCATTACAAATCCCATACCCTTTCCAAGAACAATTTCACTTCCTGTACCCTTTCCAAATCCTGAACCCATTCCATTTCCTGTAACCTTTCCAAATCCTGAACCCTTTACACTTTGTGTACCCATTCCAAATACCATACCTTTCCAAAATCTGAAACATTTTAACTTCCTGGATACATCCCATGTTCAGAAACCTTTCAATTTACCATAACCTTTCCAAATCCTGAACCCGTTCCATTTCCTGTAACCTATGCAAATCCCAAACCCTTTCTGCTTCCCATAGCCATTCCAAATTCCTTTACAAATCCTGAAACCCTTCCACTTCCTATACCCAATCCATATCCTGAAACTTTTCCACTTCCTGTACCCTTTCCAGATCCTGAACCCTTCCACTTCCCATACCCATTCCAAATTCCATAACCTATCAAAGACCTTAATTCATTACACTTCCTGTACCCTTTACAAATCCTGAACCCATTCCACTTCCTGTAACTTGTCCACATCCCATACTGTTTCCAAATCCAGAAACCTTTCAACTTCCTGTACCCAATCCATATCCTGAAACCTTTTCACTTCCTGTACCCTTTCCTAATCCTGAACATTTCCACTTCCCATTTCAAATCCTATACCCTTTCCAAATTCTGAATCCTTTTCACTTCCTGTAGACTTTCCAAATCCTGAACTGTTTGTACTGTCAATAGCCATTCCAAATTCCATTCTCCTCACAAACCTGAAACCTTTCCCTTCCTGGACCCATTGCATATCCTGAAACCTTTCCACTTTCTATACCTTTTCCAAATCCTGAGCCCTTTCCAATTCCCATTACAAATCCCATTACCTTTCCACATCCTGGAACCTTTCTACTTCCTGTACCTTTTCCAAATCCTGAATACTTTCCAATTCCTATATCCTTTCCATATCCTGGCACCTATCCATCTCCTGTACCCTTTCCAAATCCTGTACCCTTTCCAAATCCTGAACCCTTTCTGCTTCCCATACCCATTCCATATCCCATACTCTTTCCAAGACCTTAACCCATTCCAGTATCTGTACCCTTTAAAATCTTGAACCCATTCCTCATCCCGTAACTATTACAAATCCCTAACACTTTTCCAATCCTGAATCCTTTCCACTTCCTGTACCCTTTCCATATCCTGAAAGCATTTAGCATCCCAAAGGCATTCCAAATCCCATAACCTTTCCAAGACCTGGAACCATTCCACTTCCTGGATCCATTCCAAATCCTGACACCTTTCAAATTCCTGTTCGCAGTCCATATCCTGAAACCTTTCCACTTTTTGTACCCTTTCCAAATCCTGACCTGTTTCCAATTTTCACATCCATTTCAAATCCTATACGGATTCCAAACCCTGAAACCTTTCCACATCCTGAACCCATGCTATATCCTGAATCCTTTTCACTTCCTGTACTTTTCCCATGTACTGGAACCTATCCACTTCATGTACTCCTTCCAAATCTTGAACCCTTTCCACTTCCCATAGCCATTCCAAATCCCATACCCTTTCCAAATCCTGAAACCTTTCCACTTCCTGTGTTGGGCCTTGCTAGAAACAGGCTGGACCTGTGAGGAGGC
Organism: Orientallactaga sibirica; assembly: GCA_036365145.1. Classification (NCBI taxonomy): domain Eukaryota; kingdom Metazoa; phylum Chordata; class Mammalia; order Rodentia; family Dipodidae; genus Orientallactaga; species Orientallactaga sibirica. Next base: position 1,639,154 of record JAEOAD010002758.1, read on the forward strand.
TGGCCTGAACTATTGGACATGGCCAGGGACCCTGGGGTGTGGAGTTGCAGCTGGCCCTATCGTCAGGGAGTCCCTGGTGATGGTGACTGGCCTTCCCTACGTTGTGGATTGTAGTGTGCTGTCATCACACAGAGTGGGCAGAACTGGTGAGGCCCTCCCCCTGGACCCCAAAAGGCTTTGACCATTCCACAAGTCAAACTTTGCCCCCAAAGTTCCTGACCTTGTGGCTAGCTGCCCAAGAGACCCTCATGTGGCTGAAGTCACGTAGCCTTCTCACCATCTCTCTCCCCTGCCACAGCTTTCTGTTAATCTCCTCTTCTGCCCTTCCCCTTCCCTTATCCTTCCCCCATAGCTTTGAAGTTACTAGTCCTTCCACCACCTAGATAACAGCCCATAAACTATGCATCGGATTGCCATATAGTCTATATGGGCCATTTCAACCTTCCCCAAGTGTTTATAAACCCACTCCCCCTTTGAATAAATGAGTGCTGTTCATCAGATGGTCTCTCGGGTGCTCATTGCCTGTCATCTTCATTGTTGCACTCACCCGCTACACCAGAACCCTGCTTCCCTCCCAACTCCTCCCTCCCTCGCTCAGGATGTCAGTGGTGGCCATTGACCCTGGGAAACAGGAAGGGTAAAGACCCACAGCTGATGCCTGAACAGGGACCTTCTGGATGCATGGTTAATAGGTTAGTGACCCCTTGGGGACATCCTCCCCCTAGGGCTAACAGGCCCCAGTGGCCACCTCCCCATTGAGGGCTGGCAAGGTTCAGTACAAAGGAAGGCAGGCTTCCCCTTTATCCATCAGAGAAAGGCAGATCTCTCTCTCTCTCAAAAGCTATCCTCTTTTTTTCAGTCTTTATTTTCGGTTTGCGCCATTGCGTGGATTTGAAACAAAGCAACAGGGCAATTGAGGTCTTTTGGTTGGGTGACACCCCTATATTAACTGAAGGCCCTGAGCTCACTGTTTGAATTCTGACAGCCCATTTGGGCATTAGCAACAACCTTCTATCTATTTCTCTTCATGATCAACAAACCGGTAACACATCGACCAGTAAAGGCCTCTAGGGTGGTCACCGGTCTCTTAAACTTGCGGTCAGGATAGCACCAAAAGCCTTCGGGGAATCCCCTGAGCTATTACTGCAACCAGTAGTCTGGTCTTGCCCTCTGGTCTTGGCATTTCTGGTCTTTCTCTATCAATCAAAAGGGATTCCAAGCCGGGCATGGTGGCACATGCCTTTAATCCCAGCACTCAGGAGGCAGAGGTAGGAGGATCACCAAGAGTACGAGACCACCCTGAGACTACATAGTGAATTCCAGGTCATCCTGGACCAGAGTGAGAACCTACCTCGAAAAAACAAAACAAAGGGGGGGGGGAATCCCAAATCAGCAGATTAAGGACATTTCTTAAAGTAAGGGGCATAAGACTCTCTCAGAAAGAGGCCAATTCATTTTGGGAAGAAGTCCTTCAAATAGCTCCTTAAATGGTTTCCCGGGGACCTCTATAACCCAGACACATGGACCCGTATAGCATATCTAGCCAGAAGATGGGAAATCCAAAAAGGAAACCCCTCTCCCTCTCTTTTCTTCCCATCTTTGCAGTGATTAGACAATGTATCAACCCCTCAAAAAATGCTTTTACACTCAATTCAGGCAATGACTCTGAGGACAATGCTAAGGACCGCCCAATGGCAGATCACAGCTCCTTAGAAAAAGAAAAAGATATCAGCTCCTTAGAAAAAGAAAAAGATCTCAGCTCCTTAGAAAAAATAAAAGAACCCAGCTCTTTAGAAAAAGCAAAACAAACTGAAAAAAGAGTTACTCCAGACAGCACAGCCACCCCCCTCTATCCACCCCTACCAACATATGCATCCCCTGATCCTAGCTGCCCCCCTGAATGCTTCCTACTGGAACAAAAAAACCCTAACATGATGAATCCCCCTAATCAGAGCTTTCCTGAAAGGACCCCATCCAACAACTCTGTGAAACTAGAGGTAACAACAGGGCTGTTTACAATCAAGAAGTTGCATCCTTTCCTGTTAATGTCCAACCAACTCGAGCTCGGCCCTTAGTCTGGTATTCATATCAGGCTGATAATCTTAAGGAACTCAGGGTAGCAGTCAGGGAGGATGGGATCCATGCACCGTGGACTAAATCCCTGCTGCAGAGCCCACAGTGCTTTCTTAACTTGCCCCAAGACTGGTGAGATACCTGTCACTCTTTGCTGCCTAGCCCTTTATTTCTCCAATGGGAGGCTCTCTACAGAGATGAATGCCTCCAACAGATAAAAAGAAACCAAAATCAACAACATGTCTCCTGGGGCTTTGAGGAAATGTTTGGACAAGGCAGTTTCTCCACCGGGGTTGAACAAGCCCAACAACACCCACGGTTCTATGACTAGGTCCACCTTTGTGCCCTCCAGGCTTGGGATAGACGGACCTCACCCTCCAATTCCCAAGATAATACCTCCTCCCTCCTTTTTCTTTGCAAAAACCCAGAAGAAATGATTTCTGATTTCATTTCAAAAACAAGGACCAATTTATAAAGAAAAATTCCCAACCGTGCTGCCAGGGACCTCCTCCTCAAAAGTATTGTGCGGGCGGCAATGACCTCTGAGTGCAGGGCAGCCTGTCAAGGGCTCAAAGATGAACATTATGATAAATGGATAGTTGCCACCCAGGATATTGGGACTGCCTCATACAAGTCTGCCTCTTTAGTCCAGGCCTTCACAGCAGCCCTAAAAACTAAAGGAAAATATTTCAATTGCGGGGAAGATGGACATTGGAAAGGGGAATGACCCAGAGGCCCCCCCACCGAATTCCAAAGACCCCCTACAGAAAAGCAGCCTGCCCTAGATGCCACAGAGGATTTCACTGGAAAAGGGACTGTCATTCTACTCATGAGATAAACAGCAAACCCCTGGAGCCTTTAAACTTCAAAAAGGGCAGCCCTCAGCCCCGTCAATAAGAGGGAAGACCCATAAAGTACAATGGGTAACAAGTATCCTGGAAGGGGCCCACCCAAGATTAGCTCTAGAAGTAGGAGGAAATTTTTTAAATGTTTAATTGACACTGGAGCAGATAAAACTATTCTGAAACAATCTGAGGTCCCTCAACACTGGGAGTTAATCCCGGGATCCCAACTAATGGGGATAGGAGGTCCTTCACAAGCATATGTTACCAAAGAGGCTTACAAATGGAAGGACCCAGATGGCACTATGGGCCTTATTAGACCCCTGGTGGCCAATGGGACAACTGACCTACTAGGAAGAGATATTCTTGAAGCTTTATTTTTATTTTATTTTATTTATTGCCAGCAACACTGAAGGAGAATGCATTGAAATAGGGGATTACGAGAGGTACCTCTGCCGATGTCACCCCCAATCCTAAAGGCCACTGTTAAATATGAAACTCCCTGCCTAGAATGGCTCTCTAATGAGCCAGTCTGGGTTGAACAGTGGCCTCTAACAAGGGAGAAACTTGAAATCTTAAACCAGCTAGTAACAAAACAACTTCAACTTAACCATATCCACCCTTCTTGAAGCCCATGGAATACTCCTGTATTTGTAATTAAAAAGAACTCAGGAGGATGGAGGTTATGATAAGACCTTAGGGCCATGAACAAGGCCATGCTCTTTTGGGGTGCCCCTCAAAGGGTACTTCCTCTTCTCAGCCATACCAGCCAATACCCCCCTTCTTGCTATGGACATCAAGGATTGCTTCTTTTCCATCCCTCTACACCCTAGGGACTGGCAGCATTTTGCATTTTCAGTTCCCTCTGTCAATAATTCAGAACTTTCCAAACGTTTTGAATGGATGGTTCTGCCTCAAGGCATGGCTAACAGTCCTACCATATGCCAAGAGGCAGTTGCTACACCATTAAGCCCTCATTTAAACCAAGGCCTTAACAATAGAATTAAGAGACCAATTACTACCTTCCCTCACTAAAGCCGGCTTTAAAATCACCCCAAATAAAGTCCAACTAATCCTGCCCATAACCTTTCTGGGAACGGAGCTCTCCCTTACTTCTGCCCGGCCCCTAAAGTCCACCCTCTCCTTCCCCCAAAAGCTCACACTAGCCTCACTCCAGAGCTTTCTGGGAAATCTCAACTGGCTTCGGCCATGGCTCCCCATCCCTACCAGTGATTTACAGCCCCTATTCAACATGTTAAAGGGCAACAAGGACCCATCCTCCCCCCACTCCCTAAGCCCAGAAGCAAAACAGGCATTGACCAAGATTAATAACATCTTTTCTGATATGGCCCTTGCCCAATACTCTCCAGACAAACCAATCCAACATTTAATATTTAACTCTTCCCTGACCATTATGGGGGTGTGACATCAACCCCAAGGATTCCTAGAATGGCTGCACACCTCTATTGGTGGACCCCTATGCATATTAACAGAGGTTGATGCCCTGGCGATCATGATTAGAACTGGGTGAGACGGGGCCCTCCAGACTTTGGCCAAAGAACCTGACACTATCATAACCTCATTCCCCCCCTCTGGCATACAATGGCTACTCAGGAATCACTCCCAATTTGTAATCAGTCTACTGGGCTTCCCTAGTCAAATTGACAATCATTATCCTAATGAAAAATGGATCCCTGCAATATGCCTCCTAAAATGGCTCCCACCCCGCCTCTTTTCAAGAAAACCCATCCCTGGAGCAACCCCCATTTTTGCAGATGTGGGAAAAAGGGGAGCAGCTGTAATTCTCTACCACCCAGGGGATCAAATCCCACTATTTGCTTTAGGGAGCTTCCTGATAGATCCGAAAAATAAAAAGAATTATATGCCATTTATCTGGCACTATTAGAGGAAGATGGCCCTTTCAATCTTTTCTCAGCTAGTATATATGCTGTTAACTTGCTCCCCTGGCTTGCTCGCTCATATATCCAGCTAGATGAAAACCCCCTTTCACCACTACTGATAAAAGTTTCTAACCTCATTTGCAAAAGAAAAGCCCCTCTATATATACAACACATAAGGTCCCACAGCCCCCTGCCTGGCCCCCTTTCAGAGGGAAATGCACTAGCAGATCAGGTGGCCTCACACGGAAGCCGGACAGATACCTTTTTAACCATTCTTGAGGAAGCTGGAAAATTCCATGCTAATACCCATGTAAACCTCAAAGGGCTTCAATCACGCTTTCCCCAAATCCCTAAAAGTCAGCTCCAACATATCCTAAAAACCTGCCACTTCTGTGTCTCATTAATCACCACACCAGCTCTCCAGACTATGGGCACCATCCCCAGAGGTCTTAAAGCTAATGCCCTCTGGCAGATTGATGTCACCCATGTCCCCCAATTTGGTCACCAAAAATATGTATTTGTAACAGTGGACACATACTCCCACTTCATGTGGGCCACAGCAGAGACAGGAGAAAATACAAAAAGGCTAATATGCCATATGCTATCTACCTTCACCATCATGGGCATCCCTCACCAAATAAAAACTGATAATGGCCCAGCTTTTATCAGCTCCTCATTCAAAACATTTTGTGTGCAATGAAGGATCACACATCACACAGGAATTCCACACAACCCTCAAGGCCAAGGCATAATAGAAAAAACACACCAAACACTTACCAACTTAAAAAAAACAACAGGCCGGGCGTGGTGGCGCACGCCTTTAATCCCAGCACTCAGGAGGCAGAGGTAGGAGGATCGCCATGAGTTCAAGGCCACCCTGAGACTACATAGTTAATTCCAGGTCAGCCTGGACCAGAGTGAGACCCTACCTCGAAAAACCAAAAAAAAAAAAAAAAAAAAAAACAGACTAATAACTATCCACCAAGCCTCCAACTGGCCATGGCACTGGTTACTCTAAATATTTTTAACATATACAAAAATTCCTAACACCCCATTGCCCTTCACTGGAACACACCAAAACTCATACCCCCATTCTTGTATGATGGTGAGACCCTCTAGATGGTACATGGAAAGGGCCTGACCCCCTTCTCACAAGGGGGAGAAGATTTGCTTGTGTCTTGCCACAGGACCAACCCAAACCTATTTGGATACTAGCCAGAAAGGTGCGATTCAACCCTACTGACCAAGGAGATGGCTCACCTGAAACTGAAACAAAAGTGTCCCCCTCATCACAAGAAACAGAAAAGGAGGACCCCCCCAGGCTCCCCAGGAGGAAAACATGCTGACCTGGGGCCAAATTGAGGCCCTCTGCCAGCAAGGAGTCATGCTGGTATGAAATTCACAACAGCCTCTATCTCCAGAAACTCTGTTTATATCCTTACTTGATATCCTGACCTTAAAAGTAGCACAGGCTCAACAAGTATATTGGGCCTTATGTACCTGACCCCCCTCTAGCTAGGGCTGCTCTTTGGGAAGAACCCCTACCTAAGATATTTTCCAACACTTCCCTTACCACTGCCAATGATGACCTAGAATTCCTGCAAGAAGCAACTAAGCCAATTAAGTGGACCTCTCTCGCAGCAGAGCCACCTATCTGCTTTTCAAGCGATAGGTATCATGAGGGATGTTATTTAATATATCTAAATCACCCATTAATTACAGATGGTGAATACCAAAATAAATATAATTTACGATTACAGTGGGGTCCCCAGGAAAGTAAACAATCAGAGGTACCACCCATCTTGAGTCCCCAAGGGCGGCCTCAACCAGAATTATGGAAAGTAATACTTACCCTAAAAGAAAATCATTTTAAGTTTCATACATGTCTGCCCCTCCCTTATTTTTTCATAGTTGGGCCTGGGTGGGTCAATCACCCAAAATGAAATTTACTGTCTTAGTTGTACCTGGTGTATTATCACCAATTATATCAATTCTAAGGGAGACACAGCTGCGATTATTCCTCCAATGTAGTCTTTATTGTCATGTGGCCTCCTTACTTAATTATGCCAGTCAAAATGACTGAGCCCTGGTACTCCAGCTTCAGAGCTCAAGTTTTCCAGCAGCTCAACAGATTGATGACCCAGAAAAGAAGATTCATAGAATGGCTAATTGTGGGGATCATTGCTACAATCACCATCATCACCTCTTCCATCATGGCAGCAGTGTCCCTGGCACAATCAATGAAAACAACTGATCATGTTAATGGACTGACTAAAAATATATCTCAAGCCCTTTTGTCACACATAGATATTGATAAAAAGATGTTAGTATGGTTAGATGCTCTAGAGGATGCTGTTATGTATTTAAGAAGATAGGTTGCCAATATGGCAGCTCAAATGCAATTGGTCTGTCATGCAAATTATCAATTTATATGTATCACTCCTTTACCCTTCAATGGGACTGCTACTGAATGGTGGAAGGTTGAAAATCATATTTGGGGTATTTGGAATCATAATAATCTTAGCATAGATTTACAAGGTTACAAAAGGAAATATCTGGGCTAGAGAGATGGCTTAGCAGTTAAGGCACCTGCCTCCTAAGCCTAAGAACACTGGTTCCAATCTCCAGCGGTTCCAATCTCCAGGTCCCACGGTTAACCAGATGCAAAAGGGGCGCAATGCCGTGCTTGACCACAAGGGGGTGCACACATCTGGATTTCATTCGCAGAAGCTGAGAGGCTGCTGGCGCGCCCATCTCTATCTGTCTTCCTCTCCCTCTCTGTCTCTCTCTGTGTCCCACCCCCCCAAAAAAAGGAAATATCTGTTATTTCACATAGTCACTTGTCTTTTGGTGATCCTGCTAAGGCAGCAAAAGGATTTTTTGATGCCTTATAGAGCACATTACAAAAATTATCTCCCAAACAGTTTCTTTCTCAGATTTTCATTTGGTTATTATTGATGTCAGGAACCCTGCTACTACTCTTATGCATAATCCCTTGTATATGTAAATTAGGGCTTAAACAATATAAACAAATCTTGACTGATCGATCAGGTCCTTATACACCATCTGGCTCTAACTGGACCCACATTAAGCCACAAAATCTTACCAAAGATGACATTGCCCCATTTTAAAAAACAAAGGGGGAGTTGTTGGGCCTCGCTAGAAATGGGCTGGACCTGTGATGAGGCTGGCCTGAACTATTGGACATGGCCAAGGACCCTGGGCTGTGGGGTTGCAGTTGGCCCTATCATCAGGGAGTCCCTGGCAATGGTGACTGGCCTTCCATACGTTGTAGGTTGTAGTGTGTGGGTCTCGTGCTGTGGGGCTCATGCCATTCCCGTTCCCCAGGGTCATTGGCCACCGACGTCCCAGGCGAGGGAGAGATGAGTTGGAAGGGTCTTTCTGACTGGGTGGGTGAGTGCGACTTGAACATACGAACACATGACGGGGCAATGAGCACCTGGGAGACCGTCTGATGGACAACACTCGTTTATTCAAACAGGGGGTGGGTTTATAAACACTTGGGGAAGGTTGAGATGGCACGTACAGACTATATGGCAATCAGATGCTTAGTTTATGGGCTGTTATCTAGATAGTAGAAGGTCTAGTAACTTCAAAGCTATGGGGGAAGGATAAGGGAAGATAGGGGGAAGGGCAGAAGAGGAGATTAACAGGAGGCTGTGACTTCAAAACTATGGGGGGTGAGAAGGCTACGTAACTTTAGCCACATGAGGGTCTCTTGGGCAGCTAGCCACAGGTCAGGAACTGTGGGGGGCAAAGTCTGACTTATGGAATGGTCATAGCCTTTTGGGTCTGGGGGGAGTGCCTCGCCAGTTCTGACCACTCTGGGCACCCTACACCCTACAACATAGGGAAGGCAATCACCATCTCCAGGGACCCCTGACAGAGGGCCAGCTGCGACCCCGCAGCCCAGGGCCCCTGGCCATGTCCAATAGTTCAGGCCAGCCTCCTCACTGGTCCAGCCTGTTACTAGCAAAGTCCAACACCTCCCCCTTTGTTTTTTTAAAATGGGGCAGTGTCATCTTGGGTAAGTTTTTTTTTTAATTTTTATTATTATTTTATTTATTTTTGGAGAGAGACAGAGAGAGGGGGAGAGGAAGACAGATAGAGATGGGTGCGCCAGCAGTCTCTCCGCTGCTGTGAATGAAATCCAGATGTGTGTGCCCCCTTGTGGGCAAGCGCAGCATTGCACCCTTGCGTCACTTTGCATCTGGCTAAACGTGGGACCTGGAGATTGGAACCAGCAGGTGCCTTAACCACTAAGCCATCTCTCCAGCCCCTGGGTAAGTTTTTTGTGGTTTAATGCAGGTCCAGTTAGAGCCAAATGGTGTATAAGGACCTGGTCAAGATCTGTTTATATTACAGGGGATTATGCATAAGAGTAGTAGCAGGGTGTCTGACACCAATAGTAGCCAAATGAAAATCTGAGAAAGAAACTGGGAGTTAATTTTTGCAATGTGCTCTCTAAGGCATCAAAAAATCCTTTTGTTGCCTTAGCAGGATCACAAGACAAGTGACTATGTGAAATAATAGATATTTCCTTTTGTAAACTTTGTAAATCTATGCTAAGATTATTATGATTCTAAATACCCCGAATATGATTTTCAACCTTCCACCATTCAGTAGCAGTCCCATTGTAGGATAAAGGAGTAATACATATGAATTGATAATTTGCATGACAGAATAATTGCATTTGAACTGCCAGATTGGCAACCCGTCTTTCTAAATACATAACAGCATCCTCTAGAGCATCTAACCTGACTAACACCTTTTTATCAATATCTATCTGTGACGAAAGAGCTTGAGAAAAATTTTAATCAGTCCATTAACATGATCAGCTGTCTTTATCGATTGTGCCAGGGATACTGATGCTGTGGTGGAAGAGGCGATGGTGATTGCAGCAATGATTGCCACAAGTAGCCATTCTATGAATCTTCTTTTCCGTGTCAGCAATCTGTTGAGCTGCTGGAACACTTGAGCTCTGGAAGCTGGAGTACCAGGGCTCAGTCATTTTGACTGGCATGATTAAGTAAGGAGAACGCATGACAATAAAGACTACCTTGAAGGAGTAATCTGAAGCTGTGTCTCCCTTAGAATTGATACAATTGGTGAATAATACACCAGGTACAATTAAGATAGTAAATTTTATTTTGGTGATTGACCCACCTGGGCCCAACTACAAAAAGATGGGCGGGGGGCAGACACATACGAAACTTAAAATGATTTTCTTTTAGGGTAACTATTACTTTCCATAATTCTGGTTGAGGCCGCCCTTGGGGACTCAAGATGGGCGGTATCTCTGATTGTTTACTTTTTTGGGGACCCAACTGTAATTGTAAATTATATTTATTTTGGTATTCACCATCCATAATTAATGGATGGTTTGTATACATTAAATAACATCCCTCATGGATACCTATTGCTTGAAAAGCAGATAGGTGGCTCTGCTGCAAGAGGTCCAGCTAATTGGCTTAGTTGTTTCCTGCAGGAATTCTAGGTCATAATTGGCAGTGGCAAGGGAAGCATTGGAAAATATCTTAGGTAAAGGTTCTTCCCAGAGAGCAGCCCTGGCTAGAAGGGGGTCAGGTACATAAGCTCAATATGCTTGTTGAGCCTGTGCTACTTTTAAGGTCAGGATAGCAAGTAAGGATATAAACAGAGTCTCTGGAGATAGAGGCTATTGTGAATTTCATATTAGCCTGACTCCTTGCTGGCAGAGGGCCTCAATTTGGCCCCAGGTCAGCATGTTTTCCTCCTGGGGGGCCTGGAAAATTTCCGTTTCAGTGTCAGATGAGCCATCTCCTCGGATTTGGATGTTTTCAGCTGGGGCCCAGACAGGCCTGGGCTGATCCTATGAAAATATAAGCAGATCCTCTCCCCCTTGTGAGGAGAGTATTAGGTCCCGGGCAGCTACTGGTGTGCCAATGGAGGGAGATAGGGGATGTTAGGAATTTTTTGTATATTAGCTATATTAACCATGTGAGAGAATTAAATACTAATGAGCCAGTTTTTTTTTTGTTTGTTTGTTTTGTTTTTTTTGTTTTGCGAGGTAGGGTCTCACTCTGGTCCAGGCTGACCTGGAATTAACTATGTAGTCTCAGGGTGGCCTCGAACTCTCGGTGATCCTCCTACCTCTGCCTCCCAAGTGCTGGGATTAAAGGCGTGCACCACCACGCCCGTCCTAATGAGCCAGTTTTAACCTTAAGATATAGTTAAAATGTTGACAAATAGGAACTTAATTAACTTTGTTGGGTACTCTAAATTTAGTCCTTTTTAACCATTATCATGACCAGATTAACATCAACAAGTTAAAGTTTTAAGTTTACAAATTGAATACCATAGTAACCTGCTATCAGCTAGGGCCATGCTTTTGGTTAGTCTGATGTAAGCCCTAGGTTAACAATCATTTTATTGTATCTCAAAAGATCTGTAATCTGGTCTCATAATTCTATTGGCAAAGTGGAGGAGTCTTTCCAAACAAGAATATCATCCATGTAATGATAAATGTTAAGGCCTTGGTTTAAATGAGGCCTTCATGCTGTAGCAACTGCCTCTTGGCATATGGTAGGACTGTTAGCCACGCCTTAAGGCAGGACTATCCATTCGAAATGTTTGGAAGGTCCTGAATTACTGACAGAGGGAACTGAAAATGCATAGCGCTGTCAGTCCCTAGGGTGCAGAGGGATGGAAAAAAAGCAATCCTTGATGTCAATAGTGAGAAGGGGGTATTGGCCGCTATGGTAGAGACAAGGGGAAGTCCCCTTTGGGGGGGGTGACCCAAATGAGCATGGCCTTGTTAATGACTCTAAGGTCTTATCATAACCTCCATCCTCCTGAGTTCCTTTTAATTACAAATACAAGAGTATTACGTGGGCTTCAAGAAGGGTGGATATGGTTAAGTTAAAGTTGTTTTGTTACTAGCTGATTTAAGATTTCAAGTTTCCCACTTGTTAGAGGCCACTGTTCAACCCAGACTGGCTCATTAGAGAGCCATTCTAGGCAGGGCGTTTCATATTTCACAGTGGCCTTTAGGATTGGGGGTGACATTGGTGGAGATACCTCTCATAATCCTCTGTTTCAATGCATTCTCCTTCAGTGTGGCTGGCAATGACTACATCTAGGGCTTCAAGAATATCTCTTCCTAGTAGGTTAGTTGTCCCATTGGCCCATAGTGCCATCTGGGTCCTTCCATTTGTAAGCCTCGTTGGTAACATATGCTTGTGAAGGACCTCCTATCCCCATTAGTTGGGGTCCCGGGATTAACTCCCATTGTTGAGGGACCTCAGATTGTTTCAGAATAGTTTTATCTGCTCCAGTGTCAATTAAACATTTAAAAAAATTTCCTCCTACTTCTAGAGCTAATCTTGGGTGGGCCCCTTCCAGGATACTTGTTACCCATTGTACTTTATGGGTCTTCCCTCTTATTGACGGGGCTGAGGGCCGCCCTTTTTGAAGTTTAAAGGCTCCAGGGGTTTGCTGTTTATCTCATGAGTAGAATGACAGTCCCTTTTCCAGTGAAATCCTCTGTGGCATCTAGGGCAGACTGTTTTCAGTTAGGGGGCCTCTGGAATTCAGTGGGGGGCCTCTGGGACATTCCCCTTTCCAATGTTCATTCTCCCCGCAATTGAAATATTTTCCTTTAGTTTTTAGGGCTGCCGCGAAGGCCTGGGCTAAAGAGGCAGCCTTGTATGAGGCAGTCCCAATATCCTGGGTGGCAACTATCCATTTATCATAATGTTCATCTTTGAGCCCTTGACAGGCTGCCCTGCACTCAGAGGTCATTGCCGCCCACACAATACTTTTGAGGAGGAGGTCCCTGGCAGCACAGTTGGGAATTTTTCTTTATAAATTGGTCCTTGTTTTTGAAATGAAATAAGAAATCATTTCTTCTGGGTTTTTGCAAAGAAAAAGGAGGGAGGAGGTATTATCTTGGGAATTGGAGGGTGAGGTCAGTCTATCCCAAGCCTGGAGGGCACAAAGGTGGACCTGGTCATAGAACCCTGGGGGTTGTTGGGCTTGTTCAACCCCGGTGGAGAAACTGCCTTGTCCAAACATTTCCTCAAAGCCCCAGGAGACATGTTGTTGATTTTGGTTTCTTTTTATCTGTTGGAGGCATTCATCTCTGTAGAGAGCCTCCCATTGGAGAAATAGGGGGCTAGGCAGCAAAGAGTGACAGATATCTCACCAGTCCTGGGGCAAGTTAAGAAAGCACTGTAGGCTCTGCAGCAGGGATTTAGTCCAAGGTGCATGGATCCCATCCTCCCTGACTGCTACCCTGAGTTCCTTAAGATTATCAGCCTGATATGGATACCAGTCTAAGGGCCGAGCTCGAGTTGGTTGGAGATTAACAGGAAAGGATGCAACTTCTTGATTGTAAACAGCCCTGTTGTTACCTCTAGTTTCACAGAGTTGTTGGATGGGGTCCTTTCGGGAAAGCTCTGATTAGGGGGATTCATCATGTTAGGGTTTTTTTGTTCCAGTAGGAAGTGTTCAGGGGGCAGCTAGGATCAGGGGATGCATATGGTGGTAGGGGTGGATAGAGGGGGGTGGCTGTGCTGTCTGGAGTGACTCTTTTTTCAGTTTGTTTTGCTTTTTCTAAAGAGCTGGGTTCTTTTATTTTTTCTAAGGAGCTGAGATCTTTTTCTTTTTCTAAGGAGCTGAGATCTTTTTCCTTTTTCTAAGGAGCTGTGATCTGCCATTGGGCGGTCTTCAACATTGTCCTCATCAGAGTCCATTGTCTGACTTGGGTCTAGAAGCATTTTTTGAGGGGCTGATACATTGTCTAACTGCTGCAATAATGGGAAGAAAAGAGAGGGAGGGGGAGTTTCCCTCTTGGATTTCCTGTCTTCTGGCTAGATATGCTATGTGGGTCCATGTGTCTGGGTTATGGAGGTCCCCAGAAACCATCCAAGGGGCTATTTGAAGAACTTCTTCCCAAAATGAACTGGCCTCTTTTTGAGAGAGTCTTATGCCCCTAATTTTAAGAAATGTCCTCAATCTGGTGATTTGGGATCCCTTTTGATGCGAGCTAGTGTTTCCCATGATAGATAAAGACCAGCAACACCAAGACCAGAGGGCAATGTTCCCGGGCTATGGCACCATGGGGGATTCCCCAAAGACTTTGATGTAAGCCTGTCCACAAGTTTAAGAGACCAGCGACTGCCCTAGAGGCTTTAACTGGTTGATGCATTACCAGTTTGTTGATCATGAAGAGAAATATATAGAAGGTTGTTGCCAATGCCTGAGCAGACTGACAGGATTCAAACAGTGAAGTAGGGGCCTTCAGTCAACACCAGAGTGTAGCCCTGGCCAAATGACCTCAATTGCCCTGTTGTTGCTTCAAATCCACGTGATAGTGCAAACCAAAAGTAAAGAAGGAAAAAGAAGATAGCTGCTGATGGAGGAGAGACCTGCCTTTCCCTGATGGAGAAAAGGGGAAACCTGCCTTCTTTCCTCAAGGAAGGAGAAACTGAACCTTGCCAGCCCTCCATGAGGAGGTGGTCACTAGGGGCTGTTAGCCCCAAGGGAACAGTGTCCCTCAAGGGGGCACTCACCTATTAACCATGCATCCAGAGGGTCCCTGTTTGGGTGCCAGCTGTGGGTTCTTGCCATTCCCATTCCCTGGGGTCATTGGCCACCGATGTCCTGGTCAAGGAGGAGTTGAGGGAAAAGCAGAGTCCATCCTGGAGCAGTGGGTGAGTGTGATGATGGGCAGTGAACACCTGCGAGACCATCTGATGGATAGATTCCTTGCAGAATTTAGATCCCAAGATTTGCTGAATTAGCCAAGCATCTATATGATGCTACTAGAGGGCAAAAAAAAAAAAAAACAAAATTCAATTGGACTGAAAATGAGCAACAAACATTGCAAAAATTGCCCTGACACTTCCACACTTAACCAAACCCTTCCACTTGTACATGAATGAAAAGAAGGGGACATCCAGGGGCGTCCTAACCCAGAGACTGGGGCCATAGCATTGCCCAGTGGCCTATTTGTCTCAGAAGTTAGACCCAGTAGCCACCAGTTGGCCCCCTTGCCTCCAGGCTATTGCAGCTGCTGCTATTCTGACAGAGGAAGCAGACAAACTAACCTTGGGACAGACTTTATCAATTACAGCCCCACATGTGATAGAGACTTCTAAAAAGCCCTCCCAATCAATGGCATTCCAACTCCCACATAACCCACTATCAAGCCTTGCTCTTAGATCAACCAAGGATACAGTTTTGCCAAACTGCAACTTTGAATCCAGCCTCCCTGCTGCCTGAAACTGATAAAGCATCAATTCCTCTGCATGACTGCCTAGAGATCTCTGCCTTTCATGGACTCTGCCCAAACCTGACAGATATAGCTTGGTTGAACCCTGACCTGGTGATGTATTCTGATGACAGCAGCTTTGTCATGGACAGAATCAGGTATGCAGGAGCAACTATTGTGACTTTGGAAAAAAACTGTGGGATGAGGCCCTGCCTAGGAGTACATCAGCTCAGAAAGCTGAACTGATAGCCCTGACCAAAGCCCTGATATTGGGGAAAGACAAGACAATGAATATCTACACAGACAGCCATTATGCCTTTGTCATGGCACATGTACATGGAGCCATCTACCAGGAGTGAGGGCTATTAACAGCAGAAGGTAAAGACATCAAAAATAAAAATGAAATTCTGGACGTATTGGCTGACATTGGGTCGCCTACTAAAGTGGCTATAATTCATTGTCCAGGTCATCAGAATGGGGAGATCACAGAAGCAAGAGGGAACAGACTAGCAGATCTAGTAGCAAAACATGCTGCCTCTCAGCATCACATTGTCTGGTCACCCTCCTGGCACCCACTCTTCCTGAGCAACCAACATACATGGAACAGGACCTACAGCTCACCTCTCATCTGATAAAGGAACAGATTCCACAAGGATGGTATCAACTGGAGGACGGACAACTGTTGGTGTCCCAAGACCTAGGATGGAGACTGGCTAAACAACTACATGAAGGGACCCATTTAGACAGCAACAAGCTATCTGAACTAATGAGGAAAGAGTTTTTCTTCCCAGGTATGGACTCAGTCGTCAATGACACCACCACCCGCTGTCAGGCCTGCTAACAGACAAATGCTTCCTCTGGTAAGGTGCCACCAATGGGGTCAAGAGAAAGAGGGACAGAGCCAGGAAAATACTGGGAAGTTGATTTTACTGAGGTAAAGCCAGGCAAATATGGTTTAAGTATCTGCTTGTTTATGTTGATACTTTCTCAGGATGGGTAGAGGCATCTCTGACCAAGTCTGAAACAGACCAGGTAGTAGCAAAGAAATTATTAGATGAAATGATTCTCCAATATGGGTTGCCCCTTATGACAGGATCAGACAATGGACCTGCCTTTGTATCCAAAGGTATCAAAGAATTAAAACTAAAACATTAGGGATCAATTGGAAACTACATTGTGCTTACTATCCTCAGAGTTCAGGACAGGTAGAGAGGATGAATCAGACTTGGAAGGAGACTTTAACTAAATTAACCCTAGAGACCGGCGAAAGTTGGGTGGGACTCCTTCCCTTTGCTCTGTTAAGGGCCAGATGTACTCCATACATAAAGGGTTTTACTCCATTTGAAATTGTGTATGGAAAACCCCCTCCTACCCTGCCTAGGATGGGACTTGAGAAAGTGACTGACTTTAATAATGAAAAACTCCTCCAGTCTGTACAAGCCTTACAAAAGGTCCAGGAGTCCACTGCCTTGACAGTCAGGGCTGCTTTTCAGTCATCTCCTGTTTGCCCCCACCCATTTCAGCCCAGAGACAGTCTGGATCAGAAGACATCATTCTGGAGCATTGGATCCTCACTGGAAAGGTGCTCATCAAGTCATCCTGATCACACAAATGGCTGTGAAAGTAGGTGGAATTCACACCTGGATCCACCACTCTCAAATTAAAAAGAAAATGCTACCTGAGGATGTCACAGAACACCAAGAAGAGCACAAGAGATGGTGAGTCCTAAAACATCCAAGGGACCCACTAAAGATAAGACTCTTTTGCTCATGAACTTGTTGTTATTAAACTCTTTGAGTTTGCCACACAGGAGAATCCCTACACTCCCAGGGTTTGGGAATGGGAATTAAAAGATACCATGACAGGGGAAATAAGGGCCAAGTCAGCAGAAAGGACCCTTACTGCCCCTCCAGTATTTAGACTTGATCTCTGTGAACTATGGCCAAAACATGGGGCCTATGCAAGCTCAGGGGTAATAGGAACCCCCTATAGAGCAATCACTGGAACTGGAAGCCACTTAACATATTGGAATGGATGTGGTATCTCCCCTTTGAAAAGTCCATAAAGGGAGCCCAATACTATGCCTGCCCCACAAATGGGGGACCATCCTGTCAAGGGGAAGGCCAATACCACTGTGCCAGTGGGGGATGTGAAACCATAGCACCCTAGATAGATAAGGACCCCTTCATATCCCTTAAGATAGAGTCCAATGATAGCTGTGAAGCCATTGGGTATTGTAATCCAGTTACTATTACCCTTCGCAGCTGAGACCCTTTTTCCTTATTTGGGCAAAGGGACACAGGAAGGACATGGGGAGTCTGGAAGTATCAGCAAGGGAGAGACCCAGGGACTAAGTTCACCATCCAAAGAATAAAAGTAGTTCCCCCAATTCAGCTTATAGGACCCAACCAGGAGATATTCCTGGATCCTCCTAAAGTCAGGCCTACACTCCCTAAAGCATAGGACAATCTAACCCCTACCCTTCCAGTCATCAATAAAAATGAAAATGGCCCCACTCCTGTCCCTTCTGCCCACACTTACCCCCCAATCCTGTCCTCTCTATGTTAAATACAATGTATTCCTTTGTTAATGCAACTGATGAGAATCTAACCAAGGACTGTTGGTTCTGCTTAAACCCAAGACCTCCCCATTATGTGGGAATACGTACTAATAGTACAATAGGAGAAGGGAAACTACAAATAAGAAATTTCAACTATACCAGGGCAGAGAAAGAATGCCCTTGGGGAGGGACCTAAGCCAGTGATAACACTAGGAGATGTTAGGGGAAAAGGACTATGTCTCAAGTCCTCTAACCATTCCTTATCCTCCTCCCCCTTTCAGCAATACTGTGAAACAACTTTAGATATAAAACCAGAAGAAGCCCTTCTTAAGAGCCCACCTACTACCTGGTTTGCATGTAATAATGGTCTTACTCCCTCATAAGCTTAGAGTTTTTCAAAGATCCTAATGAGCTATGTATACTGACCCATATTATCCCCCAAGTCTACTTGTATAATGGAACATCAGGTAGGGAGCACATGGGTTTGATTTCCGCTGTATCAGGGAGGGCCAAAAGAGCTGCCCAAATACTGGTACCACTCTTGATAGGGGCTGGTATTGCAGGATCTGCTGCCTTAGGCACTGCCTTCTTAGTAATAGGGGACAAAAATCTTAGACTACTTTGTGACAAAATAAATCATGATCTGGGCCACTTAGAAAGTTCTATAACCCAATTGGAACCACAGGTAGATTCATTAGCTGAGGTTGTGTTACAAAATAGAAGGGGGCTTGATTTAGTTTTCATGAAACAACGTGGTGTATGTGTAGCCTTAGGTGAAACTTGTTGCTTTTATGCTAACCAGTCCAGTGTAATCCAAAACACCTAGCCTTACTCAGAGAAAACGTCAGAGAAAGAGAACTCCAAAGACAGGCTACTGGAAACTGGCTTCAGTCTATGCATGATTGGTCTCCATGGTTAACTACTCTTTATTTCTGCAGTCGCTGGCCCCCTTTTGTTAAAATTGCTAGGCCTTACCATACGACCCTGCATTATTAATACTCTGGTCAGATATGTTAAAAATAGAATTAGTTCTGTTAAGCTTATGGTATTATGGACAGAGTATACCCCCTATCTGAAACTGAACAAACCCTAGACATTACCCCTCACGAGTCAAAGATTTGACTCGGTGCCATATCTGAGGGGGGAAATGTAAAGAGGGCAAAATGTTATTATTTGTTTACATCAAGCTTTTATGACCAAAGGATGCAATAGACCCAGTCAAGCATCCTCCTGTGGAGACCTTGCCTTTAGGCACACATAATGGAGACCACCACCCAAAGTCGATCTTCCTGACAGATAAAGGAAGAGTTCCAGGAATCATTAACATAGGCCTTCTTGCAAAATGCAGGTGTTTACATTTACCTAAGGAACAGGACGACCCCTCTGTGCAAATGTACCATGACCTTCCTGTATCTCTTTGTTTCTAATTATCTTTGTGATTACACAGCATAGAATGTTTCTTGCATAGGTGATCTATGTAATGAACACCTTGTGACTTCTTGTAATAGTGCCCCCCCCATTTAACAGTAACTTTATGGTTTAACTCCCATCCTGTTTTTTCTATGTACATCATGTGGTTATTTCCAATAAAAGCTGAAACTCCGAACAGTTCAATGCTACATCTTGAGAGCCCAAACTTTGGGTGTATCCCTGGTGTGCACTAGCTTTTATTTCCTTTCTTTTCTTTCTTTTTACCAAATAAAACTTTGCCTCACAATCCGTGAGTTCATGGTCTTACTTGTGTGACATCGGACCCCATAACAAGACCAACACTCTATGTACTGAGCCACATCCCCAACTACAGATGATCTTAACTCCTAGTGATAAGTAAATCTCCCTTTAAGAGTGATGGTGACTAAATTTGGGCTAGGAGCTAGGTCTTCTGGCCCACACCTAACATCTTAGCATTTGTTGAGGCAGAGGCAGGAGGATTGCCCTTTGAAGCCAGCTTGAATGTCCTGCACAAAGTGATTACAATAAACACTGGACCCTATGGCACAGGTTCCCAGGCTCTTTGATCTATCTTCAACAAGTCAGGGTTCATCCTGCACTGCCTCAAGTGAGCATCCTACCTAACCAGAGTCCAGGGATCCAGGCCCAGTGCTACTACACATACTGTACCTCTTGGGGGGGGGGCTAGCACAAGGGGTCATCTCCACAATGGCCAGACTGATGAAAGGCCTTCAGGTGACCTCTTTGCACCACCAGGCCTGCCTTAGCCCACCAATGGACCAAGGAATAGCAGATGCTGAGGAAGGGCAAATCATTTAAACCTGTCATCCTTTGTGTGCACCACAATAAGGGGCCAGCACTGTCCTAAGGGGGACCCGGTCTCCCACAAGGAGCCCACAATGCCCGTCCTACTTGTCCACCACCAGCACCATGTTTGTGCCAGTGGAAGACCAGCAAGCAGTAAAGTAGGAACTGGGAGTGTCCTTGTAGCCAGCTGGCTTGGGCAGTGTCTGGAGGCATGGCTTAAGAATGGACCTAGGCCGGGCGTGGTGGCGCACGCCTTTAATCCCAGCACTGGGGAGGCAGAGGTAGGAGGATCGCTGAGAGTTCGAGGCCACCCTGAGACCATAGTTTTCCAGGTCAGCCTGGACCAGAGTGAGACCCTACCTTGCAAAACCAAAAAAAAAAAAAAAAAAAAAAAAAAAAAAAGAATGGACCTAGATGGTGAGTAGGGACAGCCCCGGGTTTCTAGTGGGAATGGGCGTGGGAAGCCTGTCTTTCTGGTGGGCTTGGACTGTGAGAGGGTGAGGCTTTGTGAGGGCACTGCTTTCAGGTGGCTATGGTATCCAGGCATCATGTCTCTATGTGAGCTTGGTTTCTGAGTGGGTGTGGTATTTCCAAGGCTTGGTCTGTAGGTATAGTCTTGGGTGGGTGTGGTCTATAGGCAGAGAGGCCTTTACTTGGGTGTTGTAGATGAGTGGGTGTGGCCCTAAGTGATTGCAGGCACCACCTTCTAAGCAGACCATAGGAAAACGGGAGCATCAGATCTGAGTCCAAAGTAGAATCTAGAAATCGGGGCTACCCTGGCTGGACTCGTGTTCCCTGTGATGGTCTGTCACTATTACATGTCAGGAAACTTTTGTATAAGGGACCAGAGACCTGTTCCAGAATTATGAGAGAAGGGGACACAGACGGTCTATCTTCAGATTAGAAGCTCAAGGATCCTGGTATTCTTAGGATTTAGGGAAGCTCTGGATTGAAGGGTGGTCAAGGATATTCTGCCCTCAGGGGCACACTTGGAGATCTCTAAAAACATTTTCAGACCAATTCTCTCCCCCCCCCCACACACACACCCGTCTCCCTCTCACTGCCTCTTTCTCTCTCTCAGATAAATAAATAAAAATAAATATTTTAAGGGGGAAAAAAGGAAGTAGACATAGATGGATGGGTGGGTGGTGGCCAGAAAGGCTGCTCAGCACTCTACAATGCACACGAAACCCCTACCTCAGCAATCCCAAATGTCAGGGGTGGCAAGGGTGAGAAATACTACCCTCAGCCTACTACCCCACTTAGTGCTGAACGAAAGGCTGTACCTCTCTCCAGCAGGGTGACAGGACATCCTTTGTCATACTCTTGGGTGGAACCAATGGGTAGGACAGCAGGAGCCACAGCCGGATGTCCTGGGCTAGGCAGAAAGTGGGAGTACCAGCCCATTTTGAGGGACCCCATCCCCCACAGAACCTGCTCCTTGTCTTCGTGAAGCTCAGCGAGAAAGGGGGCCACAGCCCTGCTGATCTTAACAAGCTGGTGCGGGAGTTCTTGCTGTGGGGAGCGCAGCCCGCTCCGCAGAGGAGAAACTGCAGATCCAACGGGAGTCGCTGGGCGTCAAGAGAGAGCAGACTCCCTTTGGAACCAGTGCGTGTAGGTGATTCCAAGAGCATGTGCGCGTGGGCCGGTGGGCGGGACATGACTAGGTCACGCCCACCAGAGGTCAGCCTGCAGGGCCGGGGCCTGGTCAGGTGACACCCCTGAGCCACCTTGGGTGGAGAAGCGTGAGTGTGTGGGTGGGGTTGTTGGGGTCATGCCCCCAATCCAGCAGGGCAGAGCAGTACCCTAAAAGGAGCCTGACAGAGCCGCTTGTGTCAGTTTGGGTCCTGAGGAAAACTAACCCTCTCCCACAGTTCCAACACCACAGCCCAGCCACGTGACCTGCTAGGTCTTCATGTTAGAGAGAGCATATGATGTTTGGCTTTCTGGGTCTGTGTTACCTCACTTAGTATACTACTTTCCAGAGCCATATATTTCCATGAAAATTTCAAAATTTAATTTTTCTTTACTACTGAATAGAATTTCATTGTATAAATGAACCACTACATCATCATCCATCCATTCATTAGTTGAGGGATATCTAGGCTGGTTCCATTTCCTAGCTACTGTGAGTAGAGCAATAAACATGGTTGTGCAAGTATCTCTAAGGTAGTGAGAAGAACTTATTAGGATATATGCTCTGCAAATAATGACAAGTTAATCTCTTCCTTTCCAATTTTTGTCCCTTTTACATATGTCTCTTGCCTTATTGCTATGGCTAAGAATTCTAGTACTATATTAAATAAAATTGGGGACAGTGAACACCCTTGTGTTGTTCCTGATTTTAGTGGAACATCTTCAATTTTCCCCATTTAGTATTATGTGGCTGTAGGTTTGTCATATACTGCCTTTATTATGTTGAGATATGTTCCTTCTAGTCCTAGTTTCTGTAGGGCTTTTACAATGAAGGGATGTTAGAATGCCTTTTCTGCATCTATTGAGCTGTTCAGGTGATTTTTGTCCTTCAGTCCATTTATATAGTGCATTACATTTATCAGTTTGCATATGTTGAATCATCCCTGCATCTCTGCAATAAAACCTACTTGGTTGGGGTGAATGATTTCTTTGATATATTCTTGTATTCTGTTTGCCAGTATTTTGTTGAGAATTTTTGCATCTATGTTCATGAGGGAGTTTGGCCTGTGATTTTCTTTTTTATGCTGTCTTTGGTTTTGGTATCAGGGTAATGCTGGCTTCATAGAAGGAGTTTGGCAGAGTTCCTTCCTTTTCCATTTAATGGAAAAATTTGAAAAGGATTGGTGTTAGTTCTTCCATGAAGGACTGGTAAAATTCACCTGTGATTCCATCTGGGCCTAGGTTTCTTTTTTTGTTGGGAGATTTTTTTTTATAACTGCTTGGATCTCCATAGGTCTATTTAAGTGGTTTATTTAATCCTGATTTAATTTTGGTAGGTCATATAAATCTAGGAAATCATCCCTTTCTTTCACATTTTCAATCTTAGAGGGGTATATATTCTTTTTTTTTGTTTGTTTTGTTTTTTTGTTTTTTTAATTATTGTTTTTTATTGACTTTTATACTTACATACAAAAAAAACCCACCTGATATTTCCCTTCCCTCCCCCCATTCCACTTTAGAATTCAAGTCTCCATCATATCCCCTCCCTCTCTCCATTAGTCTCTCTTTTAATTTGATGTTATCATCCTTTTCTTCTATTTTGAGGGTTTTGCAAAGGTATTGCTAGGCACTGCAAGGTCATGGATATCGAGGCCAGTTTCTGTCTGGGCAGTTGCATTGTAAGAGGTCATACCCTTCCTTTGGCTCTTCCATTCTATCCACCCCTCTTCCGCAATGGTCCCTGAGCCTTGTAGGGTGTGACAGAGGTGTTTCAGTGCTGGGCACTCCTCCATCCCTTCTTCTCAGCACTATGTTGCCTTTTGGGTGATCCCAGTGGTCATCACCATCTGAAAAGAGAAGCTTCTCTAACCAGAAGTGAGAGTAGCGTTAATATGTGAATATGAACATGAAGTGTAGTGCTTTCAGGGCAGCTTGGTGGGAATAATATATACATTTAGTCAGATAAGAGCAGGCTTATACCCCTAAGGCTCATGACCTCACCTACCATAGACTTTTGCTTAGGTTTTTCAGTACCAGGTATGTATTCCCTCCCATAGAGAGGGCCTTCAGTCCAATTATGGAGCAGTTGGTTACCCCAAGAGTAGACATGCCACTATTGCACCCGTTCAGTCATTGGGCCTGTCTGGTCAAGCTTGAATATTCAGCGTCCTCTGTTTTCACTGTTGATGGCTTCTGTCTCCCATACGCTGCATGCAATGCCGCTTTTTCCAGCTTTCAGATGGCTGGTCTACAGGGAGAAGGTTTTCTGCTCCATACCAGCTTGCTTTCTCAGTGACCATGCTTCTCAGGCATGAGATGTCTTCAGCAATAGGGTCTTACTACCTGTTTCTCTAGGGAAACCAAGGGCTTTGGCAAAAGCCTTTAATGTTTTGGAGGCTACTGGGACCTCCTTGGCCAACAACTCACTGGAAGGTATCCCATCCCAGGTACTGAAAATTTTCTAGTAAGTCTACAGCTTCTAGACGTGCCCTTATTCAGAAAAGTAATTTTACATATGTCTTATTCATAATATCTTGAGTTTAGATTGACCCTCCCCATGCCCTTCTTGTATGCATTCTCTTCCCATGGCCTCGCTTAGGCCATTCCCCTCCCTGTAATCAGTTCTTCTACTTACATATGTGCATTACCATACACTTAAGTCCTTCCCTTTCCTCCCTCCCTTATAGCCTTTTACCAGCTTACTGGTTTCTGGTACCTATTTTTGTTCCAGTTCACACACAAGTCTATACATTGGTAGCTAGGATCCACGTATGAGAGAGAACATGTGACGTTTGGCTTTCTGAGCCTGGGTTACCTCACTTAGTATAATCCTTTCCAGATCCATCCATTTCCCTGCAAATTTCATAATTTCATTTTTCTTTACCGCTGAATAGAACTCCATTGTGAAAATGTACCACATCTTTATTATCCATTCATTTGTGGTGGGACATCTAGGCTGCTTCCATTTCCTAGCTATTGTGAATAGAGCAGCAATAAACATGGTTTTGCAAGTATCTCTAAGGTAGTGAGAAGAGTCCTCTGGATATATGCCTAGGAGTGCTATAGCTGGATCATATGGTAAATCTATCTCTAGCTGTCTCAAGAACCTCCACACTGATTTCCACAATGGCTGGACCAGATTACATTCCCACCAACAGTGTAGAAGTGTTCCTGTTTTTCTGCATCCACGCCAACACTTATTGTCATTTGTTTTCTTGATGGTAGCCATTCTGACAGGAGTGAAATGGAATCTCAAAATGGTTTTAATTTGCATTTCCCTGATGGCTAAGGATGTGGAACATTTTTTTAGATAATTATATGCCATCTGTATTTCATCTTCTGTGAATTCTCTATTTAGTTCCATAGCCCATTTTTTAACTGGGTTGCTTGAATTCATATTATTCTGTTTTTTGAGTTCTTTGTATATTCTGGATATTAATCCTCTGTCAGATGTATAGCTGGCAAAGATTTTCTCCCATTCTGTAGGTTGTCTTTTTGCTCTATTCACAGTGTCCTTTGCTGTACAAAAGCTTTGTAATTTCATAAGGTCCCAGTGGTTGATTAGTGGTTTTATTCCCTGAGCAATTGGAGTTATATTCAGAAAGTCCTTGCCTATTCCAATATGTTGAAGAGTTTCCCCTACGTTTTCCTCTAGCAGTTTCAGAGTTTCAGGTCTGATATTAAGGTCTCTGATCCATTTGGACTTGACTCTTGTGCATCGAGAGAGACAAGGATCTATGTTTATCCTTTTACATACAGATGTTTAGTTTTCCCAGCACCACTTGTTAAAGAGGCTATCTTTTCTCCAATGAATATTTTTGGCATTTTTGTCAAAGATCAGATACCTGTAACTGCTTGGATTAATATTTGGGCCTTCTATTCTGTTCCATTGATCTACCTGTCTGTCCTTGTGCCAGTACCATGCTGTTTTTGTTACTATGGCTTTTTAGTATAACTTAAAATCGGGTATGGTTATACCCCCTGCCTGATTTTTGTTGCACAAAATTGTTTTGGCTATTCGAGGTTTTTTGTGTTTCCAGATGAATTTTAGTATTGTTTTTTCTATTTCTGTGAAGAATGCTATTGGAATTTTAATGGGGATCGCATTAAATGTGTAGATTGCTTTTGGTAAGATTGACATTTTCACAATATTGATTCTTCCAATCCAGGAGCATGGAATGTATTTCCATTTCCTTGTGTCTTCTGCAATTTGTTGCTCGAGTTTTTTAAAGTTCTCATTGTAGAGATCCTTCACTTCCTTGGTTAAGTTTATTCCAAGTTTTTTTTTTTTTTTTTTTTTTTGAGGCAATTGTGAATGAGAGAGATTCCCTGATTTCATCCTCTGCATGTTTGTTGTTAGTGTATAGAAAAGCTACTGATTTCTGTGTGTTTATTTTGTATCCTGCTACATTGCTAAAAGTGTTTATCAGCTCTAACAGTTTGCTGGTAGAGTTTTTAGGGTCTGTTATGTATAGAATCATATCGTCTGCAAATAATGATAATTTGATCTCTTCCCTTCCGATTTGTATCCCCTTTATGAGTGTCTCTTGCCTTATTGCAATGGCTAAGACTTCCAGTACTATATTAAATAGTAGTGGGGAAAGTGGACACCCTTGTCTTGTTCCTGAATTTAGAGGAAAAGCTTCAAGTTTTTCCCCATTTAGTATTATGTTGGCTGTAGGTTTGTCATAAATAGCTTTTATTATGTTGAGATATGTTCCTTCTATTCCCAGTTTCTGTAATACTTTCACCATGAAGGGGTGTTGGATTTTGTCAAATGCCTTTTCTGCATCTATTGAGATGACCATGTGATTTTTGTCCTTCAGACCATTTATATGGTGTATTACATTTATGGATTTGCGTATGTTGAACCACCCCTGCATCTCTGGGATAAAGCCTACTTGGTCAGGGTGAATAATCTGTCTGATATATTCTTCTATTCTGTTTGCCAGTATTTTGGTGAGAAATTTTGCATCTATGTTAATGAGGGAGATTGGTCAATAATTTTCTTTTTTTGATCTGTCTTTGTCTGGTTTCTGTATCAGGATGATGCTGGCTTCATAGAAGGATTTCAGTAGAATTCCTTCCTTTTCTATTTTATGGAAAAGTTTGAGAAGCATTGGTGTTAGATCTTCCAGGAATGTCTGGTAAAATTCAGGAGTGAATCCATCTGGGCCTGGGCTTTTTTTAGTTGGGAGACTTTTTATGACTGCCTGGATCTCTGTGGTTGTTATAGGTCTATTTAAATGGTTTATCTCATCTTGACTTAATTTAAGTAGGTCATATGATTCAAGGAAATCATCCATTTCTTTCAGGTTTTCAAACTTAAAGGCATATATATTCTTAAAGTATGTCCATATGATTTTCTGAATTTCTTTGATATCTGTTGTGATGTTGCCTTTTTCATCTCTAAT
Source organism: Orientallactaga sibirica (assembly GCA_036365145.1). Classification (NCBI taxonomy): domain Eukaryota; kingdom Metazoa; phylum Chordata; class Mammalia; order Rodentia; family Dipodidae; genus Orientallactaga; species Orientallactaga sibirica. The sequence continues at coordinate 1,666,114 of JAEOAD010002758.1, forward strand.
CTTATCAATTTTTGTCTCTTCTCTTTTTCTTTTGGTCAGATTTGCTAAGGGTTTGTCAATCTTGTTTATCCTTTCAAAGAACCAACTTTTTTTTTTCATTGATTTTTTTGATTGTTTTTTGGTTTCGATTTCATTAATTTCTGCCCTTATCTTTATTATTTCTTCCCATCTACTGATTTTTGGTTTGCCTTGTTCTTCTCTTTCCAAGGCCTTAAGGTGAAGCATTAAATTGTTTAGTTGTGAACTCTCTAATTTCTTAATATAGGCACTTAGAGCTATAAATTTCCCTCGTAGGACGGCCTTCATTGTGTTCCATAGGTTTTGGTATGTTGTATTCTCATCATCATTTGATTCTATCAATTTCTTGATTTCCTTTTTAATTTCTTCAATGACCCATACATCATTCAATAATGTACTGTTTAGTCTCCATGAATTTCTGTATGCTCTGTAGTTTTTCTTGTTGTTGATTTGCAGTTTAATCCCATTGTGGTCAGATAGCATACAAGGGATTATTTCAATTTTCCTGTATTTGTTAAGATTTGATTTGTGCCCTATCATATGGTCTATTTTAGAGAATGTCCAATGTGCTGCTGAGAAGAATGTATATTCTGCAGCATTTGGATGGAATGTTCTGTATATATCTGTTAGGTCCATTTGTTCCATGATATCATTTAATGCAGATGTCTCTCTGTTTATTTTTTGTTAGGTAGACCTGTCAAGTGATGAGAGCGGGGTATTGAAGTCACCCACTACCATTGTGTTAGGAGTTATCTCTGACCTTAAGTCAGATAGTGTTTGTTTGATGAAATTGGGGGCCCCTGTGTTGGGAGCATATATGTTTAGGATTGTGATGTCCTCCTGTTGGAGTATTCCTTTAATCAGTATAAAGTGACCTACTTTATCTTTCCTCACTAATGTTGGTTTGAAGTCTATCTTGTCAGAAATTAGGATGGCAACCCCTGCTTGTTTTCTAGGTCCATTTGCTTGATATATCTTTTTCCAACCTTTCACCCTAAGAATGTTTCTATCTTTTAATGAGAGGTGAGTTTCCTGGAGGCAACAGATGGTAGGATCCTGCTTTTTAATCCAGTCTGCCAGTCTATGTCTTTTGTTTGGGGCATTGAGGCCATTGATATTAAGAGTTAAAATTATTGAAAGATATGTACTTGATCTCTCCATTTTTCTTGTTTTGTAGTTCTTCCTGGTTTTCGTTTTACTCACTTGTTCTGTTAAGTATGATTTCTTTTTTCCTATTTCCTACTGTGTGTGTTTTGCTTTTTCTTCAGCATGAATGATTCCTGCAAGTATTTTCTGTAGAGCTGGTTTAGTTGCCATAAATTCCTTTAGCCTGTCTTTGTTGTGGAATGTCCTTATTTCTCCATCAATTTGGATAGAAAGCTTTGCAGGATAAAGTAATCTTGGTTGGCAGTTTTTATCTTTCAGAACTTGGAATACATCACTCCAGGCCCTTCTGGCTTTTAAAGTTTGTGTTGAGTAATCTGCTGTAACCCTGATGGGTTTCCCCTTGTAGGTCATTTTCTTTTTCTCTCTAACTCCTTTCAATATATTTTCTTTGGTTTGTGTATTTAGTAGTTTAATTATAACATGGTGAAAAGAGGATCTTTCTAGGTTTTGTCTGTTTGGTGTTCTAAATGCTTCTTGTATCTGCATTGGCATTTCTTTCCCAATTTGGGGAAAATTTTCTTCTATGATTTTGTGGAAAACACCTACTAAGCCTCTGGATTGAAATTCTTCCCCTTCTGCTGTACCTTGAATTCTTGTTTGATCTTTTCATAGTGTCCCGCATGTCTTGGAGTTCCCATTCATACCTTTCTATTAGCTTGTCTTTCTCTTTGTTGGTCTGTGATAGGTCTGCCATCTGGTCTTCTAGTTTAGATATTCTGTCCTCTCTTTCATCCATTCTACTAGTGAGACTTTCCACAGAGTTTTTTATTTCACTGACTGTGTTCTTCAGAGCTAGGATTTCAGCCTGGTTTTTCTTCAGCATTTCTATTTCCTTATTCATGTCCTCTAATGACCTTTTTATTTCCTTAAACTGTTTTTCTGTAATCTCTTTCAAGAGTTTGTTTTCTTCTTTAATTCCTTTGTTTTCTTCCCGTATTGCTTTCATTTCTTCTTTTATTTCTTTGAGTATAGATATCATCATTCCTTTGAAATCTTTGTCAGGAATTTCATCTAAAACAGTCTCATTGGTGAACAATTCTGATGGATTTGTAATTTTTGGTGGGATTGCATTGTCTTGATTCTTTGTGTTTCTTGTATTATAATGTAGTGACTTTTGCATCCTGGAATGATTTAATGCTTAGGTTTTCTAGTTATCTGCAGTGTTCTTAGGTGTGGATATGGGATTAAGGTGCCAAGTGTAGCACTTGTACCCAGGTCCACCTCAGAAGTAATCCTAGATGTTGACTTTGCTTGGTAAGCAAGTATTGTAGTGGACTGGTGGAACAATTTAGTAGCAAGTTCTAAACTTCAATTGAGCCAAATACACATTCAATTAACATGAGCACAGAGTATACAAGTGTGGGACTTGAAACAAAACAGTCTTATAAGGTCAAAATCCCTAAGGATGTGTTTCTTCCACACCCTTAATCTTGTCAGCTAGGAATCAGACCCTGCCCCCAATAATGACAGAAGCAAAAGATAAAGGCCCTTTAAATCTAAAAGTATTACAGGCAGCAATATTCAACACCTCATATTCAGCTTATTTGAAAATGGTAAGGCCAACCACAAATATGTAACCCATAACCTGCCCTGACCTGGAAAGAGAGGTTAGCACTTCCAATGCAGGCCTTTGTTACCTTTTGGTGTGGCTTCCAAACTCACCAATGCTGAGTGCCCACCTCGTTCCCTGAGCTGTGGAGCTTGGCTCAGCTGTGCTGGGTCCAGTGTTGGTGATGTAGTACAGGCTGCTGCTAATGGCTGATTTCTGCCAATACGCTGGAGATCTGATGGTTGGGGGATGGGCGAGTTCAGGAAGCCTGTAGTAGCTCACCGTGTTCTCCTGTAGCTCTTTCAGTAGCTCAGCAGACTTTTCTTCACTTTCTGGGCTCTGAGAGGAGACTGATGAGGTTGGAAAGTCCCCCGTTTATTATTTTTTTTGTCGTTGTTGTTTGTTTGGGCGGCAGCGGTGGCGGTGGTGGCGGCCCTGGCGGCGGCAGTGGTGGCAGCGGCTGCAGGGGAAGCTCAGCGAGTCTCAGCTGATCTGAGCAGTGGCTTAGCTCCGTGGATTGGGGCGGCTGCTCCAGCCGCTATGGAGCGGGTCGGGCCACAATCCCCAACGTGGTATTTCGGCTGTTTCCCAGAAAAAAAATATTCTTATCTTTTCCGAAGAAGAGTGTAGTTTTGTTTAAATCCCTCCCTGATCTGGTTTGGCATGGATCCTATGCCGCCATCTTACCCGGAAGTCCTCCGGTATATGTTCTTAAAGTATGCCCTTATGATCTTCTAAATTTCTTTAGTATCTGTTGTAATGGTGACTTTTTCATCTCTAATTTTATTAATTTCTGTCTCCTCTCTTTCTTTTGGTCAGATTTGCTAAGGGTTTATCAATCTTGTTTATCCTTTCAAAGAACAAACTCTCTGTTTCATTGATTCTTTTTTTTTTTTTGTTTTTGTTTCATTAACTTGTTCCTGAATCATTCATTATATTTCTTCCAATCTACTGATTTTTGGTTTGCCTTATTCTTCTTTTTCCAAGGATTTAACATGAAGCATTAACTTATTTGCTTTTTTTTAAATTTGAAAAGCTGTTTGTAATTCCCACAAATGTCCTTTCATGTCTTTTCTTATTTGACTTATTTGACATCTGCAGAATACATCTTTCTTCATTTGGAAAAAGGTAAGGCTATTTTTCCAAGCAAATTCTCTGAATGATCCCAATGGAGTAAGCGTTATTTCATTCGTCTGTTCTAAATTTAGCACTTGCAATAGATTAGGCCAGTGCAAAAATAGCTGCAGATTTTAAAAAGTGATATCTCACCAGCACAAAAGTCTCATTTATGATATCGAAGTAGCTATTTGTTTGTGTTTTAGCAATAGCCAGTAGCCTCATCTTCTCATATAATTCATATATTTGGAACATAATTAATGTAAAGATTTAGCTTGATCCATCATGTGTTTTCTTGGAGTGGGCATGGATCTATTTTCAATCTCATGTATTTATAGATGGCTTGACTTGTTCCAGAAGTTTCTGTGGTATTAACATTTCTGAAGAACTATTATCCTTATTCCCTCTTGTACTTTGACTGTGAGATGTCCACTGTTGGGCACTATGTAAAGGATTCTGGCCTAGAGGAAAATGGATAAGCCTAAAGTAAAGTTTCAAGCACTGTCTCTAACTTCCTGCTGAGCATGACACAGCACCTTGCATGGCTGATGCAGTCCTACCTTCCCTGCACCATCCCACACCCTCCCAATGTTCGTTAGAGCTTTCCATGCATGGTTTCCTTGTGAACAGCTCATGTCTCCATAGCGTTCCTCCTAAACAATACTCTCCTGACTAGAACAGTCCATGTCTCCATAGTGTCCCTCACAAACAATTCTCTCCTGATTAGCACGCCACTGCTGACCTTTAAACCTATTGGCTCCCCTGTTGCTACCAGGAAAAGTTCCTTTGGAAAGTCCCTTTCTATTCTTTGGTTTTTCCCTATATACACCTGTCTTGATATACAATAAACGAGATCCTGCTTTGACAGCCTCCTGACTCAGTGTGGTGTTTAGTTCCTCTGGCGCCTAGGAGGAAGGGCTGAGTCGTCGACACTCATCATCCCATTCAGCCCCGGAGAGGGACCGGCTGGACCAGTCCCCCTTCACTACGGCCTCTACCTGTTGGAGGGTCCAACAGACTGGCGCCCAACATGGGGCTCGAAGGCACAGCCCCTCGTTGGAAGAACACTGTTTGGGTAATCGGTCTACGGGTGAGTGTATTCCCATCTCCTTGCGATGGGACAATCTTCTGCTAAACCAGATCATGCTCTGGAATCTCTCCTCACTCTCCTAAAGAGTCGGGGCTTAAACCTTTCTGACTCCCAGGCTACACAGGCCTGGCAATTCCTTCTTAAGTTGGCCCCCTGGCTACCAGAAGCCAGTCTCTTTGACTGGGACACCTGGGACCGTGTGGAAACCTTGGTCCACCGAGCACACATAGAGAGTGGAGAAATCCCTCCTCTTGGGGTCCTCCCCACTGTTTCTGCACTGAAGGGCTGCTTACCCCCTCGGCCCAACAAATTAAGACAAAAGGGGAACTTAAACCCTGAAGCACTACAGCCTGACGATAATGAAACAAAAGGGCTGTCCTTACAAGCCAAGACACTTGAAATTAAAAAGAACCTAAAAGGCTTTAAATCCAAGGAGAATAAAGCTTTATACCCCTCCCTGGACCCTTTTGATAAAGCTCCCTGGCCCTTGGGACCCTCAGCAACGTCCTCCGAGGAGGTAACCTAAACCCCTTCCTGCCTCGCCCCCCCCGTCCTCCTTAGACAAGTCTTTAAGAACATGAAACAACTTTTGCTTTCCCTGTAAATCTCAACCCTGGTGGCAATCGCCTAGCTGCCTGGTATCCCTGGGAAGCAAGTGACTTAAAAGAATTAAAAAAGGCAGTTTCTGAGGATGGCCCTAACTCCCCTTGGGCAAAGACCATCCTCCAAGAACTAGCTCACCACCCATGTACTACACAGGATTGGAAAAATCTTGCAAAAGCTGTCCTTTCAGGCTCCCAATTTATAAAGTGGTGCACCTTTTTCCAGGACGAATGCCACCTTCAAGATGAGAGAAATCGAGCTGCCCATAGCAAAAGCTGTAAGGAAAAACTGATCTGGCTCTTATCCACAAGGCAGCCTAGGAATCTGGCATTGACTTTTACTTTTACATACAATGGGCCATCCATCTCCAGACTTATTGAGCACATTCGCTCACACACTGGCCTGCCTGACTTTATTGCTGATGGAAATTTGCAGGTAGACAAATTTCTTGGAGGAGATTTCTTGCCGTCTCCTCCTTGCTATTTTACACGCCAATGATTTCAAGGTGGCTCCAGAAAAGATTCAAACTATCTCTCCTTTCAAAATACTGGGCTCCATGTTATCCCTTGACACTGTCTCTCCAGTCAAGCCCCAGCTCCATATTCAGGAATCTTATACATTGCCTCAGCTCCAAAAGTTGTTAGGGGAAATTAATTGGATGAGGCCTTGGATACCCATAACTACTGAACAGCTATCCCCTATGTTTGACCTCTTAAAGGGCCTAACTCTCTCCTCTCAGGTAACCTTGTCTCCTCATCATAAACAAATTCTATACAAGGTTCAACAGGCTATAGACACTGTGACTCTAAAAAGGTTCGACCCTAACCTGCCCATCTCCCTCTATATTTTCACTGGGGAAACACTATGCACTGCACTGCTGGCCCAGAAAGGTGATCCCATCCACTGGATTCACCTCTCAGTCGGCGGGGTCCCCAGAGTCTATTCTTTGACTAACCAACTTGCTGACTGTATTATCAAGGGCAGGGACACTTCCGTCCGGTTGTTTGGAACAGAACCTCACTTTATTATCACTCCCTTAAAAACAGCAGACTTCAGTTGGCTTCAGAGAAATAACAACAGGATTGCTATAGCTCTCGAGGGTTTTCTGGGTACAATAGATTGTCACTATGGTCCTCATAAATGGATGAACTCCTTCTCTAGGTTGGAATGGAGACCTCCCAGGCTCTTTCTGTCCAAGCCCAACCCTAACTTTCTCACTGTGTTCACTGATGGAGGGTGCTTGGGAGCTTCCCTAGTTGTTTACCCTCCTTTGAAACAGGAACAAGAGCCTATGCCCATAAAGTCAATCTCCCATGAGGTCGAGGGGTCAGCACAATTCAAAGAACTGTTCGCTGTCATTTTGGCATTGGACATGATTCAGGAGTCTTTTAACCTGTTTTCTGATAGTCTTTATGTTGTTAACCTACTACCCAACCTGGCTGAAGCCCATATTAAGTTAGACTCCAACCCTATAACTCCCTTGATGATTCAAGCGCGCTCCCTACTTAAACAAAGAATTAACCCTATTTTTCTTCAACATCTTAGAGGCCATCAAAATTTACCAGGATTTCTCTCTAAAGGAAACAACTTGGCTGATGAGTTGGCCTCTCTGCCTCAGTGTAATTCTGTCTCAGAGGCTACACACTTTCACCACCTGACTCATGTAAACTGGAGGGGCCTTAAAAACAAGTATCCCCATGTGCCAGTCAAGGACCTCAAAAAGATAGTCTGAACCTGTAGATCTTGTCAGCCTTTCCTTCAGGTACCTCCTCTTCAAACTACAGGAGCCAATCCATGAGGGCTATGCCCTAATCACTTTTGGACGTTACACACTATTCTCCATTTGGAAAACTTAAATATATTTTTCTCTCAGTTGATACTTTTTCCCATGCTTGTTGGGCATCGGCACACACTGGGGAAAAGACTAAACATGCTATTAGCCATATGCTTCAATGCTTTGCCACCCTTGGATTGCCAGATCAAGTCAAAACTGACAATGGCCCCTGCTTCGTAAGCAGAGCCTTCATGGATTTCCTCCTAACCTGGAAAATCTTACATTCCACAGGCATCCTGTATAACCCACGGGGCCAGGCCATCGTGGAAAAATATAATCAAACTCTTAAGTCTCAATTACAAAAACAAAAGGGGGAATCCCTACCCCCACATGATCAACTAAAAAAGGCATTATTAACCCTAAATATTTTAAATTTTTCAAAAGAAGATAAAAATTTATCCCCTTTTCAAAAACATTGGTCCTCATCTGTTACTTACAGCTCCATCTGAGTCAGATGGAGAGATCCATTGACTGGAAACTGGAGAGGACCAGACCCCCTCCTTACTGCAGGGAGAGGATTCGGATGTGTTTTCCCTCATGAGGAAAAAAGACCTATTTGGATACCGGCTAGAGATTTAAAATATCTACCCCAACAAGAAAATAATGATGACCTCCCCTCCAGGGAACAAGACACCCCTGAGAGTATTTCCCCTTCTTCTCCCTTAGGTGCAAAAAACTCCCTCAATGATGAAGATCTTATTACTGATGACCACCCTTCTCAATACTTACTACAACATTAAAGGAACAAGACCATTGGAACTGGGCCATTGGGAATTCCAGGTAACTGGGGTGGGATTTGACCCACCCATTCTTCTTAACAACACACCCTATGATGGCACAAAGGATACAACTGTAGACATATACTTTGATGCCTGCAAACCCACAACTGGGAGGGGAGCCTGTGACAATTGGGAAGTTTCTTATGCCACCAACCATAAATATATCTGCTGGAAACATAAACAGAGGGGTGTCTGTGCTAACCCTCAAGAGGGCTACTGCCCATACTGGAGTTGCCCCCACAGTCACACAGGCTCCCTAACTAGCAATCTCAAACTGCTCCAGCCCAGTGGAAAGTCCTGTATAACGGGTCAATGTAACCCTATCAAATATCACATCCCTGATCCTAACAATCCCATTTGGATAACTGGGGCAGAGGTGGGCATTAGAATAGACAGCAAGGGGAGAGACCCTTATGGACTAATTAAAGTACAAAAGGTCTGGGTTCCCCCAACCACCCCCTCGCCACCACAAGTAGTCATTCACAATGCTTTAAATGCCTCCCAAATATTTCAGTCCATGGTAGATAATTTAGACCCTCTAAAAGCCTAGACTATGACTCACTTCAGCCTGATAAGACTTTCTGTCCCCCTCTCAACTCTACCTACCTCTGTGGGATGACACTCTTACCCTTTATTTCAGGTAACTTTTCTGGCATATGTACTGTGGTATATCTCTTCCCACGACTAGATATCATCTTGGATTCAGAGCCTATACCTGTCCCTGTGGTGGAAAAGGCACACTTTTCACGTGCGCTCCCCCTTATCCCCTTCTTGGTGGGGCTGGGAATCACTGCAGGGGTGGCCACAGGGGCTGCTGGATTGACCACTGCTGTCACCCTCCATGATAAATTAGAAAATAGATTGATCGAGGATATTCAAGAAGTGTCACAAATCATCCTCACAGTTCAAGAACAGCTTAACTCTCTAGCACAAGTAGTTTTACAAAATCAGAGGGGACTTGACCTCCTTACTGTGGAAAAGGGAGGTCTTTGTGTTTTCTTACAGGAAGAATGCTGCTTTTTCGTCAACCAATCTGGAGTGGTGAGGGACCAGATTAAGATGCTCCAAGACAACCTGGAGAAACGGAAACAAGAAATTCTCTCCGATAAGGGGGGTTCTGGGGTGGAATGGGCGGTTTCTTACCCTACCTCCTTCCCCTCCTAGGACCCCTCACCATGCTGGTACTGGTCCTCCTCTTTGGACCCTGTGTTATTAATGCGCTCACTGGTTTCATTCAGAGACAAATCAATAAAATCCGCCTCCATCAAGTAGAAGTCCATTACCATAGGCTGGCCACCCAAGCGCCTGCCTCCCTCTATGGCTCATACCATGATGATATTAATGTGCCCTAATCACATCTACTTCCTAATCTCCCCTGCCCTCCATGTGACCAATGACGGGTAAGGCTATGATTTTGTCATGAGACGACCTAAGACAGACGCAGTGCAAACAAACAGAGGCACTGGCAGTCAGAGACGGGTAAGATCTTTACAGATCATAGACCAACCTAAGACAGGCCATGGAGTGGGTCCTCAACGAGCTCAACACATGGTACCCAGTGACGGGTAAGGTCCCCAGAGGGGGACAACCTAAGACAGGGGCCATGATGATCTGACGCTCTTACAAAAACAAAAGGGGGAGATGTTGGGCACTATGTAAAGGATTCTGGCCTAGAGGAAAATGGATAAGCCTAAAGTAAAGTTTCAAGCACTGTCTCTAACTTCTTGCTGAGCATGACACAGCACCTTGCATGGCTGATGCAGTCCTACCTTCCCTGCACCATCCCACACCCTCCCAATGTTCGTTAGAGCTTTCCACGCATGGTTTCCTTGTGAACAGCTCATGTCTCCATAGTGTTCCTCCTAAACAATACTCTCCTGACTAGAACAGCTCATGTCTCCATAGTGTCCCTCACAAACAATTCTCTCCTGATTAGCACGCCACTGCTGACCTTTACACCTATTGGCTCCCCTGTTGCTACCAGGAAAAGTTCCTTTGGAAAGTCCCTTTCTATTCTTTGGTTTTTCCCTATATACACCTGTCTTGATATACAATAAACGAGATCCTGCTTTGACAGCCTCCTGACTCAGTGTGGTGTTTAGTTCCTCTGGCGCCTAGGAGGAAGGGCTGAGTCGTCGACACTCATCATCCCATTCAGCCCCGGAGAGGGACCGGCTGGACCAGTCCCCCTTCACTATGGCCTCTACCTGTCGGAGGGTCCGACAGTCCACCACAGGTTTATGTGTGAACACTTGGTCCCTAGCTGGAAATGCTGTTTGGGAAGATTGTGGAATCTTCAAAAAGTGGAGCCTTGATGGAGGAAGTTGGTCACTGGGGATAGACCTTGAGGTTTGGTAGCCCAGCCCCACTTCCTATTCACCCTCTGCTTCCAGACTTTGGCTGCAATGTGACCAGCTGGCCTTCTGGTACTGCTCCCATACCTTCCCTGGGACCCCCCCCCCCAACAAAGCAGTAAGCCTAAATAAACTGCTGCTTCTTGTTGGGCATTTGTTCACAATAATGAGAAAGTAACTAGATATAATAATTCTGGCACACAAAATTCAAATAGTAAAGGAATGATTCCACAGTAGAAAATTGATTCTGATAATATGCTCAGCAACAGTTCCAGTTAAGATGGTGGTGTAGGAAGCATGCCAAAACAGCCTAGGAGAGAAAAAGCAAAAACAAAAACACCCCCCCCAAAAAAAAAACAGCAAAATAACACTCTTCTACTAAAAAGTGAAGTGTATAGTAAACTATAAACCACAGCAGAGAAGTAGGAGCGATCCAGACCATCTAGAGCACAGTAACAGGCAGAAATGGCTCCAGCAGTGGTGGCAAGCTCCATGCTGCCACAGCCGGCAGCTGGTGGCCTCTGCCTGAGTTGCAGGAAAAAAAAACAAACAGGTGAGGGGATTTTGCACTCACACCGACCCCCTTGCAAATTCAAGAAACATGAAAGGAGGACAGCAGAGACCAATGGAGCAACTTGTGAGGAAGTGGATCATGATCAGCGGGCAGACTCCAGCCTCCATCCACAGCCTCCCCTCCCCCTCCACCATCACAAGCTCCAGCAAGCACCAAAGACCTGGGGAAGGGAGCTCACCTACACAACACACAGCACAATTAGAGCAGTGACCCACAGACCCAGCCCGCCAACCTGAGGCCACAGCACAGCAAAGATGGACCCAAGCAGCCATGCAGCATAGCTGAGACCAAAGCCATCCCAAAAGGTAACTGGGATTACACCAGGTCAATACCCACCAAATAAGCCTGGTATATAGGCTTGCATTGGAAGGGCTAATTTTACCAGCCTTTTCAGGGTAAATTATATGTTAAATCTGATGTATGGTCATATTTGACATTCTTAAATAAGGTACACTTTGTGGTCCCGCCCATGAGCAGGGATATAGCCCAGCATGCCAGTGTCCCCTCCCTAACCTCTCTGAGTACTGGGTGTGTCTTCCCTCCCACTCTGCAGTCCTGCTCTCAAGCAGGGATACAGCCCAACAGGCCAGTGTCCTTGCCCTAACCTTTCTGAGCCCCTTGCATGTCCTCAGTCCCACTCTGTGGCCCCACCCTTGAGAAAGGACCCAGGCCAGCAGGTCAGTGTCCTCACCCTAGCCTTTCTGAGCCCTGCACATGAGATCACTAGCACCCACCGCTGACTCTTATCACCCACTAACAGGGACCCAGGCCAGCAGACCACTGTCCCTGCAGTAGCCTTTCTGAGCCTGTGAGCACTCATCATTGACCCCTCATCTCTGAACAGGGACCCAGGTCCCCACCCCAGCCTCTCTGAAATCCTCAGGCAATTGCCCTTAAACTCACTGCTGCCCCTCCAGCCCAGGCCAGCAGGCTAGCATCCCACACCCTAGGTTTTCTGTACCATTGTGATGGGCAGACCACAGCGAAAAAGGAATAGCATGAAAAATCAGATGCAGGTAAATTCAGCTAGATAGCCCACTCTCACAATGGATGTCTCTAATGAAAACAGAAAAGACAATAGGATTAGAACCCCAAAATGAAGAGACAAGTTATGCAACCCTAGCCAAGCAAATAGTATAACTTGTAGAATCTCAACAAAGAGCCAATAATTGTATGAATGGTGTCCTTGCTAGATAAGACCTAATAGAAAAGAACCAGGAAGGGTTCCAAAGACAGTTAAATGATCTGAAAGAGAGTGAAAAAAAGAGCACCTCAATAACCAACTGGCTAAGCTCAATGGAGACATTAAAAAATGCAGGGAGGAACTCTAAGAAGCATTAAGAAAATCAAAAAATGACATGAAAAGGGAACTTGACAGAGGGATTGAAACTATACATTAAAAAGCAGTAGAAAATATTAACCAAATTGTACAAGCCCAAAACTCTATAGATGCTCTCAAGAATAGAGTCAGCCAAGTGGAGGATAGAGACTCAGAACGGTAAGACAAAACAGAAGAAACAGTTCATGAGTCCAAAAGTTTCAATAAGTTCAAAAATGTCTGTGAACAGAACATGAGGGAAATGTGGGATATGCTTAAGTGCCCAAACATTCAAATTATGGGTATACCAGAAGGGGAAGAAATTCAGACCAGAGGCATGGAAAACCTATTCAACAAAATTATCAAAGAAAATTTTCCCACCCTCTCAAAAGAAAGTCCCATCAAGACACAAGAAGCTAGTAGGACTCCAAACAGACTGGACCAAAGGAGAAATTCTCCAAGACATATTATCATTAAGACTCTAAACATCAACCACAAAGAGAAAATACTAAAAGCAGTTAGGGAGAAACAACACATTACATATAAAGGAAACCCTAAAAGCCAGAAGAGCCTGGAATGGAACACTGCAAACTCTAAGAACTTATGGCTTCCAACCCAAACTACTCTACCCAGCAAAAGAATCCCTCACAATAGATGGTGAAAGAAAAACTTTCCACAATAAAAGTCAGCTATACAACCATATGAACACAAAGCCAAACCTACAGAAAGTACTTCAGGGACGTCTACACACAGAAGAAGCAAATAACCAACTGCAAGTGCCTGTGAGAAGTAGAGCACAATAACCAAACTGCAAGAAGGCACAAAAACTACAAAGACCAAGAAAACACCAAACCACATAAACCACCACAATATGGCAGGTATTAAATCAAACCTCACAGTTGTTATCCTAAATGTTAATTGCCTTAATTCACCCATCAAGAGACATAAGCTAACAGGGTGGATCAGAAAATTAGACCCCTCAATCTGCTGTCTTCAAGAAACCCACCTCACCACTAAAGACAGACACCTTCTTCAGGGTGAAAGGGTGGAAAATAATATTCCAAGCAAATGAAACAAGAAACAAGCAGGTGTAGTTATAATTATATCAGATAAAATAGACTTCAAACTAAAAGTAATGAAAAAAGACAAAGAAGGCCACTTCTTGCTCATCAAGGGAACAATCCAACAAGAGGATATCACAATCATCAATCTTTATGCACCAAACACAGGTGCACCACAATTCATAAAACTAAATCTACTGGACAACAAAACAGAAATAACCACCAACACCATCATAGTTGGGGACTTCAATACTCCACTATCGGCAATAGACAGATCATCCAAACAGCAAATTAGCAGGGAAGTAAGAGAGCTCAATAACACCATAGATCAATTGGACCTAACGGACATCTATGAAACATTCTATCCAAAACCACAGATTACACATTCTTAGCTGCCCATGGAACCTTCTCCAAAATAGATCACATACTGGGTCATAAAGCCTGCCTCCATATATTTAGGAGGATCAACATAATTTCCTGCATGATATCAGATCACAATGCTGTATTGCTAGAAATTAACAACAAAAGTGGTGCCAGGAGCCCAACCAGCTCCTGGAAACTGAACAACACACTCCTAAACAATAAATGGATAATGGAAAAAATAAAAAATGAAATTGCAAAATTTCTGGAAATGAATGACGATGAGAACACATTGTACCAAAACTTATGGGACACAATGAAGGCAGTCCTCAGGGGAATATTCATTGCGCTAAATGCCTTCATAACAAAGACAGAGAGATCCCAAATCAACAACCTAACCATCCACCTAAAGGCATTGGAAAAACAAGAGGTATCCAACCCAAAAAGCTCAAGATGAGAAGAAATAATTAAGATCAGAGCAGAAATTAATGAATTGGAAACTAAGAATATGATTAAGAGAATTGATCAAAGAGTTGGTTCTTTAAAAAAAATAAACAAAATTGATAAACCCCTGGCCAATTTGATCAAGTGGAAAAAAGGGACAACTCAAATGAACAAAATTAGAAATAAAAAAGGAGAGAATCATCAGGACTTACTTCAAAAACCTCTACTCCACAAAACTGGATAATATGGAGGAAATGGATGAATTCGTGGACACATATCACCTACCAAAGCTAAACTCCTGAACAAACCTATTACAACCATTGAGATTGAAAGAGTAATCAAAAACTTCCCTAAAAAGAATAGTCCAGGACCAGATGGCTTCTCAGCTGAATTCTATCAAACCTTCATGGAAGAACTGAAACCAATTTTTCTCAAATTGTGCTACACAATCGGAGAACAGGGAAAGCTCCCCAACTCCTTCTATGAAGCTAGTATCACCCTAATACCAAAACCAGGCAGAGATGCCACAAGAAAAGAAAACTACAGGCCTATTTCCCTAATGAACAAAATCCTCACAAACTTAATTCAACAGACATCAAAAGCATTATTCACTGGATCAAGTAGGCTTCATCCCAGGAACACAGGGATGGTTCAAAATAAGGAAATCTGTCAATGTAATAAACCACATAAACAAGCTTAAACACAAAAACCACATGATCATTTCCATAGATGCAGAAAAGGCCTTTGACAAAATACAACATCATTTCATGATCAAAACATTGGAGAGACTAGGCATGGACAGTCTATATCTCAACATAATAAAGGCTATATATAAAGCTCCTAAGGCATAAATAATACTTAATGGCGAGAGGCTGAAGGAATTCCTATTGAGATCAGGAACAAGACAGGGGTGTCCACTCTCACCTCTGCTCTTCAACATAGTACTGGAAGTACTAGCTCAAGCAATAAGACAGGAGAAAGAAATAAAAGGCAGACAAATTGGAAAGGAAGAAGTTAAGTTAGTCCTATTTGCAGATGACATGATTTTATACATAAGTGACCCAGGAACCTCCATCTCAAAACTCTTAAAAGTAATTAACTCATCTTGTCTTTTCCTGATATCACAGCCTTGGTCAGTGCTATCAGAGCTGATGTACCCAGAGAAAGGGACTCGGTCCCACAGAAGTTTCTCCAAAGTCACAACAGCTGCCCCTGCATACCTGATTCCATCCATGACAAAGCTGCTGCCATCAGAATACATCACCAGGTCAGGGTCCAGCCAAGCCACATCTGTCAGGTCCAGGTAGAGTCCATGAAAGGCAGAGGTGATCTCTATGTAGTCATGTAGAGGAATTGATACCTTATCAGTTTCAGGCAGCAGGGAGGCTGGATTCAAAGGCACATTTTGGCAAAACTGTATCCTTGGTTGATCTAAGAGCAAGGACTGATAGTGGGTTATGCAGGAGTTGGAGAGCCATCAGTCAGGAGGGCTTTTTAGAAGACTCTATTGCATGTGGGGCTATAATGGATAGAGTCTGGCCCAAGGTTAGTTTGTCTGCTTCCTTTGTCATAATAGCAGCAGCTGTAACAGCCCAGAGGCAAGGGGGCCAAGCGGTGGCTACTGGGTCTAACTTCTTAGACAAATAGGCCACTGGGTGATGCCATGGCCCCAGTCTCTGGGGTTAGGATGCCCCTGGCTGTCCCCTTCTTTTCATCCATGTACAAGTGGAAGGGTTTGATTAAGTCTGGAAGCACCAGGGCAGGGGCTGATGTCAGAGTTGACTTTAGTTTTTGAAATGTTTGTTCCTCATTTTCAGTCCAATGAAAACCTTTTTCTTATCTTCTTGTAGCTTCATATAGAGGCTTGGCTAATTCATCAAACCTTGGAATCCAAATTCTGCAATACTCCACAGCTCTGAGGAATTCTTGGATTTGTCTCTTAGTCTGGGGCGTGAGGACCTGAGTCATGGCCTGAATTCTAGAGGTTGACAGTATCCTTTTACCTTCATGCTGATACACGATAGCCCAGATGTTTTTAGTTGTCCAAGAGATGCTTTGTGGCAGAGAGGCATTCCCCCTCCTTAATTTCTGCAGGTAGGAGGAGGTCGTCCACATATTGTAGGAGAGTTATCTCTGGTGTTTCCTTGTGAAAAGCCTGCAAGCCTCTATGAAGAGCCTCATCAAAGACGGTGGGGGAAAATTTAAATCCCTGTGGAAGCCCAGTCCAGGTTAGTTGTCCACTGGTGCCTTGTTCTGGGTCTGTCCATTTAAAGGCAGAAAATGGGTTGACTTTCCTTTCTCAATGGGATATTAAAGGAAGCATCATTTAGGTCCAGCACAGTATATATTTGCCTTTCAGGTGGAATCATACTGAGCAAAGTACAAGGGCTATTTCATGGGGCCTTGTGCCTTCTGGAAGGTAGCCCCCATAACCTTAGCCATTTTCTTAGCCTGTCTTCAGAGTGTCTCTATCACTATATACCCTGGCAGTAATCTCTATTAGCTCTGAAAGAAGTTTACTCTCAATGCCTTCTATTTTCTGAATCTCCTTTCTAATATCTGGTGCGGACTGAGTTACAAAAGCAATGTTAATAACTTGCCTATTCTCAGGGCACTCAGGATCTATTGGGGGGAGGGCTGTGTCCTGTATGCTTCCTGCAGCCTTTCTAGGAAAACAGTGGGTGATACTGTGCACCCTTAGGTCACCTCATTCACCTTAGAAAATTTGTAGGGCACTGAGTGAGCGGCTGCCTGGAGACCACCCATTACAGTCCAGAAAAAGAGGTTAAGGGCCACCCTACCTTCAGTGGAGATGGGATCCCAGTCCAGTCATGAGGAAGGGAAGACCTCATCAATAACATTAGGGTTCTCCATGAGGTGGCCGTCAGCTCCCAACGCTACTTTCTTGGCTTCTCTTCAGATTTTTTTTTCCTTGTTCCTCTGGGGTGAAGAGGATCTGCAAGAATTGCTGACAGTCCTCCCATGTGGGCTGATGGGTATAGAAGACTATCTTGAGAAGGGATATAAGAGAACCTGCTTTAAATCAGATTTAGGCTTAGCGATAAGAATGGGGGTGCTGGGGAATTGAACCTAGGTCTTTTTAGGTTTCCTAGATAAGCACCTTAACTGTTAAGCCACCATTTACTTGATTTTTTTTTTCATCATCTGTTTATATCCTGGTATACATTTTATATAAGTCTGATGTTTGCCTTATGTAGGGAGTTTGTAACTTGATCAAGTATCTTAACTCAGTTTTACCTTTTATTTTATTATTATTATTATTATTTTTTGGTTTTTTGAGGTAGGGTCTCACTCTGGTTCAGGCTGACCTGGAATTAACTATGTAGTCTCAGGGTGGCCTCGAACTCTTGGTGATCCTCCTACCTCTGCCTCTCGAATGCTGGGATTAAAGGCATGAGCCACCACGCCCAGCTCAGTTTACCTATTTAACCTTTTGTCTACTGAGAAAGCTTATCTAACAGATAAGCTTTAGGTGTTCAAAAGAGAAGAACTATAAAGAGAAACAAAGTGATATGCCATTTGTTGTTCCCTTTTTCTTGTTAAAGACAATTGTCCATTTTGTCTTTGGACAGGGTGAGGGGGACATATGGCTTAAACTTGCATGGGGTCTGAGATAAAGGAGGCATCATCCCTTTTTCAGAGTCCAGCTTGCCATGATTTTAAATAGCATATAACAGTAAGTAAGAGCAAAAGGAAACAACAGAGCAGAGAGCTAAGCATCCTGGCATTCCTTGTCTTTTGTCATTTGTTTTCATCTAGGAAATTTATTCTACCAATTTGTAATACATAAGGTGATAGGGTCTTGTCTATGTCTAACCTGGTTAGACCTCCAAAGACTATGAATTACATCTGTGCTTATGACTTTGTGATCCACCTAGCACAAAACATCAACTGTGTCTAATGTATAAATTATGTATAAAATAATGTATAATGTATAAAACTTTTTAGAGCATCCTTAAAAGTCTGTAAACAGTTTAAAAAATCTTTAACTTTAGGCATGGTGTTTAAGTTTAGCCTGAAAATTAGCTTTCTGTTCCTTCTAAAAGGAAATTAGTTTTAGGCAAAATTTGGTCTTTTTAGGTCTCTTACATCCTTTCTACATATGCACATCTCATCTACATATTTTAACATTCTGATCTAACGTCCATTCAAAAAAACCATAAGCATTCTATGTCCAACATTGAAAAATACCTTCCCAGTGCCTTCAATCATCTCATCTCAACCCATAATTAACCATCTTTTTTTTGTTTGTTTGTTTTTTTGGTTTTTTGTTTTTCGGTTTTTCGAGGTAAGGTCTCACTCTAGCTCAGGCTGACCTGGAATTCACTATGCAGTCTCAGGGTGCCCTCAAACTCATGGCAATCCTCCTACCTCTGCCTCCCAAGTTCTAGGATTAAAGGCGTGTGCCACCACACCTGGCTTACCATCTTTTTTATAAGATTAAAAACTACACCAAATTGATTAATCTTATTATCCACTGACAAAGAAGCAAGTAGTTTGGCTTCAAAGAGTTAACCATTTTGCTATTGGAAATTTGCAGAGAAAAAGCCTTCCTTAGTATTTAGGTCACACAAAAAAATCTCTACCTGACAACCAGACTTGCTGTATAATACCAGTATATATACCTTCAGATTTTATATAACCCATTGATCTGAGATAGCTCCTATTAATAAACTCCATGAAATACATTTTCTATGAATACAGGCAAAACATGACAACTGTTTTGGAGATAATATTTATCAATACCTCTAACACACTTGGAAATGCTTTGTATTAGGAATAATTAAGGCAAATTTTTATTTCTATCTTGAGTCAGGCTGGTCTGGAACTCAGGCCAGTTGCCTCCTCCTTTAAGTAACAGGACATTACAATCTTTTAAAATACCTGGCAAATTAGGAGCCTCCACCTCAGAGGGAATTTTGTTGTTTTTAATAATTCTCTATGTAGGTTGAAGTTGACCTAAAACATAAACTCAGTAATTATATTTATGAGATCATGCAACAAAGTTTGGCTTTGTTTACATAAAATTTCAGCTTACCATAGGGTTTAGTTAAATCTGACTTTTTTTTTTTTTCGAAGTAGGGTCTCTGGCTCAGGCTGACCTGGAATTCACTATGTAGTCTCAGGGTGGCCTTGAACCCTCGGTGATCCTTCTACCTCTGCCTTCCTTGTGCTGGGATTAAAGGCGAGCACCACCATGCCTGGCTAAATCTGACTTTTAAAGACAAAAACCAAAAAACCTTGAAATAAATCAAATGCCAACAAAAACTTTAGGAGAGACCTGTTGGACTATTTGGACTAATAAAGAAACCAAAAATGGGCTGGAGAGATGACTTAGCAACTAAGGTGTTTGCCTGCAAAGCCAAAGGGCCCCAGTTCGATTCTCCAGGACCCATGTAAACCAGATGCATAAGGGGTGCATGCATCTGGAATTCGTTTACAGTAGCTGGATGCCCTGGCCATGCCCATTCTCTCTCTCTCTCTCTCTCTCTCTCTCTCTCTCTCTCTCTCTCTGCCTCTTTCTCTCAAATAAATAAAATAAAATAAAAAATATATAATAGAAACCAAAAGGTATCTATAAAAAATGCCTTATTTGTTTAAAGTCCAAACAAAAGAGGAAATATAAGGCAAGGTTTAATTTAAAATTATTTACTTATTTTTATCAAGCAATTTAAAAGTCACATGATTTAAAATGTGGAGACTGGCTATCACATTGGAACCTTGAATTGGAAATCCTTCTGTCTCATCTCCCCAAGCAGCTAGTATAATAGGCCTAGCTCATTTATTTTACTTATTTATTTTGAAGATTGTTAAAGTGCTTTTTAAATTTTTTTTATTTTTGGAGAGAGACAGACAGAGAGAGAGGGAGAGGAAGACAGATAGAGAATAGACGCACCAGCAGTCTCTCAGCTGCTGTAAACAAAATCCAAATGCGTGCGTGCCCTTGCATCACTTTGCATCTGGCTAAAGGTAGGACCTGGAGATTGGAACCGGGTTCTTAGGCTTAGCAGGCAGGCGCCTTAACCACTAAGCCATCTCTCCATCCCTGTTAAAGTGTTTTTCAACCAGTTTTAATGGAGATTTTTTCAACAGAGTGATTTTTGACTCATATCTTCAAAGACAAGGATGAGACAAATTAACACAACATTAAACACAAACATGCTAGCAATAACAGCTCTCTTGACATTGCCATGTGGCTGCCAAACTGAAACTGAACCAGAAACAGATGCAGCTATCACACAAGAAACAGACCTCCATTTGAGATCTCTGAATGGAGCCAGAGAGGGTTGACGGTTGCCCCTTGATCCCTCATCCAGAGGAATTAATGTTGCATCCAGCTGCCCTCTTAGACCCAGAAAAGCATGCAAAACCAGAAAACCAGGGGCGGGGGTAAAAAGAAAACAAAAAGAAGAATGGATAAAGCACCTCTGGAGGTTTCTTACCCAATAAAGGAGGGGGCCGGCAGTCCCAGGCAAAAGTTCCTCATAGAAATTATCAACTGCAGCACAGACGTAGGAGAGATCCAGAGCATCTAGAGCCCACAGAAGCAGGCAGAAGTGGCTCCAGCAGCTGCAGCAAGTCCCACGCGGCTGCAGCTGCCAGGCTTAGCCCGAGCCACAGGATTTTAAAGGCATGTGAGGGGATTTTCCAATCACATTGGCTTCCTCACAAACTCAAGAAACATGGAAGGAGAACGCAGAGACCAACTGAGCGGCTTTTGAGGAAGAGGATCACGTGGACCAGCAGGCAGACTTCAGCTACCCTCCACAGCCTCCCCCCACCCACCATCAACACAAGTGTCAGCAAGTACCAGAGACCTGGGAAAGGAAGCTCACCTACCCAGCACCAGGCAACATCAGAGTAGCAACCCACTGACCCACCCGGCCTTCCTGAGCCCACAACACAGCAAAGAAGGACCCAAGCAGCCATGCAACATAGCTGAGATCAAAGTTGTCCCAAAAGGTAACTGGGGTTACACTAGGTCAGTACCCACCAAATAAGCCTGATGTACAGGCTTGCATCAGAAGGGCTAATTGCACCTTCCATGTGAGGGTAAATTATATGTTAAATCTGATAGATGGTCAGATCTGACATTCTTAAATAAACTATATTTGGGGCTGCTCATTTGTTGCTTCCTGATTTATAGTGTTTTTGTTTCCTCTTCTGTCATTTGTTGGGGAAGGGTCTCACTTGGTCACAAGCTGACCTTGGAACCCTCCACAAGTCAGAAATCTTAGCCTCCCAGTTGACAGGATTAAGGGTATGGGGCAACACACATCCTTAGGGACTGTAACTTTGTCAGAGGATCTGTTGGTCATAATACCTACTTTTGCACAAATACTCTGTGCTGGTTTTCATTGAATGGGTACATTGTTAAGTTTTTAGAATTTGTCTGTATTCTGTTCCATTTATCCTACTTGAATAATCTCATAGCACACAAACCCAACACCTAGGGCCACTTTTGTAGTTACTTTGAGAGTCTTAAGAGCCACACCTAGCAGCTTAAGCTCCTACCCTAAAGATACATAACATCAGTTTGATTGATACATCTAATATTGTTGCAGATAATAAGAAAACCCAAGCTAGGACCAGGCCTGTATTGTGCCATACAGAAGAGAAAGAAAAGCACACATATAAGGAACCTGGAAAAAACAACCCATACTCAAATATTAGTTAATACAAGAGAGCAAAGGTAAAACTGGAAGAACTACAAAACAAGAAAAATGGCAAAAATAAATACACACCTTTCAATAATAACTCTTAATATCAACAGCCTTAATGCCCCTACAAAAAGACATAGGTTTGCAGACTGGGTTAAAAAGTAGGATCCTTCAATTTGTTGCCTCCAAGAAACTCACCTTTCTACAAAGGATGGACACTATCTTAGGGTGAAAGGTTGGAAAACAGTGTTTCAAGCAAATGGGCCTAGAAAACAAGCAGGGGTTTCTATCCTAATATCTGACAGGGGAGACTTCAGACCAACATTAATTAGGAAAGATAAGGAAGATCACTATATATTGATTAAAGGAACACTCCAAAAGGAGGACATTACAATCCTAAACATATATGCAACTAACACGGGGCTCCCAATTGCATCAAACAAACACTATTAGAACTAAGGTCACAGATAACACCAAACACAATTGTAGTGGGTGACTTTAACACACCACTCTCATCAATTGCAAGGTCATCCTGGCAAAAAATAAACAGAGATGCTTCTGGATTAAATGAGGTCATAGAACAAATGGACCTAACAGATATATACAGGACATTTCATCCAAATGCTGAAGAATACACATTCTTTTCAGCAGCACATGGCCATATAGCACATAGACCATATGTTAGGACAGGGCAAAGCTTAACAAATATAGGAAAATTGAAATAATTTCTTGCACTCAATCAGATCACAATGGGATCAAACTACAAATCAATAACAAGTAAAGCTATAGAGCATACACAAAATCATGGAAACTAAATAATACACTACTAAATGATGAATGGGTCAATGAAGAAATTAAGAAGGAAATAAAAAAATTCATGGAGTCAAATGATAATGAGAACACAACATACCAAAACCTTTGGGACACAATGAAGGCAGTCCTAAGAGGGAAATTTATAGCTTTAAGTGCCTATGTTAAGAAATTAGAAAGGTCGCAGGTAAAGAACTTAATGCTGCACCTTGTGGCCTTGGAAAAAGAAGAACAAGGCAAACTGAAAATCAGTAGACAGGAAGAAATAATAAAGGTTAGGGCAGAAATTAATGAAATAGAAACTGAAAAAAACAATCCAAAGAATCAATGAAACAAAGAGTTGGTTCTTTGAAAGGATAAACAAGATTGATAAACCCTCAGCAAATTTGACTAAAAGAGAGAACAGACACAAATTAATAAAATCAGAGATGAAAAAGTCACCATTACAACAGATACCCGAGAAATTTAAAAAATCATAGGGACATACTATAAGAACATATACTCCACTAAGTTTGAAAATTTGAAAGAAATGGATGATTTCCTTGATTTACATGACCAACCTAAATTAAATCAAGATGAGATTAACCACTTAAATAGACCTATAACAAGTATGGAGATCCAAGCAGTTATAAAAAAGTCTCCCAACTAAAAAAAGTCCAGGCCCAGGTGGATACAATGCTGAATTTTACCAGACCTTAATGGAAGAACTAACACCAATGCTTCTTAAACATTTCCATTAAATAGAAGAGGAAGGAACCCTACCAAACTCCTGCTATGAAGACAGCATCACCCTAATCACAAAACTGGACAAAGATAGAACAAAAAAGGAAAACTACAGACCAATCCCCCTCATGAACAAAGATGCAAAAATTCTCAACAAAATATAGGCAAACAGAATAAAGGATATATGGATATATCAGAAAGATCATTCACCCTGACCAAGTAGGCTTTATCCCAGAGATGCAGGGATGGTTCAACATACATAAATTGATAAATGTAATACATTATATAAATGAACTGAAGGACAAAAATCACATGATCATCTCATTAGATACAGAAAAAGCATTTGACAAAATCCAACATCCCTTCATGATAAAAGTCCTACAGAGACTGGGAATAGAAGGAACGTATCTCAACATCATAAAGGTTATTTATGGCAAACCCACAGCGAACATAATACTAAATGGAGAAAAACTTGAAGCTTTCCCACTGAAATCAGGCACAAGACAAGGGTGTCCATTGTCCTCACTTTTGTTTAATATAGTACTGGAAGTCTTAGCCATAGCAATAAGGCAAGAGACACGCATAAAAGGGATACAAATTGGAAAGGAAGAGATAAAGTTATCATCATTTGCAGATGATATGATTCTATACATAAAGGACCCTAAAGAATCTACCAGCAGACTGTTAGAGCTGATAAACACCTATAGCCATGTAGCAGGATACAAAATAAACACAAAGAAATCAGTAGCCTTGCTATAGGCTAACAACAAACACACAGAGGATGAAATCAGAGAATCACTCCCATTCACAAATGCATCAAAAAAAAAAAAAGAAGTAGCTTGGGATAAACCTAACCAAGGAAGTGAAGGATATCTACATAGAGAACTTTGAAACACTCAAGCGAGAAATTGCAGAAGACACTAGGAAGTGGAAAAACATCCCCTGTTCTTGGATTGGAAGAATAAATATTGTGAAAATGGCAATCCTACCAAAAGCAATCTACACATTTAATGAAATCCCCATCAAAATTCCAATGACATTCTTCACAGAAATAGAAAACACAATCCAAAAATTAATTTGGAAGGACAAAAAACCTTGGATATCTAAAACAATTTTGAGCAACAAAAATAAGGCTGCTGGTATCACCATACCTGAGTTTAACCTACATTACAGAGCCATAGTAACAAAAACAGCATGGTACTGGCAGAAAAAACAGACATGTAGATCAATGGAACAGAATAGAGGACCCTGATGTAAGTCTGGGTAGCTATAGCCACCTGATCTTTGACAAAAATGCCAATAATACCCATTGGAGAAAAGACAGCCTCTTTAGCAAATGGTGCTGGGAAAACTGGATATGCATCTGTAGAAGGATGAAAATAGATCCTTCTCTCTCTCCATGCACAAGAATTAAGTCCAAATGGATCAAAGATTTTAATATCAGACCTGAAACTCTGAAACTGCTAGAGGAAAAAGTAGGGAAAACCATTCAACATATTGGTCTTGGCAAAGACTTTCTGAATATAATCCCAATTGCTCAGGAAATAAAACCACAGATCAACTGTTGGGACCTCATGAAAATACAAAGCTTTTGTACAGCTAAGGACACTGTGAATAGAGCAAAGACGCAACCTACAGAATGGGAGAAAATCTTTGCCAGCTATACATCTGGCAGAGGGTTAATATCTAGGATATACAAAGAACTCAAAAAATTAAATAATAAGAAATCAAACAGCTATTAAAAATGGGCTATGGAACTAAATAGAGAGTTCTAAGAAGAAGAAGTACAGATGGCATATAAACATCTAATAAAAATGTTCTACATCCCTAGTCATCAGGGAAATGCAGATTAAAACTACCTTGAGATTCCATCTCACTCCTGTCAGATTGGCTACCATCAAGAAAACAAATGACTATAAATGCTGGCAAGGATGCAGAAAAAGAGGAACCCTTCTACACTGTGGGTGGGAATGCAATCTGGTCTAGCCATTGTGGAAATCAGTGTGGAGGTTACTGAGACAGCTAAATATAGATCTACCATATGACCCAGCTATACCACTCCTAGGCATATATCCTAAGGACTCGTCTCACTACCTTAGAGATACTTGCTCAACCATGTTTGTTGCTTCTCTATTCACAATAGCTAGGAAATGGAACCAGCCTAGATGTCGCTCAACTGATGAGTGGATAATGAAGATGTGGCACGTTTACACAATGGAGTACTACTCAGTGGTAAAGAAAAATCAAGTTATGAAATTTGCTGGAAAATGGATGGATCTGAAAAGGATTATACTTAGTGAGATAACCCAGGCCCAGAAAGCCAAACAACACATGTTCTCTCTCATATGTGGATCCTAGCTACAAATGATTGGACTTCTATGTGAGTAAAAATAAAACTCAGTAGCAGAAGCCAGTAAGCTAGAAAGGGGATATAAAGGGAATAGGAAGGGAAGGAGGAGGCTGGAGAATGGCTTAGCAGTTAAGGCGTTTGCCTGCGACGCCAAAGGATCCCGGTTCGATTCTCCAGGACCCACGTAAGCCAGATGCACAAGGGGGCGCATGCACCTGGAGTTCACTTGCAGCTGCTAGATGCCCTAGCATGCCCATTCTCTCTCTGTCTGCCTCTCTTCTATCTCTCTCTCTCTTCTTGCAAATAAATAAACATTTAAAAAATATTTTAAAAAAAAAAAAAGAAAGGGAAGGAGGGGAGACTTAATAGGATGGTATTGTATATATGTAAGTAGAAGAACAGCTTAATGGGGGTGAAAAGGCTTAAGTGAGGTCAGGGGAAGAGATTGAGTAAAGGAACGGTGGAGAGAGGGCTAATCAAAATCTAAGAGGTTATAAAAAAGTCATATGGAAACCTACTCTTCTGGACAATGGAACAATCAGAAGCCATAGATTGTTACTAGAAAATTGTCAGTGCCAGAGATGTGATACCTTCCAGTGAGTTGTTGGCCAGGGAGATCACAGATACCCCCAAAACATTATAGGCCATTGCCAAGGCCCTTGGTTTCCCACCAGGAATAGACAGTAAGACCCTAATGCTGAAGACTCCACATACTTGGGTAGCAAGTTCTCTGAGAAAACCCGCTGGAACTGAGTTGAAAGCCTCCTCCATGAGGACGAGCTGACAGAAAGCTGGAAAAAGCTACACTGCATGCAGGCCAATGGGAGAGAGAAAAAACAACAGTGAAGGTACTCAACAGAGAATACTGCAAGCTTTAAATTTGGCCAGCGAGGCCAAATGAACCAATGGGTGCAATAGTGGCATGTCTGTTATGGGGGAAACCAACTGCTCTCTAATTGGACTGGAGGCCTGCTCCATGGATGGGAATACATACCTGATACTGAAAATGTACGACAGGGGCAGTCATGAGCCCTAAGGGTGTAATGTCTGCTGGTGTCTGGCTAAATGTATATACTATGCTCACCAAACTGCTCAGTAAGCACTTCTCTTAATGTTCACACCCATATATTAATGCTACTCTCATTTTGGTTAGAGAAGCTTCTCTTTTCAGATGGTGGCAACCTTGGGATGACTCAGAAGGCACCATGGTGCTGAGAAGAAGTGACAGAGGAGTGCTCAACACTGAAACATCTCAAACCTACCTTCCAAGGCTCAGGGTCCATTGTGGACGAGGGGACGGAAAGAATGTAAGAGCCAAAGGAAGAGTAGCACTCCTTACAACGTGCTCTTCCAGACACAAAATGGCCTGGATATCCATGACCTCAGTGCCTGACACTACCTACACAAGACCATCATAATAGGAGGAAAAGATCATGACATCAAACTGAAAACAGAGACTGATTGAGAGGGGGAGGGGATATGATGGAGAGTGAAGTTTCAAAAGGGATAATGGGGAGAGGGAGGGAAGTACCATGGGATATTGTCTACAATGAAGGAAGTTGTCAATTTAAAAAATTAATTAAAAATAGAAAAAAAAGAAAAGGCAAAATAAATGTGTTTCAGAAAGTTGATAATAAGAGGTTCCAAAAATCAACAGATGATAAAATCTATGTGTAAATTCTGAGTAAGTAATATAAGTCAAGTTTGGTCTACTCTTTTATAAAAGATTATTTCAAAGAGCCTTTTTTGGGCAAAAGAAAAATCACTTAAATGGTCATATTAAAAGGTCTTATAATAAGTACAATAAAAGGTTTGCTGGTAATTATAATGAGATAAGCTGGAGAAGAAACTTTAAATGTTGGATATTAAATGTTTGATAAAGAAGATTGTCACAAAATGGTTACACAGATTGTAAAGTAAAAGTATGTAGATGAAGGCATGAGTAAATGTAAACAGAAGGCTTAAAGACAAAGTTGATTAACTAAATCTTCAAGTGCTTAATCAGATTACAGACTACTTGAGATTAAGATGACTATTAGCCTAGAGTTTATATCAGACTAACAAGGGATGGCCCTAGCTGGTTGCAGGATATTATGATATTTTGGTTATAAATTTAAAATATTATAAATTTAAAATGCTAAACTGATCATAATAACAGTTATAAAGTTGCAAGAGATTGTCTTTAAAGTTCTCAACCAAGTTTGCTATGTTCCTCTATTTGTCAACCTTTTACTGTTTAATAAGGTTATTATATCAAAATAAAATAAAACAAAACAAAAAAACCAAAACACTGTAACCTTAAAATGGTTCCTGTCTTGTTCATGCTGTTTTACTGGGTGATCATCACTGAGAGTATTGTCTACGTCTTATAAGAGCTGATTTAGTCATTGTGACTTTGTTCTTAGGGACATTGAGGAAATGCCACCTGTCCTAGGAAAGCCTGCAATATACAAACAATATAGTTTGTCTAGGCCTCATATATTCTACCAGTCATAAATATTGCTTTATGTTTAACTTAAAAAAGGTTCAATGATTAAAGGTACTTCATGAAGATATCACTTTATATCTATTATAATGTCTCTAATGTATATTAAAATAAGACTAATTTAGCTCAACAATGACCAGGCTTAGCTATTCTTAAGATGTGTATAATCAGTCTCAGTCAAGGTTTTACTTAAGTAATTGTCTCATTTCTTAATCGTAAGTTCATTGCTTATAGATATATTGATACTTAAGACATTGTCCTTGCTCTAGAAAAACAATCTTAAATGCTGCTGTTCTTCTTCCAATTTGTGGGGTAATTGGTGCCTACTTAGGTATACAGACCAGCCAAAACTATTTTCAAACACAGATGCCAAGTTTTTATACTGTCTTGTCTTTTCCTGACATACAGTTTCTACATCAAATTAATTGATTTAAAGTTGTGGGTAAAATATTGTTTCCAGAGCTGCTAACATGTTCTGCCTACACTTATAACTGATAGATACATAAAAGATAAAATGTGTATATATTCTGTGTTCCAGATATAGCTCACACTGTCACCTGACAACTAAACTTAAATGCTAATCAGAATGATTTAAAACTATTGTGTCATTTTTTTACCAGATCCGCTTTGCTAACCAGATATGTTCTGCACCTTTTAAACTAAATCTGTTTTGCTAATTAGATATGTACAGTCTCTCTGAGTGATTACTAATTACATGTAGAAGCCAAAGTCAATTGGAAACATCAGAGTTAAAAGGATAACCAATATTTTGGCTCCTGCTCCCAGGTCAGAAAGCCAAGGAAGATGATGGGACACTTGCTAACTTCTAGCTTCTGGTAGGTTGCCCTCCTTCTTGATCAGAAAACACCCAGAGACTTGGAGATGGACTCCAAATCAACATATCTGCAACAGGAGAGTCACATAGGAGGAAAATCAGTCCTCTAGGCTTCCCGAAAGTGGGAGGGCCACTTGGTCAGCACGGCCTTGACTTATACTGGTAGATGACATTGCTGAGAGTCGTAGAACTCCTCACAGCTCCCTAAAGTCTCCTACAGAGCTATGAATGACCTCTAAAATATAACACATAGTTAATTTTGCTGCCTACATGGTCTTAAACACCCACTAAGAAAATATAACTACAAGATATTACAATATAAACCAAGATTCAGACAAATAGACTGCCCTGCCTAATGCTGGCTTATACTACTAAACTATTAACTCATACCTTCTGCCTCTGCCTGGCTCTGATTAGTCAGCCACTGTTTGCCTTTAAATCAAAGATCCAGAATTATCCTCACTGATTATGTTTACCTGATAATTATTGATTTGTATAAATCCAATCTTTCCTTGACGTGTCTTGCTAAAAGGAGGTATATCACTATGGTCAGATGTCAGAGTCAAGCCCTAAAATACATTTAGGGCAAATCTAAAGCCTAGCCCTAAGATTTAAAATCAAGTTAGTGTTCTGGCTATTTGTACTTGCTAATGTTGGTGGTGCTGGTTGTTTATGGTATCTCTTTGCTTGGATTTAGAGAGGTAAGCCACATTTCCCTGCCACTGATGATGCTTCCTTAAAATTTGTAACACCAGGGAACCCATATACCCTTGAGAAATTTGGCCCATACTCATCAGCCAATTGATATAAACTTATCACACCAGAATCAAAAAGACAGTATCCTTAGCCAATTGTAATGGTTAACAAGTCACCAGGGACCCAGAGGGTCCATTCAAAGTCAATCTCTGGAGGACATCTGCCTCTGCCAAAAAGACTGTGGCCCTGCTCCAGACATGACAGAAGCCTGAGGATTTCAACATGAGATGCCCGAAAATCAGACACATGGGTAGGATCCTAACTCCTTCCATTTGCTGGACCAATCAACTAATTTGATAACCTCATTGGATCCATAGAAAAACTTTGGTTCCAAGAAAATTTTATGTCTTTTATCCCTGAATAGATACAGTTCTGTACTATTGCCTCATATTACATCCTTTTCCTTCCACAGGAATATCTGTTTCTTTTTGAGGAATGTGGTACCCCTCCTCCCCCCACTGCAGGAATGTCCTGTGCTCTCCTCCTACCAATAGGATTAGTCACAGTCACTCCTGCTGACTAATCTTGAACAGAGAAGGCTTTCCTGGCTCTCTTTCTTTCATTATAATAATTCTTTTGTGTTGCCATCCATATTTTCAAGGACAATAATCATGAACCACTTCCTGCTGCTGAAAATTAAATACAAGGTTTAATAACAATGTCAGTGTTCCCAATGATAACTTACACACACTTGGCCCTCAAAGTCATGCTTACCCAAGACTCTAGCCGGGCATGGTGGTGTACGCCTTTAATCCCAGCACTTGGGAGGCAGAGGTAGGAGGATTGCCATGAGTTCAAGGCCACCCTGAGACTACATAGTAAATTCCAGGTCAGCCTGGGCTAGAGTGAGACCCTACCTCAAAAAAAAAAAAAAAAAAAAAAAAAAAAGACTCTGGAGGTCTTACAGCTGATGTACCCCAAACCTTGAGCTAGCTCCCTATGTGGACTACATGGGACAATGGCTAGCTCCTTTAATGGAGCCTTTCATAATAATTATGCTGCAACTCATGCTAAAAACATATGTTCTAAGTTCTCTGTTCAGGTTCATCCAATGTAGAATGGAAATAATTAAAATACAGGTGATACTCCAGGTATAGCAGTCATTACATACAAAATCATAAGATGTTATGCTGATAAAGAGTAGGGAATGTGGTACAAAAGAAGCTAAAAGTTGAACTGATTCACTGAGTTAATTATAAGAGTTAATTGTTGAGGTGCTAAACCTTATCTTTCTCAGCAGATGGAAAAATCTCAAAGAAGGAACTGTCCAGAAAAAGCACAAAGGATGATAAGAAGGAAAGACAGTTTAGGCTAAAACAAAGTAAAATGGAGTTCATTGTTAGGGCGGGCTGACTATAGAAATGATTGATATGCAAATTGCTTCACTCATTTGTTCACTTCCCCCTCCTCTTGGCTATGAAAACCATAAAATGTAAATAAAATTTCAGCCCTGGGCCAAAGCTTTGGATGGCTCCCTCAAGCTTTTTGGTCCCTGGGTAATAAACTCCTCTACTTTCACTCATTCTGGAATTGGAGTGATCTTTACAGAGAATTTCTACAACAGTTCTTCCTATTTTTCCTTTACTCTTTTCTATTGACTATTATTTGAGTATGGTTTATTTTTTCCTATTTTCTTATGTGTGTGCATTTCTTCTTCAGCATGAAGGATTCCTTAAAGTATTTTCCGTAGAGCTGGTTTGGTTGTCATATATTCCTTTAGACTGTTTATGATACGGGATGTCCTTATTTCTCCATCAATTTGGATGGATAGCTTTGCTGGATAAGGTAATCTTGGTTGATAGTTGTTAACCTTCAGAACTTGGAATACATCACTCCAAGCCCTTCTAGCTTTTAATGTTTGTGTTGAGTAATATGCTGTTATCCTGATGGGCTTGCCTTTATATTGAAAGACCCAGGCCAGAGCAGCACCATGACAGGCCTCAGTCACTCTGTAGTCCACAGGGGCAAGTTCCCAAAATCAAGGGAAGAACAAGCAGTACCAGGAAAAACCATAAACTTGATGTGTCAGCATGACTCAACATTCTTGCAGTCCTGGGCTGGTTGGCCCAATAAGATCCACCGTCTCAGTTTTGCAAATGTCAACCAATCAAATGAATGTAACCATGCGCACCAACCTGTTCAAATGTAACTGCCGCTTGCTGAGCCAATTAAGTTTGAAACTCCCCTAGACCTAGCCCGCCAAAATCCTAAGACCAATCAAGAACCCCCAAGTACAGTTAATGTTCAAATTAGCCAATCATGTAGTTGCATAGGTGATGGTCCCCTCCCCCTTGCTCAAACCTCAATAAAAAGCCCGCCATTCTGATTTTCCAGGCTCTTGCATGGATCCACTGTGTTGGTGAAGGCAAGAGACCAAGCTTAAGCCCGAGTAAAGCTCTTTGCATTTGCATACGTGTTTGGTCTTCCGTGGTGGTCACTGGGGGCGCCGTGAACTGGGCATTACAATATGTGAGTTGCTTTTTCTCTTTCATTGCTTTTAATATATTTTATTTGTTTTGTGTATTTTGTAGTTTATAATATGGTGTTGAGAGGTTATTTTATGATTTTTGTTTTGTTTTATTTTGTTTTTTGAGGTAGGGTCTCACTCTAGCCCAGGCTGACTAGAATTCACTATGTATTCTCAGGATGGCCTCAAACTCAAGGCGATCCTCCTACCTCTGCCTACTGAGTACTGGGATTAAATGTGTGCTCCACCACACCTGGCCTTTTTTCTGAATTTGTATGTTTGGCATTCTAAAGGTTTCCTATATTTGTATTGGCATCACTTTCCCCATTTGGGGGAAATTTCCTTCTGATTTTGTTGAAAATATGTACTGTGCCTTTGGAATGAAATTATTCTCTTTCTACTA
Source organism: Orientallactaga sibirica (assembly GCA_036365145.1). Lineage (NCBI taxonomy): Eukaryota > Metazoa > Chordata > Mammalia > Rodentia > Dipodidae > Orientallactaga > Orientallactaga sibirica. The sequence goes on from JAEOAD010002758.1 coordinate 1,698,892, forward strand.
TGCCCTGAATTCTTTTTTTTTTTTTTTTTTTTTTTTTTTTTTTATGGAGGAAGGGATTTATTGAAGCTTACAGATCCAGTGGAAGTTCCATAATGGCAGAAGCTGGCCCTGCTTTCACAGGACCAAGCAGAGAGAGAGAGAGAGAGAGAGAGAAGCCACAAGCAAAAAGCACTGTCAGGAACTCCATGAGGAATTCAGGCACTTTACATATCTTTAGATTGGAATTTCAAATCCACCACCACCACCTTAGGACGAGACCTCCTCCAGCCAGTTGGCTGCATATCTAAATTACAAATGGTAATAAAACTGAATATATATAAAAAAACAATATATTGTGGACCATCTATTCAAACTACCACAGAGAGAGAGTTGGAGGGAGAGAAAGAGGCAGATAGAGAATGGGCATTCCAGGGCCTCCAGCCACCACAAATGAACTGCAGATGCATGCACCACCTTGTGCATCTAGCTTATGTGGGTTTATGTGGGTACTGGGGAATTGAAGCTGGGTCTTTAGGCTTCACAGGCAAGGGCCTTAACTGATAAGTCATCTCTCCAGCCCAAGAGTTCCATTATTGAGCCATGGCAAGGTGGTATCTCCTGATTCTCTCTGGGTCTCAATCTCTAACTGAAGCTACCTAAAAGAAGTTTCCTTTTTCCTATTCTTCACTGCTACTTTTTGTTTGCTTTTCAATCTAGGGCCTCAATCTAGCCAGTTGATCTGAAATTCATTCTGTAGTCCAGGGCTGGTCTAGAACTCACAGTGACTTTCCTATCTCAGTCTCTTGAGTGCCTGGCACACCAGGCTACCTTCTACTTTTATTATTTTATTTTTTTGTTTTTCAAGGTAGGGTCTTGCTCTAGTCTAGGCTGACCTGGAATTCACCATATAGTCTCATGGTGGCCTCAAACTCAAAGCAAGCCCCCCATTGCTGGGATTAAAGGTGTGTGCCACCTTGCCTGACCTCACTTTTATTTATTCCCATCTTTTATTCTATTTTATTGTTTTGGTTTTTTGAGGTATGGTCTTGCTCTAGCCCCGTCTGACATGGAATTCACTATGTAATCTCAGGTTGGCCTTGAACTCACAGTGATACTCCTACCTCTGCCTCCTTAGTGCTGGGATTAAAGGTGTGTGCCATAATGAAGATGTGGTACATTTACACAATGGAGTTCTACTCAGCGGTAAGGAAAAATGAAGTTATGAAATTTGCTGGAAAATGGATGGATCTGAAAAGGATTATACTTAGTGAGATAACCCAGGCCCAGAAAGCCAAACGTCACATGTTCTCTCTCATATGTGTATCCTAGCTACAAATGATTGGACTTCTATGTGAGTAAAAATAAAACTCAGTAGCAGAAGCCAGTAAGCTAGAAAGGGGATATAAAGGGAATAGAAAGGGATGGAGGGGGACTTAATAGGATGGTGTTATATATATGTAAGTAGAAGAACATATTAATGGGGGTGAAAAGGCTTAAGTGAGGTCAGGGGAAGAGATTGAGTAAAGGAACCGTGGAGGGAGGGCTAATCAAAATCTAAGAGGATATAAAAAAGTCATATGGAAACCCACTTTTCTGGACAATGGAACACTCCGAAGCCATAGATTGTTACTAGAAAATTGTCAGTACCAGGGATGGGATACAGTCCAATGAGTTGTTGGCCAGGGAGGTCACAGATACCCCCAAAATATTATAGGTCATTGCCAAGGCCCTTGGTTTCCCACCAGGAATAGATGGTAAGACCCTAATGCTGAAGACTCCACATACTTGGGCAGCAAGTTCACTGAGAAAACCTGCTGGTGCTGAGCTGAAAGCCTCCTCCATGTGGACTGGTTGACAGAAAGTTGGAAAAAGCTACACTGCATGCAATGGGAGAGAGAAAACACGAGTGAAGGTACTCAACAGTGAACACTGCAAGCTTTAAATTTGGCCAGCCAGGCCAAATGAGCCAATGGGTGCAATAGTGGCATGTCTGTTAGGGGGGAAACCAACTGCTCTTTAATTGGACTGGAGGCCTGCTCCATGGATGGGAATATATCACTGATACTGAAAACATACAACATGGGTTGACATGAGCCCTAAGGCTGTAATGTCTGCTGGTGTCTTGCTAAATGTATATACAATGCTCACCAAACTGCCCAGTAAACACTTCTCTTAATGTCCACAGCCATATATTAATGCTACTCTCACTTTTGTTTAGATAAACTTCTCATTTCAGATGGTGGCAACCTTGGGATGACTCAGAAGGCACCATGGTGCTGAGAAGAAGGGACAGAGGAGTGCTCAGCACTGAAACACCTCAAACCCACCTTCCAAGGCTCATTGTGGAAGAGGGGACGGAAAGAATGTAAGAGCCAAAGGAAGAGTAGGACCCCTTACAATGTGCTCCTCCAGACACAAAATGACCTGGATATCCATGACCTCATAGTGCCGGACACTACCTACACAAGACCATCATAATAGAAGAAAAAGATCATGACATCAAACTGATTTTTTATGGTCTTTTGTTTTAAAAAAGCTGAAGCTTAATAAAAACTTAATAAAAAGTTTTTGTCTTTTTTGGGGTAGGGTCTCATTCTGGCTCAGGCTGACCTGGAATTCACTATGTAGTCTCAGGCTGGCCTTGAACTCTCAGCAATCCCCCTACCTCTGCCTTCCAAATGCTGAGATTAAAGGCATGCACCACCACACCCAGCTAAGAACTCTTAATTGGCGTAAAAAGCATGATAATCTGTAATTCTCTCACATGAACTATAACATTTGGAGGCCCCAGTGAGATCACTGGATTCAGCCTCACTCTGGATCTCCCCAGTTAGTGGAGAGGTTGTAGGGCACATACCCCCTAAAGATGTTCCATGGCTCCATGCCTCCCACTAAATCCAGAGAGGTCTGGAATGATTGTCGTTTTCCCAGACACAAAAATGGATCAAGGGCTGGAGAGATAGCTTAGCGGTTAAGGCACTTGCCTGCAAAGCCTAAGGACCCATGTTCAACTCTCCAGGTCCCACATAAGCCAGATGCACAAAGTGATGCCATCTCACAAGGTCACACATGTGCACAAGGGGGCACACATGTCTGGAGTTTAATTGCAGTAGCTGGAAGTCCTGGCATGCCAATTCTCTCTCTCTATTTCTCGCTCTCTCACATGAAAAAAAAAAAAAGGCCAGTCTGTTGGGCTTGCCTCAAAAAACAAATGGATCAAGTCCTTCTAATTCTCCTAGGAGGTAAGCCTTTATACTGCCATTAGTTCTGGTTCAAGTTAGGAGGGACAAACCTCATAAGGAGGCTTCTTAAAAGCCACAATAGTACACTCCATGACTATGCAGAGTGGAAAATATAGAAACTGCAGCCACTCCATGAATATGCATAGTGAAAGCTGCAGCTTGTGAGGGGCAGGAGCCATCAAGGAAAGGCTCTGTAGTACATTCCATGAGTATTCAGAGTGGAAACTGCCACCTGTCAAGGGTGTAAAAGGATAGGCCTTGTGAGGAGCCTTATTAAGGGTTGGGAAGGAAACACCTGGTGAGGAGCCTACCCTTGTCCTTTAGCATTATATTTAGGATGCCAGTAAAGAAGGACCTTTTAATGAACTCCATGAGTATGTGGAATGGAAGCTGCAGCCTGTCAGGGGCATAAGCCATCAGTATTCTGCCTCTCATGAGAGACCTAAATTCAGTTCGGTTTGAGTGCATGGCTAGCCCAATTACTGTATGAGATTAGATGCATCTTTCAGATCTAAGACTGTGTACCTGTTCCTGTTCTTGTGCGTTTAAGAGTGTGCATGAGCATTCCAGTTTACCAGTTTTCTGGTTACAGACTGGACTGCAAGCTCCACGGTATGAACTGGGAATCCAGCTAAGGCTACGGACTCTGGGCACTAACCTGCAGTTCCACGATTTTCCTACAAAAGGAGCTGCCAGGCATGCCAAGTGAGTTCTGTCTGCCTGTCCAAGGGGGTGCTATCTTGTCTATCATGAAATGAGTGGAAGTCCTTGTCTGTTTTAGTATTTTAGTGTCTTTTTCTTTTTGTCCTCCCTCCGTGATCTTGTCAGGTGTCAGGGAGGATGAGCCAGCCCTGCCCTGGAGCTTACTTTGGCTTAACTGCAACCTAAGGCTGACCCAGAGTAAAACAAAAAAGAAAACAATTTTTTCAAAATTCAAGAGTTTTTGTTTGTTTGTTTTTTGTTTTTCAAGGTAGAGTCTCGCTCTAGCTCAGGCTGACCCAGAATTCAATATGTAGTCTCAGGGTGGCCTCAAACTCACAGTGATCTTCCTATCTCTGCCTCCCAAGTGCTGGGATTAAAGGTGTGCACCACCATGCCCAGCCAAGAGAAGTTTTTACTGGATCCAATGCCAAATATGCTACCTGATAAAACATTAAAGAGAATTTTTATTGATTATAAAAACAGGTAAAAACTTATCAGCTACAATTTTAGAGTTTGAAGTGCTCTTGGGCTTTCTTAGAAAGGAAAGACTTCCTTTGTATTTATTATTGTTTGACAGTAAGTAAAATCCTGAAAACATCTGTGAGAGACAGTATGCTGTAGACCTGGTTCATGATTTTCAAAGACTATGTTAAGGGTAACAACAACAAAAGGGTAAACCAACAAACACTTGAATACTTTTTTTTTTTTTGAGAGACAGAGAGAGACAGAGAGAGAGGGAGAGGAAGACAGATAGAGATGGGTGCGCCAGCAGCCTCTCAGCTGCTGGGAATGAAATCCAGATGCGTGCGCCCCCTTGTGGTCAAGTGTGGCATTGTGCCCTTGTGTCACTTTGCATCAGGCTAAACGTGGGACCTGGAGATTGGAACCGGGGTTCTTAGGCTTAGGAGGCAGGCGCCTTAACCGCTAAGCCATCTCTCCAGCCCACTTGAATACTTTTGTGTTCCAGGCCAAACAAAATCATTTCATTTTGCAATATCATATAGACAGACACTGCGTTATATTTTCTTCTGTTTTGTATGTGATCTTGATCTCTTACTTATTTTTTCTTTTTTATATGCATGTGCATTTTCTGGGAAGAAAATTGGGTCTGAGATTATTGCACAGTTATACACCTTTCATAGGTACAAAATCTTTCAGAAAGGGAGAAATGAGTGGGGTGTGGTGGCACATGCCTTTAATCCCAGAGGCAGGAGGATTGCCATGAGTTAAAGGCCACCCTGATACTACATAGTGAATACCAGTTCAGCCTGGGCTAAAGCAAAATGATCCTATCTCAAAAAAAAATAAAAGTAGAAATGGCTAGATATCTACCTTATGTTGCTGTTTTCTAGAAATCTTTCTAGAACTGTCTGTAAGTGACATTTGAAAACAGTACTAACTGGCTTTTTTAATTTAAGATGTCATTTCTAAACTATATTAAATCAAAATCTTATTATAGAAGGAATCCTTGTAATGGGAAGATTTTTACTTCTATTTTGAAAAAGACCTAACTTTCTGAAAGAAAATTTTTTTAACTTTTGTTTGGTGAGCTACTAAGTCTTATTAGTATTCAATTTCCTCTGCACAGGTGAAATACAAATTTCTTAGTATGATACAATACCTGAAGGAATATTTTCAACATGTATGTCAGCAATAATGCAGCTCCTTGTTTGGCTTACAGAATCATCTTGATCAGGATGAATTTCTCACAAGCCTGCCAGCAGCCAGCCTTGAAATGCTGCAACCCCTCCCCCATGCTGCCCAAGCCTTTGAACAGGACTGACTGAACAATGCCAGAGTTCACATGCACTATAGATGGCTGGCTGACCCTGCTGCTTCTCTAAATTGCTGACATATGAACTTTCCTTCCTTAAGTGGCAGCCATTTGTTTGGTGGGGGGAGGGCATGTGTGGTTTTAATTTTTTTGTTTTGTTTTGTTTTTCGAGGTAGGGTTTCACTCTAATTCAGGCTGACCTGGAACTCACTATGTAGTCGCAAGGGGGCCTCGGACTCATGGCGATCCTCCTGCCTCTGCCTCCCGAGTGCTGGCATTAAAGGCGTGCACCACCATGCCTGGCTCTTTAATTTTTAATATTTGTTTGTTTATTTATTTATTTATTTATTCATTTATTTATTTATTTATTTGAGAGAGCGAGAATGGGCATGTCAGAGCCTCTAGCTACTGCAAACAAACTCCAGCTACATACACCACTTTGTGCATCTGGTTTTATATGGGTACTAGGGAATTGAACCTGGGTCCTTAAGCTTTGCAGGCAAGAACCTTAACAGCTGAGCCACCTCTCTAGCCCATATATATGCTTTTAAAATTTATTATTATTATTATTTTTTTTTTTGGAGAGAGACGGAGAGGGAGACAGATAGAGATGGGCACGCCAGCAGTCTTTCAGCAGCTGTGAACGAAATCCAGATGTGTGCGCCCCCTTGTGGGCAAGTGTGGCATTGTGCCCTTGTGGCACTTTGCATCTGGCTAAACGTGGGACCTGGAGATTGGAACTGCTGGAGATTGGAACCAGCGTTCTTAGGCTTAGCAGGCAGGCGCCTTAACTGCTAAGCCATCTCTCCAGCCCTGTATGGTTTTAAAAATTTTTTTATATATTATTTATTTGAGAGAGAAAGAGGCAGATAGAGAGAGAATGAGCGCACCAGGGCCTCCAGCCACTGCAAATGAACTCTAGATGCATGTGCCACCTTGTGCATCTGGCTTATGTGGGTCCTGGGGAATTGAGCCTCGAACCAGAGTCTTTAGGTTTCACAAGCAAGCACTTAACTGCTAAGCCATCTCTCCAGGCCATATGTAGGCTTTTTTTTTTTTTTTTTTTTTTTTGGAGAGAGAGAGAGACACACACACACACACAGACAGAGAGAGAGGGAGAGGAAGACAGAGAATGGGCATGCCAGCAGCCTCTCAACTGCTGTGAATGAAGTCCAGATGCATGTGCCCCCTTGTGGGCAAGTGCAGTATTGCACCTTGTGTCACTGCATCTGGCTCAACGTGGGACCTGGAGATTGGAAGTCAGGTTCTTAGGCTTAGCAAGCAGGCACCTTAACTGCTAAGCCGCTAAGCCACTAAGCCATCTCTCCAGCCCCTGTATTTTTTTTTTTTTTTTTTTTTTTTTTTTTTTTGCTTTTCTGAGGTAGGGTCTCACTCTAGCTCAGGCTAACCTGGAATTAACTATGTAGTCTCAGGGTGGCCTCGAACTCTCGGCAATCCTTCTACCTCTGCCTCCCGAGTGCTGGGATTAAAGGTGTGTGCCACCATGCCCGGCTTCCTGTATGCTTTTTATAAACAACTCTTTTATTTATGTATTTATTAGAGAGTGAGAACAAGAGAGAATTGGTACACAAGGCCTTAGCCACATCAATCAAACTCCAAACACTTGCACCACCTAGTGCACATGTGTGACCTTGTCCTTGCATCACCTTTGTGCGTCTGGCTTACATGGGATCTAGAGAGATCAAACCTGGGTCCTTAGGCTGTGCAGGCAAGCACCTTAACCACTAAGCCATCTCTCCAGCCCATACACGTGCTTTTTAAAACATATTTTTGCCGGGTGTTGTGGTGCACACCTTTAATCCCAGCACTCGGAAGGCAGAGGTAGGAGGACTGCCATGAGTTCGAGGCCAGCCTGAGACTACATAGTGAATTCCAGGTCAGCCTGAGCTAGAGTGAGACCCTACCTCAAAAAAAAAAGAAAAGAAAAGAAAAGAAAAGAAAAGAAAAGAAAAAATAAACAGTTTTATTTATCTGTTTCAGACAGAAAGAGAAAGAAAAGAGAGAGAAAATGGCACACTAGGGCCTTCAGCCACTGCAAACAAACTCCAGGTGCATGTACCACCTTGTGCATCTGGCTTACATGGGTCCTGGGGAAATGAACTTGGGTCCTTTGGCTTTGCAGGCAAGGACCTTAACCGCTAAGCCATCCCTCCAGCCCATGTGTGCTTTTAAAATAGAGCAACTGCCTGTATCTGTGAGATCAATAGGGCCTCCTTGATTTGCATTACTCAGTGGTTGAGTGGCTCTTCCTGGTCTTGTTGGGCTTGACAAGGAAGGCAAACACTTAGGCTTCAGGTAGTTTCCTCTGCCAGATTCAACCCCATTGCATCTTTTCTCATCACTGTTAGACATTGTCTAATCGTTTCCTTTGTTGGATTCATGACTTGTCAAAGGGTTGTTTTAGAACTCAGTTGTTTCAGTTCAGCAATAAACAGGTTCTGCTCTATTAGGTGTAATCAAATAGTTTAAATCAAGATTTTTGTTTAAGTAACTCTCATTTCTTGCATCTCAACTTCATTGCTTGTAAGTAAATTAACTCTTAAGACATATTCCATGCTTCAGGGTACAGCCTCATGCTCAAAGAATGGTTTTCATCTGAGAAAAATGATTTCAAGCTCTGTAGTTCTGTTTTCAACCTTTTCTGGGTAATTGGTACCCACACAGGTATCTAGACTAATCAAAGATGTTTTCAAACACAAGTGCCAAGACTTTCTGCTGTCTTACTTGTCTTTTCCTGACAGTTTCTAGGTCAAATTAATTGGTTTAGATGAGTTGATAAAAAGTATTGTTTTCAGGCTGGAGGAATAGATGGCTTAGTGGTTAAGGCACTTTCCTGCAAAGCCAAAGGACCCAGGTTCAATTCCCCAGGACCCACGTAAGCCAGATGCACAAGCTGGCATATGTGTCTGGAGTGTTGCAGTGGCTAGAAGCCCTGGTCAGCCCATTCTCTCCCCCACCTCTTTCTCTCAAATAAATAATTTTTTAAAAAGAAATATTTTTAAAGGTATTCTTTTCAGCCCAGTGTGGTGGCACATGCCTTTAATCCCAGAACTTGGGAGGCTGAGGTAGGAGGATCACCATGAGCTGGAGGCTACCCTGAGACTACATAGTGAATTCCAGGTCAGCCTGGGCTAGAGCAAGACGCTACCTCAAAAAGCCAAATATATACATTCAGAACTGGTAACATGTTCTGTCTGTATTTATAGCTATTAAATATTTAAAAGATAAAACATGCCTGCTTTCCCTGCTTCAGACCTGGCTTAAACTGACACAGACAACTAACTTTAGATGTTAGACGAAATGACTTTAAACTTTTATACCATTCTTTAACCAGGTGTGGTGGTGCATACCTTTAATCCCAGCACTTTGGAGACAGAGGTAGGAGGATCACTGTGAGTTCAAGGCCAACCTGAGACTACATAGTGAATTCTAGGTCAGCCTAGGCTAGAGTGAGGCCCTACCTTGAAGAAAAAAAAAAAAACTTTGTGCCATTCTTTAACTAGATATATATTTTAAAAAGGCCAATATTTTGGCCCCCATACACAGATCATAAGTCCACTAGAGATGATGGAATAATTCCAATGTGTTTTACATTCGCCTTCTGGTAAGTCATCTTTCTGATCAGAAAAAATAGAGACCCTACCTTGGAAAAAAAAGTGAGATAACGTTAAATCTTGGTAAATTTAAATGTTGTGTATATATTCCTGATAACTCTGCTAATGGCTCATCTGCTTTACAAGACCTAAGAAACAGGTTCAGATCATATCAGACACTACTATGCCATTTGGTAAACAGTTCTGGGAGTAGATTCTTTTTTTAATTTTTTTTTTTTATTTTTGGAGAGAGACAGACAGAGAGGGAGAGGGAGAACGAAATCCAGATGTGTGTGCCCCCTTGTGGGCAAGTGCGGCATTGCGCCCTTGAGTCACTTTGCATCTGGCTAAACGTGGGACCTGGAGATTGGAACCTGGGTTCTTAGGCTTAGCAGGCAGGTGCCTTAACCACTAAGCCATCTCTCCAGCCCTGGAAGTAGATTCTTTACCCCAACATTTTCTTCCAAGACTGTCTCCCTACAGTCCACCAATACACTTTTCAGGGCCTCCTAAGAAGTTTCCCAACTGCCACACCCAGCGACCCCACTCAGCTTGAAGAAGTCAGATTGGTCTCTACCCTAATTCCCTAATAACAGTTAAGGTTACTTCAGAGGGGGGATTGAGACAGTGACTGGCTCTGAAGGTAAATACAGAAATGTCTTTAAGCCTGCCTATTGTAGTCAGCTCCATGTTCCTGCCAGAAAATACCCAACCAAGAGCAGCTTGTGGGAGGAACGAGTTTATTTTTGACTTACAAACTCAAGGGGAAGCACCATGATGGCAGGGGGGAAAATGGCATGAGCAGAGGGTGGACATCACCTCCTGTCCAACATCAGATGGACAGTATTCCAAACACTGACAAGAGGAAGCTGGCTATAACACCCATAAGCTCACCCCCAAACAATACAATGCCTCCAGGAGGCTTCAATTCCCAAATTGCCACCAGCTGAGGACCTTGCATTCAGAACACGTAAGTTTTTGAGGCACACCTGAATCAAACCACCACATTCTACCTCTGGCTCCCATAAACTGATAACTATACATGATATAAAATGGAATGCATTCAGTTCAACTTTAAAAGTCCCCATAGTTTTTCTCAATCCCAATGATGTTCAAACATCTCTATAGTCTTTTAGCTGAGCCATGATATTTTTTGAAAAGCCATAACAGCCAGGCATGCCTTTAATCCCAGCACTCAGGAGACAGAGGTAGGAGGATTGCCATGAGTTCAAGGCCACCCTGAGACTACATAGTGAATTCCAGGTCAGCCTGAGCTAGAGTGAGACCCTACCTGGAAAAACCAAAAAAAAAAAAAAAGGCACAGAATAAACATCCACATTGCAAAAGATGGAATCATGCATTGCAAAGAAATATTCAACCAATACAATATTTAAAACAAACAGGGCAAACATCAAACTCTGTAGCTCCAAGTCCAACAACTCTAGCCAGTAACGAGTCTCTAAGTCCGATAATTCTAACCAGTGACAAGTCTCTAGAGTTCCAGTTCCACCCCTCCAGCTAGGCTACTCACAGTCCCAGAAAGCTTCATCCAATGCTGGAAGCTTTTCTTAACAACCATCCCATAGTCCTGACATCTCCATTGGGTCTCCACTGCAACACCATGGTTCATCCTCATGGCTCCATCAGGTCTCCATGTAGGTAATCCAACAAGCCTGCTTCACACTGCCTATGGCCATATCCAAAATACAAAACCATGCTGAAAATCCAATGACTCTCTCTTTCCTGCATTTTTAATATATACTCTATAATACCAGATGTTCTGCCAATTTGTTAATCCAGAGGGGAATAAAGCTGACTTTGAAGAAAAGGACACTCCTTCAGCATTCAGGCCCTTCAAAAGACTACATTCTTCCTGTTGTCCCTGTTATGGGGCCCAGTGTCACACAAGTAAGACCACTGACTCACAGAATGTGAAGCAAAGTTTTATTGGGTAAAAGTCTGATACATCAGAATGACACCCTAGAGGTCGGGATCTCTGAGTGCAGCCCCAAGCTGCTCATGAGGTCAGCTTTTATTTGCAGAGAACCACAAGATGTTCGTTATGAAAACAGGATAGGAGCTAAACTATAAAGTTACACAAAGTTACTGTTAAACAGGATGGTCATTACAAAAAATCACAAGATAAAGTCACAAAGTATTCATTACATGAGTCACATAAGCAGAACTGAACTGAGACAAAGGACATTCCATACTATTCATCATATAAACAGAGCAAAGGCAAGACCACAAAGATTACTTTAAACAAGGGGGTCATGGTACATTGCATTAGGGACATTCCTTATGGTGCAGACAACAGAAAGCACCTGCATTTCACAGCCTATTTTCTCCGGGTGCATGTGTGGTGGCGCATGCCTTTAATTCCAGCACTAGGGAGGCAGAGGTAGGAGGATCGCCATGAGTTTGAGGTTACCCTGAGACAACAGTGAATTCCAGGAACAGATAACAGAAAGCACCTGCATTTCACAATAAAGCCTGTGGTAATTATTCCTGAAACTTCTCCTTTTATCTATTGAGAAGCTCCATTATGTGTGCTCTAGAGGTAAGGGCCACACAGGTGAATGTTTAACCTGGTCTATTGTATCCCTTTATAGTCCCAGTGCAGCTCAGCTGGCCCAATCTCAATGGTTGTTATCTCTCATACAATTGCAGCTGAACAGACAGCAGTTTTGGCCCAAAGATTTTATTTCTTTCTGTGCCATGTCCCTCTGCTCACACCAGTTCATTTCTATACAATACAACCCTGCACAAGTTCTCAAGACATGGGCATAACAGCAAGCCTCTCACACAAACTGCTTCTAGCCCAGTTTAAGCAAAGCTCTTTCTATATGCCAAACCTCAAATACTTACACTTTCCTCCTGCAAATCAGTTCCAAAAAGCCAAAGCCACACAGTCAGGTTTCTTGCAGCAACAATCCCACTCCTCTGGTACCAGCGTAACTATTGCAGTCAGCTTCATGCTGTTGCCGGAAAAGACTCAACCAAGAGCAGCTTGTGGGAAGAAAGGGTTTATTTTGGCTTACAGACTCAAGGGAAAATGCCATGATGGCAGGGGAAAACTATGGCATGAGCAGAGGGTAGCCATCACCTCCTGGCCAACACCAGATGGACAATAGCAGCAGGAGAGTGTACCAAATACTTGCAAGAGGAAGCTGGCTATAACAACCATAAGCCCACCCCAAAAATACACTGCCTCTAGGAGGCTTCAATTCCCAAATTTCCACCTGCTGAGGTCCTAGATTTCAGAATACATAAGTTTATGGAGGATACCTGAAGCAAAGCACCACACTGCCCTGGTCTCCACTTTGCTAGAGATTTAAAAAAAAAAATAACCTAACTGGGGCTGGAGAGATGGCTTAGTAGTTAAGTGCTTGCCTGTTCAAGGCTTGATTCCCCAGTACCTACATAAGCCAGATGCACAAGTTGGCGCATGCATCTGGAATTCATTTGCAGTGACTGGAGGCCCTCATGCGCCCATTTTCCTCTTTCTCTCTCTCTCTCTCTCTCTCTCTCTCTCTCTCCTCTCCCTTTGCCTCTTTTCTCTCTGTTTCTCTCTCAAATAAATAAGAAAGTTTTTTTAAGTGCCTAAAGGAACCCCCTAGACCTGTTTTTTCCCTCCCTGGGAGGAAGTTCCCCTTTCCTAGAATTTCAGGAGACTACCTCCCCTGCTACCCAGGTTAAGAACCAATTAGTTTTTTTTCTTTTCTTTTTTTTTTTTTTTTTTTTTTTTTTTTTTGGTTTTTCAAGATAGGGTCTCACACTAGACCAGGCTGACCTGGAATTCACTATGTATTCTCAGGGTGGCCTCAAACTCATGGTGATCCTCCCAAGTGCTGGGATTAAAGGCATGTGCCACCATGCCCGGTTCAATTAGTTTCTTTTAAAGTGTCTCCAATCTCTCTCCAACAAGGTTAGATTGTGGTTCATTTTAATGTCTGAGACATCTTCCTGGTTCCTTCCTCTACACCCTACCACCCATTCCATTCTGGGACAAGGTCAGTGGGATCTCTGCCTGGACCTGTGCCTGGTTTCCCTCAACCCCCTGCCTCTTGAGGATAATGAGTCAATGCATTGACTCTGCCCTAAGTCCAGTGGGGAATGAACTGCCCCAAGTAACTCCATTTTGTTCTAACTGACTCCACTTTTATGCAGCTCTCCCTCTCTGAAAACTACATTCCGGTCAAAATAACATTTTACTCAATTACACCTGCTGTACCAGGAAGTTTATTGTTTTCTGCAGCTCCAGGATGTTGTTGTTTTTACTTAACTGTAACTTCTGGTAACTGACCCTGACCCCTGTGTTGTGTTGTGTTTTGTTTTGTTTTGTTTTGTTTTGTTTTGTTTTGTTTTGTTTTGTTTTGAGAGAGACAGAGAGAGAGGGAGAGGAAGACAGAGATGGGCTCGCCAGCAGCCTCTCAGCTACTGTGAATGAAATCCAGATGCATGTGCCCCCTTGAGGATAAGCACGGCATTGCGCCCTTGCGTCACTGCATCTGGCTAACTGTGGGACCTGGAGATTGGAATGGCTGGAGATTGGGACCAGCATTCTTAGGCTTAGGAGGCAGAACCCTTAACCGCTAAGCCATCTCTCCAGCCCCTGACCCCTGTTTTGATGTTAGTTATTAACTGTATCTGGGCTACACCTGCTATGATGTAATTGTAGTTTTTGGCTTTATATACTCTATCCCACCTTCCTTCGCAGCAGAGAGTCCTCCCAAGCACTAGCTCACTCTTGGTGACCAGAAATAAAGACTCTTAATTGGCTTAAGAAGTGTGGCGGTCTGTAATTTTCTCACATGGACTATAACAATATTGCACAAATAAAAGAATTACTCAGCTGGATGTGGTGATGCACACCTTTAATCCCAGCACTCAGGAAGCAGAGGTAGGAGGATAGCTATGAGTTTGAGGCCACCCTGAGATGACATAGTGAATTCCAGTCAGCCTGGGCTAGAGTGAAACCCTACCTCGAAAAAAAAAGAAAAGAAAAGATTTACTCAAAGGGAAATCATACAAACATAGTATTAAAATATAAATTAGGACTGGAGAGATGGCTTAGTGGTTAAGGCACTTACCTGCAAAGCCAAAGGATCCTGGTTCAACTCTCCAGGATCCACATAAGCCAGATGCACAAGGGGGTACATGCATCTGGAGTTTGTTTGTAGTGGCTGGAGACCCTGGCACTCCCATTCTCTCTCTCTCTCCCTCTCCACTCTGCTTCTTTCTCTCTCTCAAATAAATAAAATACTTAAAATATAAATTAACTATAGGTTAGTAGAGACTTCAGTTGGTAAGAACAGAACAATATTTAAGAAACCTGCTGAGCATGGTGGCGCACACCTTTAGTCCCAGCACTCAGGAGGCAGAGGCAGGTGAATCACTGAGTTCAAGGCCAGCCTGAGACTACATAGTGAATTCTAGGTCGGCTTGGGCTAAAAGAAATAAATAAATAAATTTATGAGCTGGAGAGATGGCTCAGTGGTTAAAGGCACTTGCTTGCAAAGCCTAATGACCTGGGTTCAATTCCCCAGTACCCATGTAAAGCCAGATTCACAAAGTGGCTCATGTATCTGGAGTTCATTTGCAGTAACTAGAAGCTCTGGCCCACCCATTTTCTCTCTCTCTCTCTCTCTCTCTCTCTCTCTCTCTCTCTCTCTCTCTGTCTCTCTCATCTCTCTGCTTACAAATAAATAAATAGAATATTTTTTAAAAGAAACCTTAGCTGGGCATGGTGGCAATGCCTTTAATCCCAGCACTTGGGAGGCAGAGGTAGGAGGATCACTCAAAGTTCAAGGCCACCCTGAAACTACATAGTGAATTACAGGTCTGCCTGGGCTTAGAGCAAGAGACTACCTCAAAAAACCAAAAAAAAAAAAAATTAATTTAGCAATATATATTCTCTCGGGCTGGAAACATGGCTTTGCAGTTTAGCAGTTAAGATGCTTACCAGCATAGCCAAAGAACCCAGGTTTGATTTCCTAGTACTTATTTAAAAAGTCAGATGCACAAGGTGGTGCGTGCATCTGGAATCATTTTCAGTGGCTAGAGGCCCTGGCACACTTATTCTTCTCTCTCTCTCTCTCCCTCTCTTTCTCTGCCTCTCTCAAATAAATAAAAAAATATTTTTAAAGAAATATATATTCTCAGCTGGGTGTGTGGTGCATGCCTTTAATCCCAGCACTCGGGAAGCAGAGGTAGGAGGACCTCTATGAGTTCAAGGCCACATGGAAACTACATAGTTAATTCCAGGTCAGTCTGGGCCAGAGTGAGACTCTACTATATATATATATCTAGGACCCGTTCTCTGGTTAAGAATGGGTGGTTCCAAGCTGCCCTGAAAGCACTACACTTAATGTTCATATTCACATATTAATGCTACTCTCACTTCTGGTTAGAGAAGCTTCTTTTTCAAAGTGATGACTACTGGGATGACCCAAAAGGCAACATAGTGCTGAGAAGAAGGGATGGAGGAGTGCCCAGCACTGAAACACCTCTGTCACACCCTCCAAGGCTCAGGGCCCATTGCAGAAGAGGGGGCGGATAGAATGGAAGAGCCAAAGGAAGGGTATGACTCCTTACAATGCAACTGTCCAGACAGAAATTGGCCTTGATATCCATGACCTTGCAGTGCCTAGCAATACCTTCGCAAGACCCTCATAATAGAAGAAAAAGATGATGACATCAAATTAAAAGAGAGATTAATGGAGGGAGGGAGGGCATATGATGGAGATTGGAGTTCTAAAGGGGAATGGGGGTAGGGGAGGGAAATATCATGCATATTTTTGTATGTAAGTATAGAAGTTGTCAATAAAAAAATTAAAAAAAAAGAATGGGTGGGGTTTTTTTAATATTGGCATGGAAAAAGGGAATTTGGTCAGTCTTTTAATATAGACAAAGTACATTAACAGTCCTGTGTCTTATAAATAACCCAAATTAATTATTTGTTAAAAATTTAAAACATGGGCTGGAGAGATGGCTTAGGGGTTAAGGCACTTATCTGTGGAGCATAAGGACCCAGGTTCCATTCTCCAGATCCCAAATAAGCCAGATGCACAAAGTGGTGCATGCATCTGGACTTCATTTGCAGTGGCTAAAGGCCCTGGTACACCCATTCTCTCTCCTCTCTCTCTCTCTCTTCCTCTCTGTCTCAAGTAAAAATAAATAAATAAAATATTTAAAACATGAAACAAAAGACATAGAACATGAACACATGACAAATTGCTAGCCAGTTTGAACATAAACA
Source organism: Orientallactaga sibirica (assembly GCA_036365145.1). Taxonomy (NCBI): domain Eukaryota; kingdom Metazoa; phylum Chordata; class Mammalia; order Rodentia; family Dipodidae; genus Orientallactaga; species Orientallactaga sibirica. The sequence continues at coordinate 1,715,464 of JAEOAD010002758.1, forward strand.
CAGGGAACATGAAGTGAAACATGTAACATAACTACAGAGAACTTTTGAATTCTACTTGAAGCCTTGAAAGCAGACATGAATCATCTGATTAAAAAAGAAAGAAGATGGGGCTGGAGAGATGGCTTAGTGGTTAAGGTGCCTGCCTCCTAAGCCAAAGAACGCTGGTTCCAATCTCCAGCGGTTCCAATCTCCAGGTCCCATGTTTAGCCAGATGCAAAGTGATGCAAGGGCGCAATGCTGCACTTGCTCACAAGGGGGCACACACATCTCGATTTCGTTCACAGCAGCTGAGAGACTGCTGGCGCACCCATCTCTCTGTCTCCCCTCTCTCTCTCTCTCTCTCAAAAAGAAAGTCTCTCTCAAAAGAAGGAAGGAAGGAAAAGGAAGGAAGGAAGGAAAAGGAAAAGGAAAAGAAAGAAAGAAGGGCCGGGAGTGGTGGGCACTTGGGAGGCAGGGGGGAGGGAGTTCAAGGAGGGAGGAAGGAAGGAAAGGAAGAAAGAAAGGAAAGGAAGGAAGAAGAGAGAAAGGAAGGAAGAAAGAAAGAAAGAAGAAAGAAAGAAAGAAAGAAGGAAGGAAGAAGAAAGGAAGGAAGGAAGGAAGGAAGGAAGGAAGGAAGGAAGGAAGGAAGGAAGGAAGGAGAGTGAGAAGTGAAATTGACACTGCAAAGGTGGCACATGCATCTGGGTGGTGAAGCCCTGGCATGCCCATTCTCTCTCTTTTCTGCCTTTTTTCTCTTTGCCTTGCCTAGGGTTTTTGCAGCTTTATTCCAGCACTCGAGGGAGGGGGTCAGAGAGGAGGAATTTTTCAAGGCCAGCCTGAGAATTAGTGGTTAAAGAAAGAAAGAAAGAAAGATGGAAAGAAAAGAAAGAGAGAGAGAAAGACCTGAGGGTTGGGAATTGAAGGAAGGAAGGAAAAGGAAGGAAGGAAGCTATTAGGGGTGGAAGAAGGAAGGAAGGAAAAACAAGTTGCCTTTTTCTGCTGGGAGTCTTTGCAGTCTGGGCAGAGAAAATTTTAGAAGTTATGGTTACAGGAAAGTTAACGATATAGACCTGATTGGGATTGAATGTAAAAGTCAGTTTGCTATTAGTGGCTGAAGGCAGGCAAAACAAGTTGCCATCTGCTGGGAGAAGGCAGTCTGGGCAAATGCGGTTTATTCGCAGATTCACCTGTCAGTCGTAGTGTGGCCCAGCGCTTGCAGGGGAGCGGTTCTGCACTTTGGAGAACTGGCTTTCAGAATGCTGTGGAATGTGAGCCAGATACAGCAAGAGATAGATCACCATAGTGCCAATGTGTTGTGTGGGCATTGTCCCAGAGACAACGTATGGGTCCTAACCTTTTCCAGTTCCAGAAAGATATATATGGGAACAAGCTCTAGCAATTCCATCAAACAGGGAGAGGTGAGGACAGCCAGCATTATAACTAGCTCCTCAATATCTCCCAAGAGTGTGACTGGGCCACACACAGAGAAACCAGGAATTGGAATGGGACCTTTTCCAAATTCCTCACTAGGTTTGGGTGGGGGGAGGAAGCATCCAACTCAGTACCGAGATTTTTTTCAGAACAGAACAGAAACAAGGCACAGGACTGATAGTGAAGAACACAGGAGAAAGAAAGCTTCTTTCAGGCAGTTAGAAAGAACAGAAGCCCAAAGAGGGAACCAGGAGATGTCACCCTCGCGGGCGTTGACAGAGCTGGAATTCACCTTCTGATTCAATCTCACCCACAATGACTGCAGCGCCCCCTACTGCTTCCCCACTCTAGTGCACTTCCTCGGTGTACTTGCCTCTGGGTCTGCTCCCTGCTTTCCCCTATATACCTGAGCCTGAGGACAGAAATCCTTCCAAATGAACTCTAAAGGCTTCTCGTGCTAACCTCTTCCTCTCTTCCACTTTAGCGACCTGATGGATCTGCACTTCCTTAATCTGAAGAGTGCCCCCCCCCCAGCCTGCTGAGGGACAGGGCTCTCATGCCAGTGTGGGAACTTCTCTGTTGGTTCCTCACATGCACTCTCTTTCCAGACATCTTTTTCACTTTATGATTTTCCTCTAAACTCTGGATCTAGCATTGTGCAATTTCTCTAAACTCTGGGTTTACCATGTGTGTAATAACTTGACTTTCTTTTTATTTTATTTTAATTTTTATTTTTATTGACAACTTCTTTAATTGTAGACAATATCCCATGGTACTTCCCTCCCTCCCCCAACTTGACTTTCTTTACTACTCATTTTCCAGTCATCTGAATTTCCCTGTTTCTGCTTTGGTGCTGTTATCCTTTCTTAAGCCCTGAGTCCATCACTACCTAATCTCTTAATTTTCTTGTATGTGGAAGTACAGGGCTGGTGCTTTTATGCTTTGCTCCCACATGAGTGTGTCCGTTTCTTCTAAATCTTTTGGCACAGGCTTCGAGGGTCTGTCTTCCACATGTATAACTGTTCCAGCCTTCTCCTAGATACAAATTTTCCCTAAATAAACTTTATAATTCATAATTTCTCCCTAAATAAACTTAATAATTCATAATTTATTCTTCTCGGTCTTTTTTCAATTCTTTGTTAAATATAGACAAGAAAGGCTGAAGAGATGGCTTAGTGGTTAAGGCACTTGCCTGCAAAGCCTAAGGACCCAGGTTTGATTCCCCAGTACGCACATAAGCCAGATGCACAAGGTGGTGCATGCATCTGGAGTTCATTGGCAGTGGATGGATTCCCTGGTGCACCCATGTTTCTTTCTCTCTCTCTCTCTCTCTCTCTCTCTCTCTCTCTCTCTCTCAAGTAAACAAAATATTAAAATAGACAAGAACCCCAAAGTTGTGGTTCACGGGCCTGGGGGAACCCCCCTTTAACCCCAAAATCTTGTATCAGTAGCAGCAGATGTTTTGGCAGTTCTAATTAGCTTATTGTGGCAGGTTGATGGAGCAATGGCAGCAGAGGTGGGAAACTAGAACTCAAAGGAGACAGCCCAAGAATGCAGTCACTCCCAGAAATACTTTTACAACTGGGCAGAAACACCATTACTGTTAAGAGTTTGGACAGAGGACCTAGGATGCAATTTATTGGTACAGAGAAATCATTTATTAGCTGGTCAGAGCAGCAAAGTTTAAGAGGAGATTGGGGAGGAGCAGGTCTGGGAAAGCAGGAGAGAGAAACCACAGCTGCCCCCACTGTTGCTGCAGCATGGATCGCTGATGCTTCCCTGGAGCACATCAGGGAAGACATATGGAGAGGAGCTGTGACTGGGCTGCGAAGGGGGGGAAGAGAGGGAAAAGAGAAGGAAAGCAGAGAAAGAGGTGCATGCATAAGAAGAGAGACAGACAGATGAGAAGCTGAGACAGGGACAGAGAGAAAGATACAGTACAGCCAGAGATACAGAAACATGCATCTTAAGAAAGAGGGCCAAAAAGAGAGAGAGAATGACATCTGGGGAGATTTTTATATCTGTGTGGGCCTATGCTCAGGGAAGAAGCCAGGTTGAGTAGATCTCCTGTTGAGTTTTGGAATTTCATACCAATTCCTATTCTCTTACCAATTCCTAAGAGCTTTACCAATACCCATAACTCATATAAAATTCTCTCTTAAATTGAAACCAATTATCTTTTCATTGCCTCTGGAGACACCCAAAACTTGGCAATAACATCTAATGCATTTGTAAGTTGTCCTTGCAACCTGGAACACTCCTGTGAACACAATTCTAGTAGTGATGAGAAAGAAGGGTGAGTACTTCCAGTACTTCCTTCGTGTAGATCACAAGCCACTTCATGTGCTTAGGTTCTTCATACAAGGATTGTATAGATATGGTTGGAGCATAGCTCATTAGTAGAGTTCTGGCTTTGACTTCCCTCATGTAGTACTGATAGAATGCCTGGACAGTAAAGCACCTGCCTAGAATCTGCAGTGAGGAGCTGGGTGCATGGCTCAGTGATAGACTGTCAAAAGTCCCCAGTAAGGGGCTAGGTACATGGTGAAGCATCTGCCTAGACTTCCCATTGAGAGGCTAGTGCATGGTTCCATGGTAGAGCACCTGCCTGGAAATCCCTGTGAGAACCCAAGGCCAGGGGTTTACCTGTAGAGCACCTGCCTAGAATCTACAGTGGAGGGCTGGGGTCATTACTTAGAAGTAGAGCTACCCAGTCCCCTTTTAAAGAGGGGAGAGTAGGTGGCTCAGCAGTTAAAATCACTTGCTGGGCTGGAGAAATGGCTTAGTGGTTAAGGTGTTTCCCTGTGAAGCCTAAGGACCCCAGTTCAATTCTCCAGGTCCCACATAAGCCAGATGCACATGGTGGTGCATGTGTCTGGAGTTTGTTTGCAGTGGCTGGAGGCCCTGGTGTACCCATTCGCTCGCTCGTTCTCTCTCTCTGCCCCCCCCATCTCTAATAAATTAATAAGTAAATAAAAATCTTTAAAAAAAAAAAAAAAAAAAGAGCACTTGCCTGCAAAGGCTGCTGGCCTGGGTTCAAAACCCCAGCATCCATGCAAAACCAGACACAAAGTACTGCATCCATCTGTTATACATTTGCAGCAACAAGATAGTCTTTGTGTGTGTGTGTGTGTGTATATACACACACATATTCATGTGCAAATAAGTTGTGTGTGTCCATGTGTGTATGGGGGGAGAGAAATGGAGCCACTGGAAGTGCTATGTGCATGTCAGGTATGCTTCTGCAAGAAGATCATGATTTAGAATCCTTCTGAGCAGCCAGGTGTGGTGGCACACACCTTTAATCCCAACACTCGGGAAGCAGAGGTAGGAGGATCGCTGTGAGTCTGAGGCCACCCTGAGACTACACAATTAATTCCAGGTCAGCCTGGGCCAGAGTGAGACCCTACCTCAAAAAAAAAAAAAAAAAAAAAAAAAGAAAAGAAAAAAAAAAGAAAGAAAAAGAAAAAGAATCCTTCTGAGCAACTCCATGAGACTTAGATTGTCACTTCTGTTTATTGAGATACAAATTGCAGTGTGTGGGTTTCATGGCTCTGGCCCCTCTGCCACCCCTCCCCCCACCAGGTATCCACAGCTCTTGGAGTGCAGAATGGAGGTTGGTAGAGTGTCAGTCCCCAGGATGAGCCTTCTGGCCAGGGTTCCCATGGAGTTCCTGGTTCCGGATGGAACAGGGCTGATGGCCCACCTGGGCTGTGGCATTTGGGGAGTCAAGCAGAGATTGCAGGATAGGGGGCTCTATACAAAGTCACCCTTCTAGAGGAGGGGGCATGCTCAATTTATTGGATCTTGGCTAGCCAGTGATTACTAGTCCACAGGAGCAGGCTGTGACTCAAGCGGTACTTCAGCCTTGGTCTCTGGCTCTAACCTAGGCTCTGGTTCAGGCTCCCACAGTAGGAACTCATGCAGCAGGGTGTTGACGACCTCAGGGCACTCCAGCATGACCATGTGGCTTCCTTCTTCAATGAGCTTCAGGAAGGCAAGGAGTAGGATCTGCAAGATTGAGGAGTTCAGGATGGGTGGGGACCCACCCCACCCAAAATGAGTGGCCCAGGACATTAGGAAGTCCTTCCTGCAGTCTACCCTTTAGTTCCACCTAAGATGAAGTCAGAGAATGGCCTGTCACCCTGCTACAGCTAGCCTGATTTAAGTTTGGGCCACTCTCACCCATATACCAAACCCACACACAGGCCACATTCACACAGCAGCTGTGCCTGACAGAAGGTGATCTACTGTGGTGTGTGCTATAGCTCCTACCTCAGCCATTCGCTGGTCTTCCTCCACAGGCACAAACTTGTCGTGCATACCATGGACAAGCAGGACTGGTACGGTGAGCTCTGCATGGTAGACTTCATCCCCCTCGGGCCAGTACTGGCCACTCATCATGGCCCGCAGTACAAAGGATGACACATTGAATGCATTGCCCTCTTTCAGCAGCTGCTTCTCTTTGGCCCCTTGGCGGGCAAAGCCAGCTCTAGGGATACAGATACATTAGCCAGCCAGCTCATCATGACCCTCAGAGCCAGCCCCAGAGATACAGCCTCCCTTCCTGTCGTAATGACTCCTGAAAATGCCAGAGTCCCACAAGACTGAGCTCACAGACCATGGGGTGGGGTACTCACTTGAGGAAGCTCCAGGCCAGGCAGGGTGATAGGCAGTGAAGTACACAGGTGGGCATATTGAAGACTGAGCAGAGGCTGGGCTCCAGTGCTGTGGGGCCCCCGCCATTGATCATGATCACCTTGTGCACAAGATCTGGATACTCATGTGCCAGGAAGGTGCAGAAGGAGACACTTGGGTGAGAGGATTGAAAGATCATAGTCAGTAGGACATCTGCAGTGATGGAGACTCACACACTCTCATGCATCCCAGCTATGATCTCAGAGACTAAGAAACAACCCCACCCTCCAGGTTATGGGCACCTGATATGCTGAGGAACAGGTTTAGGAGCTTGGGTGTCCCAATACACCCAGTTTATGCAGTACTAGTATTTCATATTTGCTAAGCAAGTATATTATCAACTGAGCTACATTCCCTATCGCTTTTTGTTTGTTTTGAGACATGGCCTCATGTAGCCAAAGCTAAACTCAACATTAATGCATAGCTGAGATGGGTCTTGAACTCCTGATCCTCCTATCTCCATCTCCCTTGTGTAGTGATTATAGACATGCAGCACAATATCTGTCTAGTCTTTTGACTATTTTTATAACTTATTTTTCCTGTCTAATTGCATGGGCTATTATCACTAATACAGTGCTTCTTAACTCTGCTGCCTGACTTTTCTCTAAGTGGGAATGTGGCTAGTAGGCAGTGGTCAAGATCCTTGGGCCCTATCCTTCCATGGAGTGGAGTTGGGATAAATGCCAGGGGCCATCATCTCTTGAAAAGCTACTGAGAAGTGGCAGGCCTTGCCTTTGTATACAGAATTTATGGGATTTCAATTATCCTTCCCTACTGCAGTAAATTTTTGAAATTCCCTTCGGCAGTTCTCAGCTAAAGGTGGTTCTGCCCACCTGGGACCACCTAAGTACATCTCAAGACATGTTGGACAAGTCAGACCATCACTAGACAATTCTGATAGAGGCACATCTAATGGACAGAAGTCAGGGTACTGCCTGGTCCCCAAATGGTTCTGGAATGATAAAATTTTGTTTTCACTTTCCCTCTTCTCTTCCTTTCTCTCTCCTCTCTTCCTCCCTCACTCCCTCCCTTTCCTTTTTTTTTTTTTTTTTTTTTTTTTTTTTTTTTGTTTTGCGAGGTAGGGTCTCACTCTGGTCCAGGCTGACCTGGAATTAGCTATGTAATCTCAGGGTGGCCTTGAACTCATGGCGATCCTCCTACCTCTGCCTCCCGAGTGCTGGGATTAAAGGCGTGCGCCACCACGCCCGGTTCCCTTTCCTTTTGAAACAGGGATTCTACACCATACCTCTAGCCCTTCACTGTGGGAGTCTAGGCAGATGCTCTACTATTGAGCCATTCCTCCAGCCAGCACTGTGTATTTTAAGCAGGCACTCTACCACTGAGTCCAGACCCCAGCCCCTCAAGCAAGTGCTCTACCTCTGAGCCATGTCCCAGCTCCTTACTAGGCAGGTGCTCCACCACTGAGTCATACACCCTGCCCCTCACTGGCAGAATCTTAGCAGGTACTCTATTGCTGAGTCACTCCACAGGCCCCACTATGGTTTCTAGGCAGGTGCTATACAGCTGAGCCATCGCCCCAGTCTATTATGGTGGACACTAGGCAGGCACTATACCACTGAGTTACCTAGCCCCTCACTAGTAGATTTTAGGGAGACACTCTAGCACTGAGTTACACACCGTTCCCTCACAAATTGATTCTAGGCAAGTGTTCTACTGCAGCGCCACACCCCCAGATCACCACTAGGGGATTCGAGGCAGGTTCTTTATAGCTAAGCCATGCTCCCCAGTCTCTCCTTGGCAGATTCTGGTCTAGTATTCTACTGCTAAACCACACCTCAGCACCACTGTAGATTCTAGGTAGGCACTGAATCACTGTGCTTGCCCCAGCTCCTCACTGGGGAGTTCTTGGTAGGCATCTACCATTGAACCATGACCTCAGCTCTTCACTGGGGAGTCTAGCTAAACACTCCAGTACTGAGCCATGTGCCTCCTCACTGGCAGAATCTAGGTAGACATTTTCCCACTGAGCCACACACATATCCCCTTACTGGGGATTCTAGGCAGGCACTCTACCACTGAGCCATGCTCCTAGTCCCTATCCATCTCGGGAGGGTTCTAGGAGGGAACTCTACTTCTAAGCCATGCCTCCAGCCCCTCACCGGTGGACTCTAGGCAGACACTGTGCCACTGAACTTCTTATTCATCTTATTCTTATTCATCCCTCCCCTGAGAGTCTAAGCATGTATTCTACCACTAAGACACACATCCAGCCTCTAAGTGGTAGAATCTAGGCAGATGTTTTCTGCTGAGTTGCATACCCAGCCTTCACTGGGGTTTCTACACAGGTGCTCTACCAAGGAGCCACACATTCAACTTTTCACTACAGGATTCTAGCCAAGCATTCAACCACTCACCCATGCCCCCATCCACTCAATGGTGGATTCTAGGTAGGTACTCTACCATTGAGCTATGTCCCCAGTATTTTAGTTGCAGATTCTAATCTGGCATCTTTACCTCTGAGTCCCAACTCAAGCACCTCACTTAGGAATCTAGGCAGATATTTTTACACTGATTCATGTCCCAAGACCCTTACTGGATACAGCCCTACTTCTGAGCCATTACCCCATCCTCTCACTGGCAGTCTAGGCAGGTCCTCTTCCACTGAGACACACCACAGACCTCTCACTGGGGATTCTAGGCAGGTGCTCTATCCCTGAGCCACATAACCAACCCCCCTTTAACCCCGCTTCTCTCTCTCTCTCTGACACACACAGGTAGATTCAGAGGTTCTACTGCTGAGACACACACTCAGCCACTTATCAGAGGATGCTAAACCAGTGCTCTACCGCTGAGCCATGCTTCCAAGTACTGTAGTTGTGGATTCTTGTCAGATGCTCTACTTCTGAGCCATTCCTTCAGACCCTTAACTGGAGTATTCTAGCCGAGCACTCTACCTCAGAGACAAGTCCCAATCTCTCACAAGCGATTCCAGGCAGGTGCTCCACCACTGAGCCCCACACTCCCAGAACCCACTGTGAATTCTAAACAGGAGCTCTACCACTGATCCACGGCACCAGTCCCCCACTAAGGGATAGGAGACAGGCACTCTACTGCTGAGCCACACAATTAAGTTCTAACGAGAGTATTCTAAGCAAGTGGTCTACCAGTACACCACCCCACTAGGCCCTCATTGGGAGATTCTAGGCAGGTACTCTACCACTGAGCCATGCTCTCAGCTCCTCTCTGGCACATTCTAGGCAGGTGCTCTAATGCTGAGCTACTTCCCCAAATCCCACTGTGGATTCTAGACAGATGCACTACTGTGAGCCACATCCCCACCTACTCAATGGTGCATTCCAGGCAAGTACTCTATTGCTGACATTCATCCCCAGCCTCTTACTGGGGGCTTTAGGCAGGCCATCTACCACCCTCAGTTCCTCATAGATTTTAGGCATACACCCTACTGCTGAACCATGCCCCAGACCCTCACTGGTGGATTCCTGGCAAGTGCTCTACCACTAAGCCACACCCCCAGTCTCTCATTTGGGGAGTCAGGCATCTGTCCTATTGCTGAGCCACACATCCAACCCCTCACTGAGGGATTGATTCTATGGAGTTGCTAAACCACTGAGCCATGACTTCAGCCAGGCCTCCCACCACTCCCCTGGTGGGTTTGAGACAGGTGTTCTACCACTGCGCCACACCCCAGGTCCCTTCCTGGGGGATTCTAAACTGAACCATGTCCCTAGGCATTTTCAAAGGAGCAAATTGTGAGGATGGTGATTCACACCTGTTATCCTGAACAGAAAGGGTCATGAAAGTTCAAAGTCATCCTCAACTACCCTCTTTGAAGGCCAACGTTGGCGGCTCCTTAGGTAAGATCCTATCCAAAAACAAAAATGGCCAGGTGTTCTGAATCATGCCTTTAATCCCAGCACTCAGGAAGCAGAGGCAGGAGGATCACTGTAAGTTCGAAGCCAGCCTGAGACTAAAAAGTTCCAGGTAAGCCTGGCTAGAGTGCGACCCTACCTTGAAAAAAAGTAAAAATCATAAATGTCAAAGAAAGAAAAGAAAAAGGGAAAGTAGAAAATGCCCTCCAGCAAAGAAATGGGTATTGTGTGACAGTGCACTAACTATCCTCGGGGTCCTTACCCATATGAATGCCCAATGAGCACATTTCGCTTCTTTGCATAGCGCTTGAAGATGGCTCGCATGTCCTCCGCCAGCGCATAGAAAGTATAGGCAGCAGCCACCTGAGGCGCGGAGCTAGCCCCATGACCCGCCAGGTCAGGTGCCACTACCTCATAGCCCAAGCGCACAAAGAAGTCCAGCTGCTCCTTCCAGATAGCCAGTGAGCCACCTACACCATGGATGAAGAAAAGGACCACATCAGCCTGTGCCCCCTTGCAACTGGTGATGCGCTTCTCACAGTCAATGTGGATGGTCCTCTTGGGTCTTCGAGGTCGCCGACGCCGCCCACTGCCACTGCCCCCTCCGGGGGTGGAGCGCCCATCACTTCCTGCAGGCTCAGCCAGCTCCACCTCCAAGGCGGCGGGTGGCTCCCCTGAGCCATTCTGTCCTTGCAGGAGGTCAGCACGTGGCGCCCGGCCCAGGTTCTCCACCACCAGCCTGCCATTGCGGTACAAGGTGATCCGGCGCTGGCAGCGCACCAGGCCTGCCCTATCCCCCTTCTCTGAGTCCAGAGGAGGTGGTGGGGGGAGGGGCATAGGGACTGTCGCGGGTCCTGCATGCTTCACTCGCAGCACCCGGCCAGGCTTCACCTCCACGAAGGTGTAACCGTCGCTGGACTCCACACTCTCCAGTGGCCGCACAGCATTGTGGGGTGTCCCCAGTAGGCAGCAAAGGAAGCCATCCGTCATCCCAGTCAGCATGTTGTGTCCTGTGGGTGAGGAATGTTGGTCAGCTCAGGGGCCCTGGGCACTTATTCCCTGAACTTGAATTGGATAGGCAGGACTAGGAGACCTCAGCCAGCCAACTGCATCAGCAATGTAGTACATCCTTATGGGGTGTCTAGGGAAGGTGGTTCAGTGGGCATGGAAGCTCCCTGGAGGAGACAGTGAAGCATGTGGACTATTCATGGGGTCACCATTACTGCTTCTAGTTGGAATTTGTCAGGGCCTCCTACACTCAATTATTCATGCATTCATTCATTTGTACATATCCTCATTCATTCCTGCATTCTTCCTCTCTCTCTTTTTATTAAGACAGGGTCTCATGTAGCCCAGGCTGGCAACTGTAGCCAAGGATAACCATGAACTCCTGACCCTCCTACCTTCACTTCCTGAGTGCTAGGATGACAGAACATGCTGCACCACACCTGGTTTATATAGTGCTGGGGACAGAACTCAGAGTTTCGTACATGTTAGGCAAACACTCTATTAATTGGGCTACATGCCCAATTCATGCATTCACTCATTCATTCATGCATGCACTCTTTGTTTTTGTTTATTGAGACAGTGATCATGTAGCCCAGGATAACCTTGAACTCCCTAGGTAGCCCAGCTTGGCCTTGAACTCCTGATCCTCCTACCTCAATCTCCCATGTGCTGGGATGCCAGGCATGTGCCACTATTCACATGCATCATAATGTCATAAGTTTAAATATCCCAAGAGTCACCTAGAGTAGCTTATTTACTTATTTACATTTTTGGATTTGTGTCTGGGTTGGCTTTTTGTTGTTTTTGTTTGGGTTTTGGTTTGCAAGGTTTTTTTGTTTGTTTTGTTGTGTTGTATTTTGCGCCTTAACCTCTAAGCCATCTCTCCAGACTTTGTTTTGTTTTTTGAGGCTAGGTATCGCTATGTAGCCCAGGCTGACCTCCATCTAGTGGCTCAGTCTCCAGAGTGCTAGGATGGGAGGCTTGGGCCATCAAGCCCCAGCACCTAGGGTGTTTTAAAGGGCGGAGCTCCCAATGAGCCCCCAGGTCCTGGCCTGAGGCTGTAAATCTAAGCCGGAAAAGATGACGCCCCTGCAAAGAGGGTAGGGACTGGCCTAAGAAGGTCAGGTGTGACCTGGGGCTGTTTCACAGAGAGACAAGATGATACTAGGCCCGACCCTGGGAAGGAAGCTGCCCTTGGCACCCTAGCTGGTACCCTGGGCTCTGGAAGTCGGGGTGACCACACAGCCCCAACTGTTGACCACAAGAATGAATGCAGGACCTGGACAAGGCCTCAGGTCCTTCATCCAGTTCTCAGAGCCTTCACCTCCACCCCCCCCACCCCGTGTCCATGACAACCATAGGCAGTTACATAACTCCAGGGGATACCGCGCAGCACACAACTATTGTCTCAGACCTGGAGACCAGACCAACCTAGTTCTCTCTCCCTGATCTGGGCGACACTGGGTTAGTGCACACTGAAGACCCAGCCCAGGGTTACACTGGATGTAATAGGGACGGAAGTAGGCCATGGCCCTCACCTTCAGGGCCCCCTAAGCCGGATTGAGGACGCACCTCCAATGCACCACGACAGCCCTCCTTCCTAGAGTTCTATTCTCGTCCACCGGGTGCCCGCCGTTACTGCGGTGAAATCTAGGCTATTGGAACTCTGTAGCTTTCTAAGAGTCCGCACTCCAGCTTGGGGGAACCCCCTTTCCGAAGTGGAGGCCTGAGGACCGCGAGGCTCCTCTCTCGGAGGGAATCAATCCAACTAACCTACCTCATCGAGGGGCCCGGGGCCCGGGGTAGGGCGCAGGGATCCCAGGCGAGAAGCCAGCGTCCTCCTGCCCGCGCTGCTTACATGTTGGCGCTGGGTCCGGCGCATTAGCACGGGCAATCGCGGGCCCGGGCTGTCAGCGCAGGGGCTCGCGCCGACCCGCCGGCCCTTTAAGTCCCTCCCAGATGGGGGCGGGACCTCGAGGCGACGGGAGGGCCTCTCACCCTATCGCCGCTGAGAACCTAGATAGCTGTCCAATCAGAAACTGAGTTTCTAGGATTGGCGCGGTACTGGGAGCAACAGTTCCGCCCCACTTTAAGGTTTTAGAGAGATGGGCGGAGGGATTGGGCCTGGCTCTGTGCCCAGAAGGGGCTGTTTAGGGCCTGCGCTCCTAGAAGAAGGCAACCGGGGGCCCTCCCTCTTAAGAGTGGGTATCCCTAGCCAACTTCTGCCCTCAAAATGCCCTGTACCCTCCAAATGCAGCCCTTGTGCACCTCTCTGTGTGTTGACTTTTCTATTCTAGAAACAGATTCCTGGGTCTTTGCAATTTCAGGTGGGGTAACAGGCTTACAAAGGGCACACGTCAGGGCTCGCATTTGAAGTAATAGCTATATGAGACCCACGACCTGGGACTGTTACTGAGCACAGTGCCGGCGAATCGGAATTTCAATATTAGCCAGTGTAACCAGTGACTGTCGAGACACTCCTGCTCTGAGGAGGCTCGGTTACTCCAAGACAGACCGCTAGGAGAGATGGAAGTCAGTAAGTCCAGGGCTCAAAAATTCAACCTGACCATGGGCAAGCCACTTCTGTGAGCCGCCTCTGACTTCTGTGTGCTACTCCCTTCATGAGTTTTGCTATGCAGCCAGAACATTCCCTGTGTAAGGGTTCAATACAAGACTGGTATTGTTGGGCTGAAGGGATAGTTCAGCCTTGCAAAGCCCGATGGCCTGAGTTCGATGCCCCAGTACCATAGTGGTGCATGCGTCTAGAATTCATTTGCAGTGGCAAGAGATCCTGGTGTGCTCATTCATTCTCCCTCTCTCTCCCCCCTTACAAATAAATGAATAAAAATATATTTTAAAATAGACTGGTATTGGGCTGGAGAGGTTGCTTAGTGTTTAAGGCACTTGCCAGCAAAGCCAAAGGACACAAGTTTGATTCCCCAGAACCCACGTAAGTCAGATGCACAAGGTGGTGCACACACTTAGAGCTCGTTTGCAGTGGCTGCAGGCCCTGGAAAACCCATTCGTTCTCTCTTTGTCTACCTGCCTCTCTCCATATGAGTCAGATGAAGGTGTGGCTGAATTTTAGGAAGCAGAGGCCTGCTATTAGAGCCATGGGGAGCCATGGAGGGTGTGTGAGCAAGGAGAGGGGTTTAGATCTGAGTATTAGGGGAAATTTTCCTGTAGAGCCAGACCATGGGGTTTAAACTAGCAGAGCCAGGCGTGGTGGAGCACGCCTTTAATCCCAGCACTCGGGAGGCAGATCACCATGAGTTCGAGGCCACCCTGAGACTACATAGTGAATTCCAGGTCAGCCTTGGCTATAGTGAGACTCTACCACGAAAACCCCCCCAAAATTTTTTTATTAATTAATTAATTAATTAAAAAATATTTTTAGCCGGGCGTGGTGGCGCACGCCTTTAATCCCAGCACTCGGGAGGCAGAGGTAGGAGGATTGCCGTGAGTTCAAGGCCACCCTGAGACTACATAGTTAATTCCAGGTCAGCCTGGGCCAGAGTGAGACCCTACCTTGAAAAACAAAAACAAAACAAAACAAAAAAAAATATTTTTAAAAGAAAAGCCAAAATAAATAAACAAACTAAAAACCACCCCCCCCCCCAAAAAAAAAAAAACTAGCCGAGATCAAGCTTGCCAGTTTTAAGAAACTGAAGCCTGGGAAAGAGCTGGGATTATCCTGAAGGACATCCAGCCAGATCGAACTCAGGCTTTCCGGCTGCCCGCCAAGGGGAGGAGCCTGGACTGCCACAGAAAAGCTGCCAACCAGCTGTGTGTCATCTGCCCTTCTGTCTGGGGGGGGGGGGGTGAAAGGCCCAGCAGAGGCTTCTTGTGGACTGCCACTAGCTGAGCCGCCGCCACCCTGAGGCACCCTCTGTCGTGGACCGAAGTAGAAGGAACTACAGCTACCAATAGAAACCTGGATTTAATGTCTTTCACTAGCTCAGGTTTGAAGACGTGTCATTTGCCTGCCACCTGCTGGTTATTTGTAAGAATTACACCCATACAGGCGCAGACGCTCCCCCTTCTGGCGCGCAAGCGTAGAACTGCAATTCCCAGAATGCCCTGCAATAAGGAGGGACCTGCAGTAGAAGAAACTACATTTCCCACAAGACCGTCCTACTGAGCGGCAGAACCTATGGTGTAGGGAATTGTTGTGGGCCTAGATTGCTTGAAGGACTGCTGGGCATGGCTCTCTTAGTCGGGTCTTTGTTGCATCCCGCCGGTAGGTCAGCGGCATTGTTTGGTGGCAGGTGAGTCCTCAGGGAACCCTTCTGGAAATCTGGGAATAAGGAAGGTCTCCTGACCGCCTTGCGCACTTACACAGCGCCTTTTGTGTCCAGGCACTTTCTGGGTATGGATCGCGTATCTGGGGCCCGCCGAGGTCACACTACGCTCCCTTCTGATCTTTCCCTTCTCTCCGCTCTCACAGGTGGCTCCAACTTCGGGTCTGGAAGAGATTTCCGGACGACTGGGGCCTTCCTTCCCTGCAGCCGGCTCGTGGCAGGACGCGTGGGAACGAGTATCAACCGAGCAACATCAAACGCAAGCACAAGCACGGCTGGATCCGGCGCCTGAGTACACCTGGGGGTGTCCAGGTCATCCTTCGCCGCATGTACAAGGGCCGCAAGTCCCTGAGCCATTGAGGAATGTGATGTTGCTGATGTGACCCCTGTAAAAGCATATCCTCGCCTCGGACCACACCGAGTTTCATCTGTGCAGGGAAAGAAGACCCAGGCGCGAGACTATTATTTTTTACAGTTTTGGTTTATGAAGAATTTTGAAAGTACACAAAATTCCACGGCCCCCATATCCCTCAGTACCCAACAACTACCAACTGCCTTGCACCTCCTGCACCATAACTGTTCTGGGAATATTTTAGATCGCTTCCTTCTAAGACAAGATGTATTCACTGTTCAGGGTACCATCACACACCATCATCAATAATGTTGAAGTATCATTAGATGTCTAATAAATGTTCAATTTATACCACTTGCATTGTGTCATAACCTAGAAATCTGGAAGATTAGTGTGAAGGTGAGGAGTTTCAGGTCCTCTAGGGAGGATCTGGGTGACCTTGGACAAGGCCTTAGCCCTGAGGCTCACTGGATTCTATACAACAAAGTGCTCATTTCTCCTTTGCTCCATTGTTGTTGGAATAATAATGCCTGCCAAGAAGGATGGCTCAGTGCATAATGTACTTTCTGCACAAGTATAAGAACGTGCGTTCAAACCCCCAGCACTCAATGTACAAATGCCAGGTATGATGGCACATTCTACTCCTCGTGAGACAGAGACAAGGAATCCTTGGGGCTCATTGGCCAGCCAGTCTAGCCAAGTCAGTGAACTTCAGGTTCAGTGAGAGACCTTTCCTCAAAGAATAAGACAAAGAGAAGAAGACATTTGACATCTCCCTCTGGCCTCCACATATGCATACACACTTGTGTCCTCACACAGGAACACATCCATATAAAAAACGATGATAATAATACTTAATAACAGTTTTAGCAATTTATTAAGCACTTCGTGTGGACGAGATGCTTCTTGTCCTGAAAGGGACCCCTGTCTGATGAACAAAGTGGGTTTGTAGCCAGGCAATGAAGACACAATGGGATCAGAGCTGAGACAGAGACAATGGCAGCTTCAGGACCCCTAAAAGAGGAGCCCCACCTGACTGGGCTTTAACTACAGTGCCATCAAGGAAGGCTTCTGGGGAGGAGGGGTCACTAAATAGCTTGGTGAGGAAAGTCAGAGAGGCCAGAAAGGTTGGGCTAAATCCTTGGGGAACTGGGGAGCCATAACAGGCACTGGAGTAAAAGTCTGATAGCTGGGTGTGGTGTCATATACTTGTCATTCCCAGGACTTGGGCAGCTCAGGCAAGAATCAGGAGTTCAAGGCCAACTTGGTCTACATGAGACCTGGTCTCTAAGAAAGAGACGAAAAACCAAAGTAATTTGAGTTGTCAGTTAAAAAAATAATTCAAGCAGCCAGTTCAGGAACCATTAATGCTAAACTCAAGATTGAGCTGGGAATGAAGGCATATATCTATTATTCCAGAACTCTGGAATTTGGGGCTGTAAATTCCAGGTCAGCCTTGGTTACAGAGTGAAACCCTATTTCTAAAATTAAAACAAAACTAAAAACGGGTGAAAAGGCCTATATGAGGTCAGGGGAAGAGATTGAGTAGAGGAAAGGTGGAGGGAGGGCTAATCAAAATCTAAGATGGAGAGATGGCTTAGTGGTTAAGGTGCATGCCTGCAAAGCCTAAGGACCCCGGTTCGATTCTCCAGGTCCCACGTAAGCCAGATGCACATGGTGGTGCATGCGTCTGGAGTTCGTTTGCAGTGGTAGAGGCCCTGGCGCACCCATTCTCTCTGTCCCCTCCCTCCCTCTCTGTCTCTAATAAATTAATAATAATAAAAATTTTTTAAAAATCTAAGAGGATATGAATAAGTCATAAGGAGACCTACTTTTCTGGACAATGGAACACTCAGAAGCCATAGATTATTACTAGAAAATTTTCAGTGCCAGGGATGGGATACCTTCCAGTGAGTTGTTTGCCAGAGAGGTCACAGATACCCCCAAAACATTATAGGCCATTGCTGAGGCCCTTGGTTTCCCACCAGGAATAGATGGTAAAACCCTATTGCTGAAGACTCCACATACTTGGGCTGCAAGGTCACTGAGAAAACCTCCTAGAGCTGAGCTGAAAGCCTCCTCCATGTAGACCAGCTGACAGCTGGAAAAAGCTACACTGCATGCAGTTCAATGGGAGAGAGAAAACACCAGTGAAGGCACTCAACAGTGAACACTGCAAGCTTTAAATTTTGACAGCCAGGCCAAATGAGCCAATAGTTGCAATAGTGGCATGTCTGTTATGCGGGAAAACAACTGCTCTCTAATTGGACTGGAGGCCCGCTCCATGGGAGGGAATACATCCCTGATACTGAAAACGTACGACAGGGGTAGTTATGAGCCCTAAGGCTGTAATGTCTGCTGGTGTCTGGCTAAATGTATATACTATGCTCACCAAACTGCCCAGTAAGCACTTCTCTTAATGTCCACACCCATATATTAATGCTACTCTCACTTTTGTTTAGAGAAGCTTCTCTTTTCAGATGGTGGCAACCTTGGGATGACTCAGAAGGCACCATGGTGCTGAGAAGAAGGGACAGAGGAATGCTCAGCACTGAAACATCTCAAACCCACCTTCCAAGGCTCAGGGTCCATTGCGGAAGAGGGGGCGGAAAGAATGTAAGAGCCAAAGGAAGAGTAAGACTCCTTACAATTGCTCCTCCAGACACAAAATGGTCTGGATATCCATGACCTCACAGTGCCTGACACTACCTACATAAGATCATCATAATAGGAGGAAAAGATCAAGACATCAAAATGAAAAGAAAGACTGATTGAGAGGGGGACAGGATATGATGGAGAGTGAAGTTTCAAAGGGGAAAGTGGGGGGAGGGAGGGAAGTACCATGGGATATTGTCTACAATTAAAGGAGTTGTCAATAAAAATAAATAAATAAAAATAAAAATACAAACACTAGCACTCTGGAGGCTGAGGCAAGATGATTGGTATGAGTTCAACGCCAGCCTGGACTACAGCGAGACCCTGCATCAAAAACATAAATTCAAAACCAAAGTTGGGTCAGGTGTGGCAGCTCATACCTATATCCCAGAAGCTGAGAAGGTTGATAACTTGCAGAGGAGGCTGGGAGTATTTTTATTCCCTTCCTCACTACTGTATGAACTTCAAGGGACACCTTAAAAAGCTCAATAAACTCAGACACCTGCAGAATCTCGGGGAATTGTGAACTACAACTCCCAGGAGACATCACGGGCGTGGCCTTCGCCCACTTCCGGTTCCCCTCCCTTGGTTTCCAAGTCCCGGGCGGGGTTTTGTTCTTCAACCTAACTTGATAACAAAGGAGGATGCGTATTGACCAATAGGAGCGTGGATACGTAGGATCTGGCCAATAGGAGGGCGTAGAGGGCCTCGGCCACGAGGGGCGGAGCCACAGTGCAGACCAATGACGGGCGGCGGTATCGTGATCCAGTGTGAGCTGTGCAGTGGCTGGAAGTTACTGTGCGGCGGCGGCTAGGAAGGAGGCTGTGGCGGCGGCGGCGGCTGCGGCCGGGGCGGCGACGGAGGAGTCGGACGATGGTGAGTGCGGCCACGGGCCCCTTCTTTCTTTCGACTGGATACAGTGCTGCCCCGGAACCCCTGTAATGTTCCCTGCCCACCAGGCCCCGCCTCTCCTGCTGACCTGTGACCCTGAGACACCCCCCTCATTCCTGTTTTAGGTTTCCCGTTTACCCCACCCCAGCCCTCTCTCCGACCCCTGACCCTAAGGAGGTTTCCAGGCCTGACAACTCATTTATTTCCGGGTCGCGACTGTTTCCCTCCCGGAAATTGTCCGAGGTCGGGTGGGAGTCCACTGAGACCCCGGACTTTGGCCTAGTCCTCGGCGCTTCTCCTCCAGTTCAAGGGGGATTTAAAGGCCAATTTGGGCAACAGGACTGGGGAAGGGGCTTGAGACCGCACGGGGTTTGTCACCAGAGGAAGTGCGACATCACCGATGGCCACTATTTTCCAGGATCTCGACCCCTCCCCACCGTCTCGAGCTTCCATTTGGCCCTAAAGAAGGGTTAGCTTCATCTCTCTCCCTTATCAGATGAGGGTGTAGTGAGTCTCCACTTCATAGAATTGTGACAACTATGGGATGAGCTGGATGGCTTTTGGGAAGGGGACATTCTTCACTCACTGTCCCCCTGATCTTGAAGTGGGGTTGATCTTGGGTGCCTGCTGGGAGGTCAGGCCCCTATACGGGGTTTAGGTTCTGACCTATAACATGTCATGATGGTATAACACTTTAGGGTTGAGCTAAAGTTCTTCCCCACTTGTTATCCTCACAGCTGATACAGGTGACAGGAGGTTTGGCCAAAATCCAGTCTCTTAAAACCACCACCCCAACATCCCAGTCCACAGCCCTGGGGATTGATTAGGGGATAATCCAGGAAGTGTTCCTGGAAGGAGGAACACATGGCTGTGTGGGCCCCCAAGTCTAAGTGCTGTCCTTGGTTCATCTCTGTAATCTCATCTTCAATGCCCAAAAGCCAGCCATGGTTCCCTGTCTTTCTTCTGGTCTTGTCACCTTCTGGATCTGCCTCAGCCTCCTTCCTGGTCTTTAATTCACCTCGAACCAGGTGCTTTTAAAGATGCCAGTTCAGATTATACTATTTTCTGATTTATTAACTTCTCCCCCAGGGAGCTTCCTGAGGTAAGCCAATTCTTGCCCTCCACCACCAGAGTCCCTCCCAGCTGCTGTGACTTCATCCCTGTACTAGCCTAGTTTACACTTCCTTTTCCTCCAAGTTCTTGCTACCCCAGGGCCTTTGCACCAGTTTTGCCTTCTGCCTGCAAGGCTGCTTCCCAGATCATCCCTTCCTCAGACCCAGGGCAGGCTTGGGAGGGAGGTTTTCTCCTCCTGTGTCTTGAGGCTTTGCTGGCCAGTAAGTTACAGGGCTACACACAAGTGGATGTTAACAGTCACTCTCCAGGGAGGTCTGTACCCAAGTTTTTGTCCTGTCTTCCTGAGAATTGAACCCCACTCAGGTAGCCTCTTTGGGGTGATCTTTTCTTTTCTTTTCTTTCTTTCTTTCTTTCTTTCTTTCTTTCTTTTTTTTTTTTTTTTTTTTTTTTGGTTTTTCGAGGTAGGGTCTCACTTTAGCTCAGGCTGACCTGGAATTCACTATGTAGTCTCAAGGTGGCCTCGAACTCTCGGCGATCCTCCTACCTCTGCCTCCCGAGTGCTGGGATTAAAGGCGTGCGCCACCACGCCCAGCTGGGGTGATCTTTTCAATGGAGCTCACTTGTCCAGGTCACTCAGCCAGCCCAGCCCTGCCCTGTGCCCTCAGGAACATAGAGGGGCAAGAACCTGCTGGCCCTATGGGTTGTGAACTAGAGATGCTCTGTGGTGTGGGGACAGTGGTTTGAGATGGTGAGAAAATTGGCATTGCATCCCAGGTAGAGAAAAATGACAGAAAGCCAGAGGGAATCAGAGATACCAAAGCAGGGGAGGAGGGACTTTTGTTGGAGGTGTGTTGTGACAAGGTGTCATGTAGCCCAGGCTGCCCTCTGAACTCACTATGTAGCTGAGGCTGGCCTTGAACTCCTGATTCTTCTACCACCTCCAGGACTGGGATGATAGGTATGGGGGAAGGGAGGGTACAAGTTAAGCTGGGATATCACGTCTTGAATTGCTGCCTCTGGGATGCTCACCTGGGACTCCCTGACACTGGCTGAGCACAATGCCTTCAAGGCACTGTGGCCTACTTCACATACACTTTGATCTCCTGTGTTCCTTCAGCTGGCACTCCCCTAGGCCTTGTGGCCCCAGGGTCAGCAGCAGCACAGATGAAGTGCTGGGGCTAGTACCTAGGATGCACAGGAAGTGGCCTGAGGGCCTTTGAGCTGGCCTGGAGCAGCAGGTCACAAGGAGGGGAACAGAGGCTACCTAGCTACATTCCAGGCCAACAGAAGACGGATGGTCTCCAGAACTGGACACTGATGTTCCCTTGCACTGCCCCCAAGTTGAATTAAGCATGGCTCTACCAGGGCAGCCAGTGCCAACCCTATGGGGAGGTGGCATGTGCCATCAGTGGATACAGGCCCTGGGCCTCAAAAACGTCATTACAACATAGTAGGAGTGTGTGACTGTGACCGTGCTGCACTACCTTGGTCTTCTATCTGCACATTGTAACATCATCTGGAGAGAGCCCCTAGGCCAGAATGGGGCATGTGGAAGCACTACAGCATGCACACCCCTAGTCTGCTGCCCCTATCCAGACCTGAGGCACTTTTGAAGAGACAGTATATTGTATGGCCACGTCCCCAAAGTTTCATGGCCTGCAACTGAGAGGATCAGCCCTTTGCCACCAATAGGGCAGCAGTGTCAGCCTACTCCCACCAAACCAGGCTCAGAACCTAGAACCACCAGTCAGTGTCCATGCCTGTTACCTCCATCCATGTTGATTGTGTGTGCGCCTGTCTGTCTGTTGGAGACAGGGTCTCATGTAGTCTAGGCTTCAGTAAAACTCACTATGTAGAAGAGGATGATCTTGAACTCCTGATCCTCCTGCCTCACCTCCCAGGTGCTACAATTGCAGGCACAAGCCACCACGCCCAGGTGTTGGCAGTTACCTTCTCTTTGCTAGGACAAGCACCCAACCAGAAGCAGCTTTTGGGAGCAAAAGGTTTATTTCAGGCTTACAGATTCCAGAGGAAGTTTCATCATGGCGGAAGAAGCTGGCTCACTTCATCCATAGCAGAAAGGGAGATGAAGCTGCCTCAGAACACACCTTAAGGCTGTACTCCTGATCCACCCCCAGTAACAAAACTCCTCCTCCAGCAGGGTTTCACCTGCTAAATGCTCCACTTAATCAGAACTCCTGAGGCTGTGGGGACATTACATCCAAACTACCATACCAGTGAAATATTCCCATTTGGTGCAGGGGAGAAGGGGGGTGGGTATTGCTTTTTTATTGTTCTTTTGAGACAAAGTCTCACTCTTTAATTCACCTAGAACCAGGAGCTTGTAAAAATGTCAGTCAGATTATACTATTATCTGATTTATTCTACTCCAACCCACCTTGCACTTTGAGCAGTCCTCCTTCATCAGCCTCCTATGACTGGGATGACTGGCACAAGCCTCTATGCTAGGCTGTGTTGTGACTTTGAACAAAGAGCCTCAGTTTCCTCCCTCTTGCCTGGTTTGGGTATGGTGAGGACTCCCAGGAGAGCCTATGCCTGCTTCTGTATGGGGACAATGCACCCAGATCCAGGCACATTCTGGAAAATTCCAGCAACAAAAGAGTGTAGCTAGAAGGACCTCAAAGTGGCCTGAAGTGTGCCTCCCTCAAGAGTTGATGGGAAGGCAGGCACCCCCCATTTTCATAGATTGGCCTTTCCTGTCTTCTAGGCAGACTTTCTGAAAGGATTGCCCGTCTACAACAAAAGCAATTTCAGCCGGTTTCATGCGGACTCTGTGTGCAAAGCTTCGGTGAGTGTGTCGAGGCGTGGGGGAGGTGTGACTCTCCTTGAGGGTCCCCAACTGACCCCTCCTTCCCCTCCTGCAGAACCGACGCCCCTCAGTGTACCTGCCAACCCGGGAGTACCCGTCAGAACAGAGTGAGTGCCACAGGCCTGACCTTGGCCAGGCCAGGACAGGCAGGGAAGTACTGATGGAGGGGCAGGAGGTGACTGCGGGGACTTGGGCTGGGGTCACTCATGGGACTCCCACTTACTCTGCCTGGGAGTAGCAGAAACTGGCTTTCTCGTGTGTCCACACCTACATCTGGTCCTGAGAGGGCTAGAGATGCCCTTATCTAACCTTCATTGTCCTGCCCCATTTCATAGGCCAGATTGGTGTCCCTTACCAGCTAGGAAAGCAGCTAAGAGTAGTGACCCAGCCCATTCTGGAGCAGGTAGTGGGGATCTAGGCAGAAGGGCCCATAATATAGGAGTGTGAGGCCATGAAAGTTTCATCAAAATGAATCTTGGCACTTGGGAAGATTGCTGTGAGTTCAAGCCCAGCCTGGACTACAGAAGTGAGTTCCAGGTCAGCCTGGGCTAGAGTGAGACCATACCTTGACAAAGAAAGCGGGGGTGCTGGAGAGATGGCTTAGCAGTTAAGGTACTTGCCCACAAAGCCCAAGGACCCAGATTTGATTCTCTAGTACTCACATGTCAGATGCACATGGTGGTGCATGCATCTGGAGTTTGTTTGCAGTGGCTGGAGGCCCTGCCGTGCTCATTCATACCCTTCCTCCCTCTCCCTCTCTTTCAAATAAACAAATAAAAATATTTAAAAATATAAAAGAAAAATGGGGCTGGAGAGATGGCTTAGCAGTTAAGGCACTTGCCTGCAAAGCCTAAAGACTCATGTTTGACTCTCCAGGTCCCATGTAGCCAGACACACAGTGACACAAGTGTGCAATGTTGCACATGCATGCTTCTGAAGTTCACTCACAGTGGCTGGAGGCCCTGGTACACCCATTTTCTCTCTCTCTCTCTTTCTACCTCTCTCTCTCTCTCAATTAAAAAAAGGAAAAAGAAAAAATAAATCTCAGGGCTGGGGAGATGGCTCAGTGGATAAAGCATTTGCCACACAAGCATGAGGACCACAGTTCAGATCCGCAGCACCTAAATAATGCCAAGTGGGGCTGGGGAGATGACTTAGCAGTTAAAGGCATTTCCTTGCAAAGCTTGCCTACCTGAGTTCAATTCTCCAGTACGATGTAAAGCAAGATGTACAAAGTGGCACATGTGTCAGGAATTTGTTTACAGTGGCAAAAGGCCCTAACATGCCCATACTTACTATGTCTGTCTCTATCTTTCTGTCTGTCTCTCTGCTCTCAAATAAAATAATTTTTTTAAATGCCAGATGGATATAGTGGTTCACTTGTAATTCCAATACTTGGGAGGTGAAGACAGGATTCCCAGGGCAAGCTAGCTAGACTAGCCAAATCATCAAGCTCTGGGTTAAAGTGAAAGACCCTGCTTTGGTAAATAAAATGGAGAGCCAATAAGGAAAACAACCATTGTCAACCTCTTGCCTCTACACATGCACACAATCGTGCATACACTAGAAAAGAATCTGTCTTGGACAAGAGCTGTGACTTAGCAGTGAACACTGGCCTAGCATGCATAAGACCTTGGGTTCCACCTCTAGCATAAAAACAAAATTGTAGCGGTTATATTTATTGTTATTTCTTTAGCGACACTCAACACTGAGTGAACATGAAATAATGCCTCAAAGACAAGGCACCAAGCCCTAGGGAAAATCCAAAGAATCTGAGGACTTGAGGGTATGGCTTAGCAGCAGAGTGCTTACTTGAGCTGTGCATGTGAGAGGCCTCCAGTTCTATACCCAGCACTAGAGAAAACATAACAGAGCACCAGCTCTCCTCCATCCTATAACCTCTGTGGCCTCAGTGCAGTGTGTGGATCTGTGCCAAGTTGGGAGGGCTGAGTTTGAGTCTCAGAAAGCCCACCTAGGCCTGAGGCAGGGCAAGAGGCTAAGGAAGGGTGTGCAGCCCTGTCCAGGAACCACCTCCACCTCTTGCACCACTTTCTCTGTCTTTCTTCCCTAGTCATTGTAACAGAAAAGACAAACATACTCCTGCGTTACCTCCATCAGCAATGGGACAAAAAGGTAAGACACATATGTTTTGGATGCTGGAGAAGTGGCTTCCAGCTGAGTGCTTAGTGGGGCAAGAATTAGGGCTGGGGTATTTGAGTGGGATCTTGAGAGCTGAGAAGGAGTTTTCGAGAAGACCAGGAGAGGGCAGAATACTCCAGTGGAGGAAACAGCTGTAGATTCTAGTGCTTGGGAGCTGGGGACAGATTCCAGAGCTTAAACAAACACACTGTCAATGAATTGCAACCCCAGCCTCTTATTTTAATGGTAGAATGTAAACATGATTAAAAATCCACTCAGCGGCAGGATTGTGAGTTCAAGGCCAACCTGGGCTATAGGGTGAGACCCTGTTTTTGTTTTTGTTTTTGTTTTTCCGAGGTAGAGTCTCACTCTAGCTCAGGCTGACCTGGAATTCACTGTGGAGTCTCAGGGTGGCCTCGAACTCAAGGCGATTCTCTTACCTCTGCCTCCCGAGTGCTGGGATTAAAGGCGTGCACCACCACGCCTGGCTTTGTTTTTGTTTTTTGTTTTTATTTTTAATTTATTTGAGAGAGAAAGAGAAAATGGGCCAGGACTTCCTGCCACTGCATATGAACTCCAGACACATGCACCACTTTGTGTATCTGGCTTTACATGGGTACTGGGGAATCAAACCTGGGTTGTCAGGCTTTACAAGCAAGCACCTTTAACCACCAAGCCATCTCTCTAGCTCTGGGTGGGTGAGTGTGTGTGTGTGTGTGGTTTTTTGTTTGGTTGGTTTATTTTTTTTAATATTTTTATTTATTTACTTGAGAGAGAGAGAGAGAGAATGAGAATGAGGCAGAGAGAGGGAGAGAGAGGGTGGACATGCCAGTGCATACAGCCACTGCAAATGAACTCCAGACACATGCGCCACCTTGTGCATCTGGCTTACATGGCTTCTGGGGAATTGAACCTGCGTCCTATGGCTTTGCAGTCAAGTGCCTTAACTGCTAAACCATCTCTCCAGCCCTGGTTTCTTTTTCTGAGGCAATGCTGGCTTGGAACTCACTATGTAGCCCAGGCTATCCTCGAACTTGCAGTGAGCCTCCTGCCTCAGCCTCCCTAGGGCTAGGATTATAGACATATGCCACCATGCCCAGCTGAATCCTGGGTTTTTGTTGTTTTTGTTTTTTGAGGCAGAGTCTCACTTTATCCCAGGTTGACCTGGAACTTTGTAACCCAATCTAGCCCTAAACTCACATTGATCCTCCTGAGTGCTTTGGAATAAAGGCATTAGCCATCACTCTGGCTGAGTTCAACCCACCCCTGCCTGCCTTCCCTTCTGTGGATGGCCAGAGCAGCTCCAGGTAGCTCCAAGGCCCTTTTATGGGCTGGCCACTAGCTCCCTCTGGGTGTGTGAGAAACTACCAGTCTGAGACTTGGCCTGGTGCTTCCCCATTGGGTACCAGGGGTTTAGACTACTGTAAGGTGGCAAAACATTGGATCCTTGATTACCAGCACTGGAGCCTGGCTGGCCTTGGTGAGGAATACTCACAGCCCCTCTCCTCTTTCTCATGGTCCTCCAGAACGCTGCCAAGAAGAGAGACCAAGAGCAGGTGGAGGTGGAGGGCGAGAGCTCGGCACCACCACGAAAGGTGGCGAGGACCGACAGCCCCGACATGCCCGAGGACACCTAGGAGCCCTGCCTGCCCCAATGCACTCCCCACGTGTGTAAGCGCCGCCCCACCCCTGCCCACCATCAACCTCATAGGAGCCATCTATTTATTTTCCTTGAGTTTTTATTTATGCTGTAACCCAGATCAGGTGTTGGTTAAAGGGACATCATACCCAGTCGTGACATGTTGGTGGATGCCTTTTAAAAACCCAGTGGTCCCTGACCTGGCCCAGCTTATCCCGCAGGGCACAGGCGGCGATGGTCCGGAGTTGGGGTGTCCAGCCATGTGACCTTGCCTCCTGCACACCAAGCGGCCTTCTGCCTTCCCACCACCCAGCCCACCTCATAGGCTCAGTCCCACTGGGTCTGGGGTCCCCACAATCCCTGGTCTCTTGGTGCCCAGGCCTTGCTCTGAGTGTGCGCATGGGCAAAGCAGAGCTGGCCTTTCTGGATCTTTCTCCTAAGTCATTTTATCATGGACTAGCGCGTGCTCCGTGTCCACCCCAATAAAAGCATCTTTCCTACTCGACCTTTTGTCTTTGCTCCATATAACTTGGCCTAGAGAACAGAACCCTGAGCGGATGTTGGGCTACCAGACCCAGAGGCAAGAAAAGGGCCTGGGACCTGGGGTAGTGTGACCTTGCTCAGCTCTGGTTTGCCTGCTAGTGTCAGTCTTTCAGCTTAGCCTGGGCCACTCAAGATACCTTCACTAGCTGAGCTTGGTATGGACCTGAGCTGGGAACATCTGGACACACTGGCTTAGTGTAGAAGGTCCCAGCCCTTGGCTGGGGTGCAGTGCTTCCCTGCCAGCTGAGTTTGAGACCTGGGGACACTCAGGAGGTATTGTAAGTGCACATTGTAACCATGGGCCTTGACTTGGCTGGTGAGTGCTGCCCCCTATCATAGGGCTTAGGCTAAAGAGATCTCACAAGGTGGACATCTTGTGGAGCTTGGCCAGGATTTTGTGGTAAGAGCCTGGGGTGGAGATGGGGTCCTGAGAAGGATCCTGGTGTCCCTTGCTTGGTGACAGATGCAGGTACTCCTAAAGGCTAAGGGACAGTGCGCTGGCTGCAACCCACTTCCCCTTGGCTAGGCCTACCAGGACCACCCTTTGAGGAACCAGTTCCTGTCTGCTGCTCAGATCCAGGCTGGTGGTGCTTCCTCCAATGGCCCATATCAGGTGGGACACTGGGCTTTCCCCCTATCTTGCCCGCCACTCCCGTGTATTTCTCCTGCACCCACCCTTAGTGGCTCACTGCTGCCCTCAGGAGCCCTGGCTGAAGCTTGCTACCAGCCTTGGTTTCCTGGTGTCCTCCAAACTGCCCTCCCATACCTGCACCTTCCCTCTGAAGCCTCAAACCGTGGCTTCACTGCCCCCAAGATACCCTCCACAGACTTACTCCTGGCCCTGGGATATAAGCAGACATATTTGTCCTTTTCCAGGTTGCTTTCCCTTCACCAAGTTGCACAAGGGACAGCCTGGCTGGTCTCTAATTCCAACCCAAATATACTGACACCCAAGGTGCACCATCTTTTCAATATCACATCTTGGGGATGAGAGGGTTCAGGGAAGCCTTCTCATGTTCATGTCGGTGGTGGTTTGGTTCAGGTGTCCCTCATAAACTTAGGTGTTCTAAATGTCAGGTCCCAACTGATGGTGATTTGGGAATTGGATCCTCCTGGAGGCAGTATATTGTTGGGGGTGGGCTTATGGCTATTATAGCCAGCTTCATCTTTAATTAATTAATTAATTAATTAATTTTTTGTTTTGCGAGGTAGGGTCTCACTCTGATCCAGGCTGACTTGGAATTACCTATGTAGTCTCAGGGTGGCCTTGAACTCACAGCGATCCTCCTACCTCTGCCTCCCGAGTGCTGGGATTAAAGGCGTGCGCCACCACGCCCGGCTTCATCTTTATTTTTTTTTTTTGGAGGAGGGGGGTTCGAGGTAGGGTCTCACTCTAGCCCAGGCTGACCTGGAATTAACTATGAAGTCTCAGGGTGGCCTCCAACTCATGGCAATCCTCCTATCTCTGCCTCCCAGAGTACTGGGATTAAAGGTGTGCTGCCACCACACTCAGCTTATAACCAGCTTCCTCTTGCCAGTCTTTGGCACACTCTTGTTACTCACCTGATGTTGGCCAGGAGGAGATGTCCACCCATCATTTTCCCCTCAAGTCTGTAAGCCAAAATAAACCCTTTTTCCCCCACAAGCTGCTCTTGGGTGTTTTCTGCCAGTAGTAGGAACCTGACTGCAACAATGTCCCATGTCATCTTCAATGCCCCTGGCTTCACAGATGGCAACCCTAGAGGCTGGCATGCCAGAAAGTTCCATCTTTTCTCCTCTCCAGCAGGCCCCCAAGCTGAGGATTGTGTTGATGGAGGATGGGATGCTGAGACCCTTCATACTTTGAGATTTCTTCCTTTGGCTAGGTAGCTGCAGCCAGGCCCCAGAGTTTGCCATCTTCGTTCTTGTGAAATCCAGTTTTGGGGAGAAGGTACCCAAAGGTCAAACCACTTGTGGCAGAACTGGGTGGGAGAATATCTAGTCTAGGACCCCTGTCACCCATGTCCCCTGAAAGCCTCCTTGCTCTGACCTTTAGCACTGTTGAAATATACTTTTTATTGCATTTCTGCCGTTTTACAAAAATATGACAAAATAAATTAAAAACAAAGAATTGCCTATTCTAATTTTTATCTATTGGGGTTTTGGGGGGAGTTACATTCGTCTCCCCCATCCTGGTCGAAAGGAAAACGGCAGAGATAGGAGGCCTGTGCAGGGAGGCCAATACTGGGGATGTCCCCACGGACCGCGATATTGCATATGAAGGAAGGAAGGCTGGGCGAGTGGGCTAATGCCAGGCGCCGGGCCAGCACGCGGCCTGGGGGCTGGGGCTGGGCGGGGACTCTGGAGACGCCGGGGGCGCTGGAGACTCGGGCGCGGTTGGCGCGAGGCTGTAGAAGCTGGCGTCCCCGGGCAGGGACTGTGGCTCGGGCCCGGCCAGGGCGCAGGGCGGACGCTGGGCGCCTTCGCCCCCGCATCCCCAGGGCGTGTCCCACTGCCAGCAGCTGGCGGGCGGCGTCGGGGGCCGGGACAGCGGCCTTGATGGTGGTAGCGACGCGGGGCTCCGGCTGCTGCGGGTGCGCAGGACGAGAGCCGGCGCAGTCCCTGCGGAGGCGAGAGGGGCCGTTCCGGGGAGCCTGTCGCCCCCCGCTGGTCCCCGCACGGGCGGCTCTGTGTCCCCTCCCGGCCGGTAGGCATGAGGAGACCTTATTGCTTCGGAACGGGATATGGGGTGGGCGACTCCCCGGGGCGCTTCGAGGAGGGAAGTCCCTCTAGCTTCTGGGGCGCCCTGGGGGCAGGCCTACTGCAACCCAGGGTGGAGAGGGGGGCGCCGGTCTCGGCATGGAGGGAGGGTTCGACTGGAGAGCGCTGCCCGGGTCTCCACGTCCCAGCCCTTAGCAGCAGGGGCTTTGCATAGAGGCATGGGGGGTCTGGACCCCCCCAGAGTGAGCTGGGTGTTGGGACGCAGGGCGGGGACATCCCCATCCGTCCTGGCACTGGGGTGCGGACGCCCTGCTAGGGAACCTGGACAGGAGCTTTGGCGACCCTCCCCGGGGTCGAGGAGAGTTAGGCACAGAGCAGACATGACTGAGCAGCTCCTTGTCCCCAACCGGGAACTCCTCGGTCCCCTCCAGCCCCAACCCCTGTGCCCCAAAGACAGGCCCGGCGTCCCCGCCCCCGAGTTAAAGCTTGTGACCTGAGCTCTCCTCCTCGGGCCGGGCGGCTTCCAGCTCCTCAGCAGAGACCTCGTCCCCCGGCCCGTTCCGGTGCACCCGGCCGCCGCCGCCACTGCCACTGCCCGGGGCGGCGTCTTGCCTTGCCTGGACGCCCGGAGTCCCGTTGGATGTGGCCTCGGCCCGGGTCCCCCCGAAGGGGAAAAGCTTGCCGGCATGGAAGGCTTTGGGCGGCGAGTGGCTGCGCTCGTGGTCCCGCCGCGCCTCGGGCGACTTGAGGAACTTGAAGCTGAGGAAGGCGGGCAGGCGCGTGTCCCCGGCCGTGGGCGACTGCACGGCGGGCGCGCGCGGTGCGGAGCCGGGCCCCCCGGCAGCGGGCGACAAGAACTTGGCCTGCAGCGGGATGATCTGTTTCAGCTTCATCACGTTGTTAGGGGCCAGCAGGGACCCCGGCCGCCTGGGCCGCTCGGCGCCATGACCACTCGCGGCGCTGCCACCCTTGGCCTTGGCCGAGGACTTCTCTGGGGCGGCAGTGTCCAGCCCGGACCCCTCGGCGCGCGCCTCCTCCCGGCCGCCCGGGTCGCGCTCCCGCCGCGCGTGATGCTCCGCGTGGCGCTGGCGCTCCTCCTCCTCACGTCGTCGCCGCTGCTGCTGCTGGAAGTGGTGCTGAGCCTGCCGCTCGTGCCTCTGCGGGGGAGGTTACGGCGGAATGCCGGGCCGTGCGCCCTTTGGACGCCGCCGGCATCCCTACATGGATATGGGGCTCCTTGCGGAACAGGGAGACCTGACCACTTATTGGGAATCACCTGCATCCCTACACGGATGCCAGAGTTCTGGATGGAATCCGGAGACCTAAACACTAATTGAGCGCCAAAGGAATCCCCAGACCCATACTGTCTATCCCTGAAAATGTGGAAGAGATCCAAACACTTATTAAGCTCCATCTGAATCCCTGGACTTATGCCACTGCTTTCTACGAACTGCGAGAAAACAAATGCTTTCTGGCCACCAACACTGTCCACAGCCTTAGGGAGCACGTCTCTTAGGAGCTGAGATGATGTAAGTAAATGTCAGGACCAAGCCCTGCTCTTGGGAGCAGAGCCCTGAAGATAGAGCCCTACCCATCCCACCAGCAGCCTCACCACGTGCCCCTCTCATTTCTCAGTGTTGTCCTTGGAAACAAGTTCTCACTATGTAACCCAACCTGACCTGGACTCTCAATCAACCAGCTTCAGCATTTTTAGTGCTGGGGTAGTAAGCATGTGCAAATTTAAATTAAAATTCAATAGAAGCTGGGGGTGGTGGCGCAGGCCTTTAATCCCAGCATTTGGGAGGCAGAGGTAGGAGGATTGCTGTGAGTTCCAGACCACCCTGAGACTACATAGTGAATTCCAGGTCAACCTTGGCTACAGTGAGCCTCTACCTCAAAAAAACATAATAAATAAATAAATAAATTTAATAGAGAGCTGGGGTAGGAACAGCCCTGTAACCCCTTGCCTAATATTCCCAATTATGGGCTGGGGGCGTAGCTTGGCTGTCGAGCCCTACCTATGATCACCCATGAGGGGCTGGGGCATGGCTAGGCTATAGTGCACCCACACTCAAGGCTGAGCCCCTCCTTGATTCTTCCTTCAGTTTTCAGAAGAACTGGAAGAGGCAGAGCCCTGTATAAGAAGCATGGGGTTTCCCTAGCTGTGAACAGGACTTGGCCAAGAGGTTGAATGGCTGAACATTCTGGAGAGAGAGCTTGGTGTCAATGCCAGGAAAATTCTAGTAGGCACTGGGCCCCTGTGAGCACTAATTACAGTCATCCCTCAGTACCACACATGATTGGCTCAAGGTCTCAATTAGGATGTCAAAATCCCCAGATGCTGCAGTCCTTTCAATGGCACGGTTGTGAGCAGAACCTGAGCCGTCTCCAGTGGACTTTACATTGTGTCTAGATAACTTAGGATGCCTGACACAGACACGATGGGAGTGCTGTGTAAACAATTATGATAGTTTAGGGAATAAGGCCAACAGAAAAAGCATTAACTAGACACTGTGGTGTACTTCTGTGGTCCCAGCTACTTGAGAGACTAAGGTAGGAGGACCACTTAACCCCAGGAATTCTAAGCCTGAGAAACATGAGACCAATATAAAAAAAAAAGAAAAAGAAAAAGAGAGAGAGAAAAGAAACAAAGAAAAAAGAGAAATCAAGTATGGTGGTGCATGCCTTTCATACCAACACTCAGGAGGCAGAGGTAAGAGGATTGTAGTGAGTTCAAGGCCAGTCTGAGACTACATAGTGAATTCCATATCAGACTGGACTAGAGTGAGACCCTTACCTTGAAAAACTAAAACAAAGAAAAATCCAAAACCGATGCACTTTTTTCTTTCTTTGCACTGTACAGGCTCTCCTGTAGCACCCACTGGCCTCAAACTCCTTATGTAGCCAAGGATGACCTTGAACTCTTGATCCTCCTGCCTCTACCTATGCAGTGCTTGGATAATAGGTGTGTGCCACCATGCCAAGCAAAGGCAATTTGTTTTCAATTGACTTTGAATCCATGGATGTGGAAGCTCAGACAAATGGGTCGACCATAGTACCCGTGCTCTACACTGTTCACCCGTTTTCCTTCACACTAGGGCATGCGCTTCCGGGATCTCAGATTTCCCAGAACTATCCTCCAGAACCCGCCCCTGCCCATGTACCTTGAAGGCCTCCCTTCGCTGGTATTCAAGTTTGGCCATCTCCTCAGCTACCCAACTGGGGATATCAGGGATGGCCGCGTGGATGAGGTACTTGACAAGCAGAGCAAAATGCTGCAAGAAACAGAGAGGTGGCTGCAGGCTCAGGATGTGCCCTCCCTTCCCTCCTCTCAGCTTCCCTCCTTCTGCCATGAGTCCCACCTCCAGCACCACCACCGATACAATGGCAGCCTCCGGGCTTAGCCAGGGGAAGAGGCGCTGAAGCTGCCCACACTGGCCTATGAGGTAGCAGTTCACCACGATGGCCAGAACGCCCATGGCTTCCATGACCTTCTGCAGGGGCAAAGGGAAGACGCTCAGGGAGGGGTCCAGACTAGTTCCCTCCCCATCCCTGCTCTGTGCAGCCCTGCCTCACTCTGCCCAGATGAGCACTGATTGGCCCCACTGGGCCCCACCCCATTGCCTGTTCTGCCCCGCCCTACTTTACCCCTGTACTACCTCATTAGCTCAACCCCGTCCCTCCCTGCCCCCTTCGTCTGGTCCACCTGCCACTGGCCAATGCTCTGGACGCGCTGGCCAAAGGGCCGCTGCAGGCCCGTGCACAGCTTAAAGGCATCGCTGCGGATCTCGATCAAGTTGTTCACCAGGGCACACAGCGCGGCCAGCGGGAAGGCAGAGGAGAAGAGCACCACGTAGCCAAATTGCACAAACATCTCCTGGTAGTCTTGGAACGTGTCCTGAGGGCAGTTGGTCATCAGTGTATTGGTCTCTCACCCAGCTGCCTACCTTGGATTATGGCGGCAGGCTCAAGGTCTCTCCCCATCTTCCACTTCATTCTGGACAAGTCCACAGCCCTCCTATCTCCCTCTACGAGGGATCCATTTCACCCTGACTGCCTTCATCTGCAAACTGTGCCCAACTCCACCCTCAGATATTCTTACCTTCTGTTTTTTGTTTTTTTTTGGAGAGGGAATGGGGGTCTGGTTTTTTGATTTTGATATAGTTTCGTGTAACCCAGGCTGGCCTCAAACTCACTATGTAGCTGAGAATGACATTGAACTCCTGATCCTCCTGGCTCTAGTTCCTGAGTGCTGGGATGACAGGTGTGCACACCATACTGGATTTATACAGTGCTGAGGAGGGAACCAAGGCCTTGTGCACACTAGACAAGTGTTCTACCACCTGATCCACATCTCCATTTTTTTTATGAGACAGGGTCTCATGTTGCCCAGACTAGCCTCAAAATCACAATCTTCCTGTGCTTCCACCTCCCTGGCACTGATATGACATGCACTCACAACCACAATCTGTTCTTACCTCGTACTTCTTCATACAGCTTTCCAGCTCTGCTTGCGTGAGCTGGGGTGAATCCTCTTCCTCGGGTGGGTCAATCCAAGATGACCGGTTCTGCCTCTTCTGTCTCCCTACCGTGTCACCAGGGCCTGTCTCTGGATCCCGGCCTCCATCTGGCCCATGGTCACGGCCCTCACCACCGGCTCGCCGGAGTAGGATGGTCTGGGGTGCCAGCTCAGGACTGCTAGGAGGTCCCTCAGGATCCTCATCTTCCTCGG
The DNA here is from genome assembly GCA_036365145.1 of Orientallactaga sibirica. Taxonomy (NCBI): domain Eukaryota; kingdom Metazoa; phylum Chordata; class Mammalia; order Rodentia; family Dipodidae; genus Orientallactaga; species Orientallactaga sibirica. The sequence continues at coordinate 1,750,287 of JAEOAD010002758.1, forward strand.
CCAGGGTGAACACCCCTGGCTCCAGCCCCTTCTCCACCATGGTGGGACTCCCCTCCTCCAGGAGGGCCTCTGGGCTTGGGCCAGGCCTGCGTCTCCCAGCACCTCGCTCTGCAAAGCTGACCTTCTTGAATCTCAGCCCACAGTCTAGGAGGCCTCCTTCCTCGCCCTCCTCCTCTTCCTCATCCTCCTCCTCTTCTTCCTCTTCCTCGTCCTCCTCTTTGCCACCCTGAGGCCCATCCCCAACCTCACCACCTTCCCCAGCTGGCCTCAGCTCCACTGTGGCCTCTTCCTCCTCCTCAGGCACCCCACAGCCTCCACCCAGACACCTGTGGCTCCCCACAGTGCCCTCATCAGCCTGGGGCTCCAGGCGGTGGGACAAGGGAAACCGGAGGCTCAGCAGGCCCAGCAGGGCCCGTGCCAGCTCCCAGATAGCCTTGAGACCCAGCTCCCCACTGCCCAACCGGCGGTACAGGTGTGGTTGCAGGACCTCACGCACATTTTGCAAGAACTGCCGGGTGATAAGCAAGGTGGCCAGCATCTGGGAACAGAAAGGGGCTGTATGGGGGGCTGGGCATGGCTTGAGTACCTAGAGTTGCACCCCAAGCACATATGCATGTGTGCAGGGTACATCCCAGTGGCCTCCTGCAGCCCTTTGATGACTCTGTACACTGGGTTCCCAGCCCAGCCCCTGTTCACCAGATACATATACACACAGCCTCACAGCCACAGCACCACAATGCACAGAGCCAACCCCTAAGCCTGGCACAGAGCATCTCCACCCCACCAAGGACCTCGCTGTGTTGTTTCCCTTGGCCTGCACTGGACCCCATCTTTGCATGTGCCCTCAGTTTAGCATGTCCACCCTCCAGTACAGCCACATGGCCAACCCAGCATTGCCCCTCGGGCTCGCCACCTGCCCGTTCTTTCGCCCGGGCCGTGAGCAGGAGACCCTGGAGGGAGATGAAGAGCAGGCGAAACCTCAGGGCCACGAGCGGGACCAGCACTGCCCGAAGCTGCCGCTCAAAGCTCTGGGACAAGGACAGGATGAACAGGAGCTGTGGAAGGACCGACGGACAGATGGGGGAGGGGGTGACAGGCAGAGAGAGGATGCACAGACAGATGGACAGACAGAGAGGAGAGAAGGATGGAGGAGGGAGGGGGGCTGGAGAGCCCGTGGTCCCCTTGAGTCAGGTCTGAACCCTCTGGCCACTAAACCCTCTGGCCCAGGACACTGGTGCTCATGTGGCTGGGGGCGTCCTTACCTCTTTTAGGCGCTCCATATCCTTGAGGTAGAAGCCAATGTAGAAAAGACTCAAGTATGAGTTCACAAACTGAAACTGCAGGAAGTAGACAGATGGTGGTCACCTGCAGTCCTAGCCCCTCCCCCACACCCAGGTTCCCTGTTGTCCCCTTGCCCTCTTAGTGATGCCAATAGCAATGGTACAATGGCTGCCACTCACCAAAACAACTTTGATGATGAGATGTTTTTCATAGGCACTCTCTAGCCGGTAATTCTCTAGGGGGCCAAAGAGGCAAGTGAGGGAACCACCCATACCCCCCCCTCAAAGGCTAGAGGGATCCCCAGGATGGGCAACAGAATCTCTCCTGTCAATACATACCCATGTCATTGAGCCATATTGCAAGCTTCTTGTAGCCCTCAGCACTTACACTGACCAGGAGGGCCAGCATGACCTTAGGCAGGAAGCGGGTGAGGCGGGGCAGTCCCTTCACACTCAGCACCAGTTCCTAGAAAAGGCAGAAGGTTGGTGGCTCAGCCAGGTGAAGCTGGAAAAGATAGCTTCCAGGTAGGGTCTACAGGAGGGCTGGGGAATCCGAGTCACCTGCAACTGGAAGCAGCCAAGCATGAGTAAGAAGACACAGACGAGACAGGCCAAGCACAGAGGCAGGCTCACAAGCAACTGGAACAGCAGCCGTTTCCAGGGTGGGTAGTAGAACTCCTCAGCTCGAGTCACAGGGCTGATGCGTCGCACACCCTGGCAGAGAGCAGGAGGTGAGGACACATGTAAAACCAGTGGCTACACACACTTCCTAAAACTCCCAGCTCAATTTCCCTCTGCCACGCAGGACATTCCCTAGGCCTTCAAATCCAATTTCCCACTCATCCTCTTTAGCACACATGAGTCCCCTACAACTGGCACATCATTTTTTATGTTACCAGACTATTTCACACCTTCTAGGTTGGGAATGTAGTTCATCATTGAAGGCATTTGCTTGCAAAGCCTGCCAGCCTAGGTTTGATTCCCCAACATCCATGTAAAGTCAGACACAAAAAGTGACACATGGGTGGAGAGATGGCTTAGGTGTTAAGGCACTTGCCTGCAAACCCAAAGGACCCAGGTTACAATACCCAGGACCCACATAAACCAGATGCACAAGGTGGTGCATATGTCTGGAGATCGTTTGCAGTGGCTGAAAGCCCTGGCACACCCAATCTCTCTCTCTTTCTCCGCCTATCTCTCTCTCTCTCTCTCTCTCTCTCAAAAAAAAAAAAAATAAATTTTTTTTGAGCTGGAGAGATGGCTTAGCAGTTAAGGCACTTGCCTGTGAAGCCTAAGGACCCGGGTCCAATTTTTCAGGTCCCATGTAAGCCAGATGCACATGGTGGTGCATGCATCTGGAGTTCATTGGCAGTGGCTAGAGGCCCTGGCATGCCTATTCTCTCTCTCTGTCTCATAAGTAAATAAATAAAAATAAATCTTTTTTTTTTTTTTTTGGTTTTTCGAGGTAGGGTCTCACTCTGGTCCAGGCTGACCTGGAATTAACTATGTAGTCTCAGGGTAGCCTCGAACTCACAGCGATCCTCCTACCTCTGCCTCCCAAGTGCTGGGATTAAAGGCGTGCGCCACCACGCCCAACTGAATTTGTTTTTAAAGTGACACATACATCTGGTGTCTGTTTGCAGTAGCAAAAGGTCCTGGTGCACCCATATGCACACGTGTGTATACACACACATTCAAGTAAATAAAAATATTTATTTAGCCGGGCATGGCGGCGCATGCCTTTAATCCCAGCGCATGCCTTTAATCCCAGCACTCGGGAGGCAGAGGTAGGAGGATTGCCGTGAGCTCGAGGCCACCCTGAGACTACATAGTTAATTCCAGGTCAGCCTGGGCCAGAGTGAGACCCTACCTCAAAAAACAAAACAAAATTTCCTTAAAGTAAAATAAACCAGGCATGTTGGCACACACCTTTAATCCCAGCACTCAGGACACAGAAGTAAGAGGATCACTATCAGTTTGAGGCCAGCCTGGGTAGAGTAAGACTCTACCTCAAAAAAAAAAAAAAAAAAAAAAAAATCAAAGCCGGGCGTGGTGGCGCACACCTTTAATCCCAGCACTCCGGAGGCAGAGGTAGGAGGATCGCCGTGAGTTGGAGGCCACCCTGAGACTACATGGTGAATTCCAGGTCAGCCTGAGCTAGAGTGAGACCCTACCTCGAAAAACCAAAAAAAAAAAAAAAAAAAAAAAAATCAGGGCTGGAGAGATGGCTTAGTGGTAAAAGCGTTTGCCTACAAAGCCAAAGGACTCCGGTTCGATTCTCCAGGTCCCACATAAGCCAGATGCACGTGGTGGCACACATATCTTGAGTTCATTTGCAGTGGCTGGAGGCCCTGGCATGGCCATTCTCTTTCTCTCTGTCTCTGCTTGCAAATAAAGAAACTATATATATATATATATATATATATATAATTTTTTTAAAAGCCGGGCGTGGTGGCGCACGCCTTTCATCCCAGCACTTGGGAGGCAGAGATAGGAGGATCGCCATGAGTTCAAGGCCACCCTGAGACTACATAGTGAATTCCAGATCAGCCTGGTCTCGAGTGAGACCCTACCTCGAAAAAAAAAATCAAAAGAAAATAATAAAATATTTGACTCTATCCTGCCTTTGCTCTTCCAGGGCCCTCTCCACACTCTCTCTACCATATCCTCTGAATCCCTGGACTCAATCCCTGACTCACCCTGAACTGGGGACGTGGCTCCTCCACAGCTTCCCCAGGCGAGTCTAACGTCCCCCATTTGTAGGCCAGCTCGATCCCCCTTCGTTTCCACTCCTCCAAGAACAGCGTTGACCAGATCACATTGAATAGTGCAAAGACCACACAGGACACATCCCTGCTTGTCTGTGGGCAGCAGAAAAGAGCCAAGCTATTTGCTCAGACAGTCCAGTGAGGTGAGACTTCTGAGGCACCCGCCCCAGTCCTTGCCTAGCCCCCACCCCACCTGGTACCTGATCAGTCTCTGTGAATGTATATAGAACAGAGCCGAAGACAGCTGGGTACACCATCGCAGATGTGTAGAAGCCCAGCCAGGCAAAATACATGGCAATCTTCACCCCAAAGTAATCACAGATGTCATCTATCAGGGGACAGGGGAGTCCCAGTCACTTCTGTGTGCCCCTGGGGCTCCATCCCATTCCCCAGTCCGGGTCCACACCTAAAGGCTGGTTTTCACACACGGCCTGTACCCACGACTTCATGAGACGGTTCAGGATGCGCTGTTCATGTACTGGGAACACCTGCTGGATGATCCCTCGGGCAGCCAATTCAGGGACTGTAAAAGGAGGAATGCACGTCAACTTCGTGCACACAACCTTGGCAACCTCCATCACCTGGAGCTAAAGCCACAGTTGTTTGCCTGCTCCCAAACCCATGAAGGCTCTTGGCAGGGGAGTTTTAGGATGGATGGGGCATCTGATTATCCTTCAGGATTTAGAGGTGGAGGGGCAGGCCAGGAACCGAGAAGGTGGGACTCCTATGGGGAACTAGGTTCTCTGTTCTTGTGATCTAGTCTTACAATGTAACCAAAGCTGATCTTGAACTCAGTCTTCCTGCCTCAGCCTCCTGAGGGCTGGTGTGACAGGGGTGCCACCATATCCAGGAACTGTGTTTTTGGCTTTTGTTTGGGGAACTTGAATGTCTAAGAAATGGTACAAGTCTGGCAATAAAAGGTGAACTTGAGATGGTTTACTAGAGCAGAAATCAAGACCCAGGGTTCCACCAGGTAGCCCATGAGGAACTGTCCATGGTCCTGCTAGAACCTTATCTCAGACCCAGAAAAGCCTCACCAGGACATACCTCCTAGAGGATAAACTCAATCCCTTTACAAAACCGTGCTCCTGACTGGCCAAGTCCTAGCTATAGAGGCCACATCCCTTGAGCTCATTGGTTACCCAACACTTTGCTAACTCTTTGACTGGTTGGCTATAGGGTCTTCCCTCTTAATTCCCATAGGTTCTACTCTAAGCAGGGCGCCCAGCCCTCGGCCTGTGATTGGAAAGTCAGCCCCGCCTTGCTCACTGATTGGTTGGTCCTCCAGGAAGCGCACGTTGTGCAAGGTCTCCCCCTGCTTGGCTCGCAGGTTCTGCAGCCAGAATCGTATGATGCTCTGGCGCTCCTGTTGGGAAGAATGTGTGAGCTCTGTGCAGCAGCCCAGGAAATGGAGAAGGACACACACTGGCACAGGAGGTGGAGTCACCTGGGAGGTGAAGAAGCGCAGCTCACTCTCTACATTCTCATAGATGAAGTCCTCCTCGCAGGAGAAGCCCCGGGTGCCCCCGCCGAACTCAGCCTTCACTGCTTTACGCAGACCCAGCTCATCTGCCCCACGGAGGAGGCTGCAGGGAGCACAGGGGAGGTAGGCTTACAGGGGGATCTCAGATCACCATTACCGAGCTAGCAGCCTCATGGGGTACACATAGGGCAGCTGGGTGGCACGGTTGGCTGGTGATTATGTCACAAGACACTAGAGGCAGGTGACTTGCCTCTCATAGGTAGCCGTGACGAAGAAGGCGTAGGCACGTGTGTGGCGGTGATGGCGAACTTGCACGATGAGTTCCGGAATGCCTACCCGGATGTGGTTCAACAACCAGAGCAGCGTATGGTCATCAGTGGTGTCTGCCAAGAGGCACAGGGACTGATGGCTTTTGCTACGAGGGGGGCCCAAAGCCTCCTCTGTATTCCCACAGGCCCTGAGCAGGTGGATGTGGGTACCTGGAAAAGTCATCAACACATCGCAGTTCTCTGTGGGCACCGTCCTCATCCACGCCTTGTGGGACACCAGGTAGCGACCTGCCTGCAGAAGACGCTTCCCGAAGAGCTTATCTAGGGGAGAGGCATAGTTGCAGGCCAGGGGGGGGACAGGCCCCTCCTGGAACGCAGACAGTCCTCATCAGAGATGGCCAGGTAACTGTGGCCTTAGCTCGCTTTCTTCTTGGCAGTCTCTGGCACCAAGCAGGCCCTTCCCCGCCCCCAAGTCCTTCCTTACAAATCTTACTCATTGTGGAGGCCCAGCTCCGCCTCCAAACGTCTAAGAGGTGATGACTAGCAGCAGCCCAGGAGTCAGATAGTTATCCTCACAGCAGCCACACGAACTGGGTGCGGTTCTTATCCCCATTTCACAGGTGACCAAACTGACGCCCAGAGAGGTTAAGTCAAGCGCCCAAGGTCACCTAGCCGGGCTGACATTGGAACCCAGGACCGTGGGATTCTGTATCACCCTACCCCTCAATCTCCAGGTGGTGGGGCGGGCTTGGGGGTATCAGAGGGGTGTGTCCACGTCCCAGTATCAGGGACCCCCACACGCGTGCTGCACCGCTCAGGCCCCGCCAACATGCCACAGCCGCAGTGCCACCAGGAACGGCCCCCAGGCCAGACTCTAGGCCTGGACTTCTGACCCCAATCCTCCTCCCCGTGCAACCGCCGTGCGCACCCCAGCCACTTGCCACCATGCTACCGGCCGCACACATACCAAGCACTCCTGATGCAGGGGCCGCGGACTCGCCCTCGGGTGGGGGCCTTTTGCCACGCTCCGCATCCACGGACGCGCCCCCGGCGCCCGAGGCTGTCTCGGTCATGGTGAGGACAGGGTCACAGGTCAGGGGCTGCGGGACACCCGGGCGCCGGGGGGCTGCGGGCTCATGGGGACTCAAGTGTCACAGCCGAGCGCGCGGGAGGAGGAGACAAAGGCCGCGCCCGCCCGCGCCGACTGGCGTCCTCGCGCTCCGGAGCACGACTGCTTGTCGTCCCCGCCCGAGCCAAACCTCGAGTCTCTTTCCCGGCCAGGCGCACGTCACTCTCTGCCACTCAGCCCGCCCGCCTGGCTCTCTGGTTCTCGACCCTACCCATGTAGTTTTCAGGATTTCCTCTTCGCCCGCCCACTTCCATCGCTGGTTTGCGTCCCCGCCCGCACAGAAAGGATGTAACTACACCTCGGAGCCATCTACAAAGTTCACGCGGCTTGAAATCCGAGATAAACCTGATTTAATCACTGCAGACTGTAGGAGAGAGAAGGGCCTGGTCGGGGGACATTCCTGGAAACAATAATTCAACCACCCAATAGAGAATGTAATTAATTATGACACGTCCTGCCCCAGGGTCTTTGCACAAGCTGTTGAGATGAAAACAAAACATGCCCTCTCTGCCCCCTCAATCCTTACTGCCTTCAGGGTAACGCCTTGGCGGGGATCTAATACAAGTTGAGCAAATAAAAATACTTTTCATAGCCGGGCATGGTGGCGCAACGCCTTTAATCCCAACACTTGGGAGGTAGAGGTAGGAGGATCACCGTGAGTTCAAGGTCACCCTGAGACTACAAAGTGACTTCCAGGTCAGCCTGAGCTAGAGTGAGACCCTACCTCGAATATATAAAGCTGGGCGTGGTGGCGCACGCCTTTAATCCCAGCACTCGGGAAGCAGAGGTAGGAGGATCGCCGTGAGTTCGAGGCCACCCTGAGAATATAGAGTGAATTCCAGGTCAGCCTGGGCTAGAGTGAGACCCTACCTCGAAAAACCATACACACACACACACACACACACACACACACACACACTTGTCATGGGGCCCTGGAGAGATGGCTTAGCATTTAAGGCGCATGCCTGTGAAGCCTAAGGACCCAGGTTCAATTCTCCAGGTCTCACATAAGCCAGATGCACATGGTGGTACATGTGTCTGGAGTTCCTTTGCAGTGGCTAGTGGCCCTGGAGTGCCTATTCTCCCTCTCACTCTCTCTCCCTCTCTCTCTCATAAATAAATAATATCTTAAAAAAAAAAAACTTTCCAAAGGAACGTTGGCTGTAGCAACAAAATCTTGTTTAGTATGCACCAGGCCCTGGGTGCGATCTCCAGCATCAGAACCGAAAAGAGATGCTGAGGCTGTTATTCAGTTGGTATAATGCTTGTCAACAAAGAGGGAGCCCCGGGTCCATTTCCAGCATGCATAAGCATAAACTAGGGTGTGATGGCACAAACTTAACTTGGGAGGTGGAGACCGGAGGATCAGGAGTTCAAGGTCATCCTTAGCTGCATAGAAAGCTCAAGACCAGCCAGGGCTACATGAGCACTCCCCAGCCCCGCCACCAAAAATAAAAACTCTCTTGCCTGGTGTGAAGATGCTTTAATCCCAGCATTCGGGAGACAGAGGTAAGAGAATCGCCAAGGCCACCTAGAAACTAGTAAATTCCAGGTCAGCCTGGGCTAGAGTGAAACCCTATCTCAAAAAACCAAAAAGAAAAAGAAAACATTTACTATGAATCAAATACTGCATGTGATGTAATTACACAAAGACGCTATTTATTGCCTTTTGAAAATTCGCTTTTAACTGGGAATCTCTGGGGGAAGGTTCTAGAGTGAAACCCAAGGCCTCAGGCGTGCCAGGCAAACGCTCTGCCACCGAGCCCCCCTCGCCCGCCCGCCCGCAGTCCCAGGCGTCCGCTCTTTTGTCTGATTCCCTGACCACACAGAGTTGACTCACTGGACACGGAGAATGTCATTGTTCCAGAATAACAGATCTGGCTTTGTTTTGTTTTCAAGTCGGACACAGTAGGACACGGGGTGAGAACTCCAGCATGCTCTACAGAAGGCTGTCCCAGACCAGGGCGCCGCCCGCCCACTCTGGTCTAGAGCCATTGAATTGGCCACGAGAAGGCAGGCGCTCTCGGAACCCCGCCCTCCCGGTGCCGGGAAGTCCCCCCTCAGCTCTCGGTCCCGCGGAGCCGCTGTCCTGGGCTAACCTGAAAGTAATCGCCAGACTTCTCGGGGACACCCGCCCCCCCCCATCGTACACTGATGTGGGCCAGAGAAGCTCCGGGGAGGCGGGAGCTGGACTGGAGAGGCCTGGAAAGCTTCCTGAAGATGAATTTGCGAAATGAAGAAAGACCTCTAAGGCCAGGGAGCTGCTGGGGAGGGGAAAGAGGTTGCAGAGACCCAGGAAAAGCAAGAAGAAAACTTCCCGGAAGTTTGCAGGGTCCCCCCACCTCACACACACAAGGCCGTTAATTCCCCGGAACTCATCCCTCGAAGTCACTGAAACGCTCTGAGCTTCCGGTCCCAATCTAGGTGCGCAGAGGCGTATCCCTTTTCTTGGACGGAAAAACTGGACGTAGCTTCTTGCTTCGCCTGAAACTACGAGATGGGCAGATGGAAAATACGGGACTCGAGTTTTCGCCTTGCTGTAATTTCCATGTATCCTCTCTCCCACCCTTCATTTCCATCGTCTCGGACCCCGGCTGCCCTAGGAACCTAAAAATCAAGACTAATGTTGCCTAGGGAGTACCATTGCGTTACCCCACAGTTTCCCTTATACCAGTTTATAGGAACCAAGGACTTTAGGTGGTAGGCGGGATATCTAATGGCCCAATGGTAGCTGACGAATGTTGAGCGCTCTGCCAATCATGCTGGTAGTGGGTGGGGCTTCGTTCCCAAACTTGAAGCCGCGCAGGAAGATCCTTCTGGAGGCTAGCAAGCTGTAAATCCATGGGGACTCTATGGATTTTCTGTGGTCTGGCAGCCCGGGCGGGACATGGGCCTCGCAGGTGGGGCGACCCCTTGCAGAAGGGTGTTACAGCGAGGGCTTTTTGAGGGGTTACAGGTCCTGGTAAACCCATTCCTTGCAGAACTACCATTCGTTCTCTTCCTAGTACCAATCTGTCCACCCCCCCTGCTACAGATTTCACAACTGGGCTATCTCCCGAGCGTTACGTCCTGGACCCATCTTAGCTTTGAAGCTGAGCCTTGCACATGTGCAGACTTCTCTCCTCTCCTGTCCCAGGCTGTGCACACGCCTAAGCAGCCAGGCCTCCAGGCTGAGTTCCCGGAATACCATCTTCGCGCTGAGCTCTGGCCAAGGCCGCTGCGCCATCGCTGTGATCAGGACCAGCGGCCCTGCCAGCAGCCAAGCGCTCCGGAGCCTCACGGCGCCCCACGACCTGCCCCCCGCCCGCAGTGCCAGCCTGCGTCTGCTCCGCCACCCTCATTCCGGGGAGCCGCTGGACCGCGCGCTCGTGCTGTGGTTCCCAGGTGAGGGGGCCCATATCCGCGATCCTACAGCGCGCTTGACCCAGTTCTAACCAACCCCGCCCCCCAGAGTCTGCACAAGCTTTGCCCTCCATCTATCTCATCTCTTTGCCACACGAGGTCCCCAGAGCTTCACCGGTGAGGACTGCGTGGAGTTCCACGTTCACGGAGGCCCAGCCGTGGTGAGCGGTGTCCTGCAGGCTCTGGGTGAGTGTCTTGGGTTCGAGGCTTCTGTTGACCGGTGTTGCAGATTTTCTTACCCTCGAGTCCTTGTCTCCTAACCAAGAAAAAGTAGACAAACGGATGAGGAGTAAGGCAAAGGAGATTTATTGAGAACACAGTGAGAAAGCCCAGAGTGCCAGGATTTAGGCCGGTATCCCAAGAAAAGATAGAAAAGGAAAGGAAAGCCGGCCGTGGTGGCGCACGCCTTTAGTCCCAGCACTCGGGAGGCAGAGGTAGGAGGATTGCCATGAGTTCAAGGCCACCCTGAGACTACATAGTAAATTCCAGGTCAGCCTGGGCTAGAGCAAGACCCCATCTCGGAAAACCGAAAAAGAGAAAGAAAGAAAGAAAGAAAGAAAGAAAGAAAGAAAGAAAGAAAGAAAGAAAGAAAGAAAGAGAGAGAAAGAAAGATAGATAAGAGAAAGGAAGGAAAGCTAAGGCTGTGCATAGTGGCTCCTGCTTGTTATTCCAGCACTAGGGAGAGGCTGAGGTAGGCGGATAGCCATGAGTTTAAGGATAGCCTAGGCTACATAGTGATTTTAGGACAGTCTGTGAATGTGGAATGAAGTACTGGTCCAAGGCAGAGGCTTCTGGCATGTATTTGTATATTATCTCATTAAGGAGCTGACTGTTCCTCCCACCTCCATAGTATTTCTCTAAGTGAAGGGTAGGGAGTTGTAATCTCTTGACCAGATAGGTGATTGACAGATCCAGCTGGATTAACTTTTTTTTTCTAACTCAGGCTGACCTGGAATTCACTATGTAGTCTCAGGGTGGCCTCCAACTGGCTTATTAATTCTTTTTTTAAAAAATCTTTGTTATTAACAACTTCCATAAATATAAACAATAACATGATCCAAATCCCCTCCCACCACTTCTCCCTCACAAGTACCCCCTCCACTGATTCCTTCCTTCTTTTCTCTCTCTCTCTCTTTCTTTCTTTCTTTCTTTTTTTTTTTTTTTTTTTTTGGTGTTTCGAGGTAGGGTCTCACTCTAGCTCAGGCTCCTACCTCTGCCTCCTGAGTGCTGGGATTAAAGACGTACACCACCACTCCCGGCTTCTTTCTTTTTTAAAAATGTTTTGTTTATTAATGAACTCCAGGTGCATGTGCTACTTTGTGCATCTGGCTTTTGGTACAGGAATTTTGGGTTCTTTGTACACCAATGCGCCGATAATTTGGCATGTTCCTGGATTCTTGTCCTATGAATTTGAAGAATGAAATCCTCAGAACAGAGGATAAGGTTCAGAAAGATTTTATTGTAGCTTAAAGCTTTAGGAGGATGAAGAGAAGGGGACTTTAAGCCTAGAACATCAGAGAAGGGAGAAAGGTGGAACTCTTGCCCAAGGAGGCAAGAGGGGGTTTGAGAAGCCCACCTCGAATCTGAGATCTGGGTTTTTGGGGTTGGTTTGTTTTGGTTTTTTTGTTTGTTTGTTTTCAAAGTAGGGTCTCAGTGTAGGTAATGCTGACCTGAAATTCACTCTGTAGTCTCAGAATGGCCTTGAACTCATGGCAATCCTCCTACCTCTGCCTCCTGAGTGCTGGGATTAAAGGCCTGCGCCACCACACCCAGCTTTGGGTTTCTTATGGGCAGTGGCTACATGAGGAAGACCAGGTCAGCAGGTTGCTCTGGACAAAGACCAGGTTTTACAGCTTTGCTAGTAATCTTAGGTAAGAATCAGAGTTTCTGTCCTCTAGGAAGGGTGCAAGCTTAATCTAGAGATCTTACTTGGAGGGTGTAACACCCAGGTTTCTGAAAGCTTAGTGACATTTCCTGCTTTTAGTCAAGGAATAAAAATACCATTCACTTTTGAGGTTATGTTACCCTGACTGCCTGTCTTCAGCAATACAGTCTTACCATCTAGTTCTGGTGGGCAAGCAAGAGCTTTGGCAATGGCCTATACTGTTTTGGGGGCATCAGGGGCCTCCCTGGCCAACTTCTTACTGGTATCCTATCCCCAGGATTGAAATTGTTTGTTTGTTTGTTTGTTTGTTTGTTTGTTTGTTTGTTTTTTTGGTTTTGCAAGGTAGGGTCTCACTCTGGTCCAGGCTGACCTGGAATTAACTATGTAGTCTCAGGGTGACCTCAAACTCTCAGCGATCCTCCTACCTCTGCCTCCTGAGTGCTGGGATTAAAGGCGTGCGCCACCACGCCCGGCTCTTGAAATTTTTCTAATAGCAATCTGGGTACATTATCTACCTTCACAAGATACTTATGCCCAACTCTCTCTTTGGTTTTTGTTGTTGTTTTTGTTTATTTTTATTTTGAGGTAGGGTCTCATTCTAGTCCAGGCTAGACTGAAACTCATTCTGTAGTCCCAGGTTGGTCTCAAACTCACAGTCATCCTCCTACCTCTGCCTCCCAAATTCTGGGATTAAAGGCATGCACACCACACCCCACAAACTTTCTGGGGTTTTTTTGTTGTTTGTTTTTTTGGTTTTTTGGTTTTCTGAGGTAGGGTCTCACTCTAGCTCAGGTTGACCTGGATGGAATTCACTAAGTAGTCTCAGGGTGGCCTCAAACTCTTGGCAATCCTCCTACCTCTGCCTCCCGAGTGCTGGGATTAAAGGCGTGCACCACCACACCCAGTTTCAGGGATCATTTTAGAAATGTTCGTTCCTAAAGCAGTTTTTGTGACTGTAGAGTACTGGAAACCATAAGGAGGAGGCGCAACATTCTCTCCTGAGTGTGAAATCGGCTCTTGGTTTTGCTTTGTACAACTGCCACTTGCTATTGATGATCGTTTTTGCTCTCCTTCGGGTTAGCTGGAGGGAAAGGACGCAGTCTGAATGGCAGAGGAAAAACAGAAACAAAAATGGAATAGTGGGGGGCTGGAGAAATGGCTTAGTGGTTAAGGCATTTGCCTGCAAAGCCAAAGGATCCCGGTTCGATTCTCCAGGACCCACATAAGCCAGATGTGTGAGGGGCACATGCATCTGGAGTTTGTTTGCAGTGGCTAGAGGCCCTGGCATGCCCATTCTCTCTCTGTCTGCCTCTCTTCTCTCTCTCTCTCTCTGCTTGCAAATAAATAAATTTTAAAAAGTTAAAAATATTTAAAAAAATGGAATAGTGGGGGGAGGAGAGGGAAATACCATGCACTTTTTGTATGTAAGTATAGAAGTTGTCAATAAAAAAAATATTATTTAAAAAAAATGGAATAGCTTAGAATGTCAAGACCCTATGCAGGACATAAGGATTTTGTTCCTCTGACCAGAAGGAAATAGCTTTTCCCATGATGAGCCTAAATAAAAGTTTTGACACCTTCACTTTTTTTTTTTTTTTTTTTTTTTTAAATGTTTTATTATTTATTTATTTGAGAGAGAGAAATACAGAAATAGGCAGGCAGAGAGAGAAAGAATGGGAGCACCAGGGCCTCCAGCCACTGCAAACGAACTCCAAATGCGTGTGCCCCCTTGTGCATCTGGCTTACGTGGGTCCTGGAGAATCGAGCTTCGAACCGGGGTCCTTAGGCTTCACAGGCAAGCGTTTAACCACTAAGCCATCTCTCCAGCCCCACTTTCCTTTTTTTCATAGTGTATTTTATTTATTTATTTTGGTTTTCCAAGGTAGGATTTCACTCTAATTCAGGCTGATCTGGAATTCACTATGTAGTTAGTCTCAGGGTGGCCTTGAACTCTTGGTGGCCTCCTACCTCTGCCTCCCAAGTGCTGGGATTAAAGGCATATGCCATCACGCCCGGCTTCATAGTGTATTTTATTATTATTATTATTATTATTTTTTTTTTTTTTTTTTGGTTTTTTGAGGTAGGGTTTCACTCTGGTCCAGGCTGACCTGGAATTAACTATGTAGTCTCAGGGTGGCCTCGAACTCTCAACAATCCTCCTACCTCTACCTCCCGAGTGCTGGGATTAAAGGCATGCACCACCACGCCTGGCTTTCATAGTGTATTTTAAATCCTTGGAGGGGAAATCCTGATGTTTTTCTGCTCACTGTTACCAGGGATACAGGAGGTGGGGCCTCCAAACCTTTTAATGCTTGTCTGGCTGTTTGCCATGTCCTATGGGTTTGATTGGGGATCACAGCACTCAGGATAGGGGTCTTTCCTGCAGGCAGTGTGCCAGGGCTGCGGCCAGCAGAGGCTGGAGAGTTCACCAGACGAGCATTTGCCCACGGTAAGCTGAGCTTGACAGAGGTGGAAGGTCTGGCAGATCTAATCCACGCAGAAACTGAGGCACAGCGGCGGCAGGCCCTGAGGCAGCTGGATGGAGAGCTGGGACAACTGTGCCGTGGCTGGGCTGAGACCCTTACCAAGGCAAGACTACAATTGCCCATCTCCCATATGAACCCCCCACTCATCCATCATCCATTCCAAACATGAAGGCTCTCCACCATTGAGATGCCAGTCTGCTTCCTTAGGTCATCCAGACTTGGCCATATCCATGGGTAGGGATATGGATTCCTGGAGGCTCACATCACCCACCTTTCCCCTCCTCTCCAGGCTCTGGCCCATTTGGAGGCCTATATTGACTTTGGTGAGGATGACAACTTGGAAGAGGATGTCCTGGATCGAGGTGGGTTGGCCTGGAGGCAGGAAGGTTCCTGGGAGCTGGCATCTCAGCCCCCACAGACTCTTCTGATTCCCTCTCCTCTGCCTGTCTTGCTCCACCCACAGTGGACAGCCAAGTGCAGGATTTGGAGGTGGCACTCAGGACACATCTGAGAGATGCCCGGAGGGGGCAGAGGCTCCGCTCAGGGGCGCATGTTGTGATCACTGGACCTCCAAATGCTGGCAAGAGCAGCCTGGTGAACCTGCTCAGTATGTGGGAGCTGGTCAGTGGGCATGGCCTAGTGTTGGGGAATGGGCCAAGTGGATGGTGTCTGGTGCTGAACCAGCATCGGCAGGCCCTAGTGCTGGGGTGGGGCTGTCAGCTGGGAACCTACACAGTTCAAGTCTGAGAAACTGTCCATCCAGGGGGGTGAGTCTGGAAGTGGAGCTCTCTTGCTCCCACCCTGCTGACCTTTCTCTTGCTCTCCCTCCCCTCCAGGCCGGAAGCCTGTGTCCATTGTGTCTCCAGAGCCAGGGACCACTCGTGATGTGCTGGAGACCCCTGTGGACCTGGCCGGCTTCCCTGTATTGCTGAGTGACACAGCAGGATTGCGGGAAGGTGTGGGGCTAGTGGAGCAGGAAGGTGTTCGGCGAGCTCGTGAAAGGTGAGCAAACTGTCTGGGGAACAAGGAAACAGGACCTTCCTCTACCTTTCCCCCTGTTGCATTGATTTTTCACGCTTTCTGTGTCAGAAAAAAGGTGCTAAGATCACTGGTTGGGGAGCATGAATGGCCATGCCCTCAGCTGGGCTCCTTCCCTGTGTCCTGCCCACTGTGTTCTACATTACCTTCTCACTTGGCCACACCCTGTCACATTTCTACCTACTGTACCATACTTCGTCCTTAGGCCACAGCCCATAGAGCTCTGTCATGTACTCATATACTATATTCCCTTAGTTATGCCTGACTCATCATGCTAAGCCATGCCCACTGCCAGCTCTGTGCCATGCTCCTAGGCTGGGTTATGCCCCTTTCTTTATGCCATGCCCTTTCTGCTCTGCCCCACTGTACTCTACCAAGCTTTGTCTAACAGCTCCTAAATTTGGCCACACCCAGGCCGTATAATCTATTGCTTCTCTCTGCACCCCCAGGTTGGAGCATGCTGACATCATTCTGGCTATGCTAGATGCCTCGAACCTGGCCTCTCCCTCCAGCTGCAACTTCCTAGATACTGTGGTGGCCCCACTAGGAGCCCAGAAACCTGATGGCAGCCACCAGCGCCTCTTGCTAGTGCTGAACAAATGTGACTTGCTGCCGCCTGAGGGTCTAGACAGGGATCCTGCCCTGCCCCCCTACTTGCTGCTGTCCTGCCTGACGGGAGATGGACTGGATGGCCTCTTAGAGGGACTGAAGAGGGAGCTGGCTGCAGTGTGAGTCACCGCCAGCTTTGGGCACATACCTGTTCACTGGCCTCAGTTCTGTATCTTCAAAATGGGTTCAAAAGGTGTCTGGCTACAAAGTTTGATGGAGACCATGGTTCTTGTCTCTGGCAGGTGCGGGAACCCATCCACAGACCCACCACTGCTGACTCGAGCAAGGCACCAGCATCATCTTCAGGGCTGTCTGGATGCCCTTGGCCACTACAAGCCCAGTACAGACCTGGCCCTGGCTGCCGAGGCATTGCGTGTGGCCCGAAGGCACCTGAACTACCTCATAGGTGGAGGAGGCACCGAGGAGCTGCTCGATGTCATCTTCAGGGACTTCTGTGTGGGCAAGTGAAGGGGAGTCTGAGGACAGCCCAGGCCCCATGGGACTCTCACATAGAGGAAAAGAACTTGATCCAAAGTGATGGAGCCAAGAAGCTGCCTGTGGGAGTCCTGAGAGTCCTGTGGGGACTGGCTGGGGACTCCAGCCTTTGGGCAGGCTGGAGATGTGAGTGCAGGGATAATTTGGGGTTTTTATTGTTGCTGTTTTCCTGCTGTGCTGTGATAGAACCTAGGACCTCCATGTGCTAAGCAATGGATCTACAGCTAAGCTAGGTCCCCAGCCCTTATTGGGGATTCTAGGCTAGGCAGGGCTCTACCATGGAACCACACTCCCCAGGCTGTTTTAATTTATTTTGCAAATGCCAAAGAAGTGTGAAAAACTCCAGTATCCCAGCAATGTTTGCACAGGAGAGCCTGCCTTACTGCCTCTTGTAGGTAATGGCTTAACACAAACATTTCTAGAACATTTTTTGTGTTTACATCTTAGGACTGCATATGTGTGGTAGTTTGAATGGATGTTCCCCAATAGATTCGGGAGTTTTATTTAAGCTTGTAACTTGGCTTGAGGAGGTGTCACTGTGGGCAGATCCTAGGGTCCACCCTAAGGTGTGTTAAGAGGTGGATCTAGATGCCTATGGTAAGCAGAGAGCAGTTCTGCCTGGGGTTCCTGGAGTGTGCTTGCTTATTGTGCTGGTGGTGATATTTCTATCTGTGTGGACCTGTGTAAGTCTTCTGCCATTATGGAACTTCCCCTGTATCTGTAAACTTCAAAAAATCCTGTTCCTCCCATAAACTCTGCTTTGTTCGGAAGTTCATCCCGGCAATGTGAAAATGATCATGATAATATGTCAAGAAAATTAGATTTAAAAAACTTTTTCTGGGGCTGGAGAGCTGGCTTAGCGGTTAAGGTGTCTGCCTGTGAAGCTTGAGAACACCCCTTTGAATCTCCAGGTCCCGCATTTAGCCAGACGCAAAATGACACAAGCATGCACACAAAGAGGCACACACGTCTGGAGTTTGTTCTCAGCGGCTTAAAGGCTGCTGGTGTGCCCATTCTCTCTCTCTCTTTGTCTCTCTCAAATAAAAAAAAAAACTTTCTGAAGCTAGGCATGGTGGCTCATGTGTATGATCATAGCACTTGGACTGAGATAGGAGGATCACTATTGGTTTGAGACCAGTTTGGGCTACAGAGTGAGTTCTAAGTCAGCCTGGACTAGACTCAGACCCTGCTTCAAAAACAAACAAAAATTTTGGAAGACTTTAATCCCTTGGGAAGCAGAGGCAGGAGGATCACCATGAGTTCAAAGCCACCCTGAAACTACATAGTGAATTCCAGGTCAGCCGGGACTAGAGTTAAACTCTACCTCAAAAAAAAAAAATTTTTTTTTTTTTAAATGTTTTCTCCGGGTATGGTGGCACACGCCTTTAATCCCAGCACTAGGGAGGCAGAGGTAGGAGGATTGCTGTGAGTTTGAGGATATCCTGAGACAACAGTGAATTCCAGGTCAGCCTACCTCGGAAACAAACAAACAGACAAAATGTTGTTTTCAGACAGGTTCTCATGTAACTAAAGTTGGCCTCAAACTCACTATAACCCTGGCTCACTTTGAACTCGATCCTCTTGCCTGGACCTCTCCAGTGCTGGAATGACAGACATACACCACCACACCTGGCCTCACTGAATACTTATAAAAGCCTAGTGCTGAGGCATTTTGTCCCAAGTTTTTTTTTTTTTTTTTTTTTGGGGGTGAGGTAGGTTTCTCACTCTGGCCCAAAAATTCACTCTGTACCAGTCTGGCCTCAAACTCAACATGATCCTCCTACCTCAGCCTCCTGAGTGCTGGAATTTATAGGAGTGAGCCATCAAGCCCTGCTTGGTCCAGTTTTACAGATTAGGAAACAGGTTTAGGGAAATAGTGGCACCCCAACTTTGTGACTTGAACTCATATCTGTGGACTCCCCATTGAGTCTTACCAGGGGCCTCCTGTGTGACAGGGACAGTGTGCTGCAGAATAGCAGACCTGAGTCTTGCCCTTATGAGTCAGGTTTGATGGGATTGTGACATTTGCTATGAGGAGACATGACCTGATCAGGAACATAAGGGTATGTCGCCCTACAGAGGTAGCATTTGTGCTGTGTTCTGATTTCAGGAGGAAGCCTGATGGGAAAGTGGGGGAAGGATCCCAAGCAGAAGACATGGCCCGTACAAAGGTCCTGTGATTAGAGCATAGTTGTTCAAGGAACTGTTAATGTAAAAGGGCCAGAAATCCTGGAAAGCCTGATGAAACGATGAGTGACCAGCAGAGAGCGCCCTGCCCCAACAGTCAGCTGTCCTCCAGGCTGCCCACTAAGCTTTCTGTGGTCATCACAGCACTTGGGAGACTGAGGCAGAAAGATCCAGAGTCCAGAGTAAAATAAGCAAAACTGGGAGGGTTGGAAGGCTCCCAGAAGGGGTGTGTGATGCTTCAGCCTGGGTGGGACCCAGGAGGCTATAAGCCCTTCCACCCAACACTATCCTGCTGAGCCTGGGTCCTGTCACACAGCTGGATGGAGGTCTTTGGCTAAGGTCTCTTTTTTCCGAGAAGAGTGTGAGGTATTTGTGGGAAGCAGCCATAGGGGTTATTTATAGAAGGTGCAGGAAATCCCCAAAGAGTCAAGGCCTCACCCATAGGAGATGGCCTGGTCTCAGGGTCAAACATCTGCCAATAGCTCCCTGCTGGGCACTCAGCCCCCTTCTGGCTGAGGATCACCAGCCAGGACAGGAGGAGTTTCAGCAGAGGGAGGGATGTGGCTGGAGGACAAAGGCAAAGCAATAACCGTACACATAGGGCATCAGAGAAGGCTGTTTGGGGGGAGTCTAAATAGGCATTCTACCCATGTTGAGCCACTCTCAGCACTCACTGGGTTCAAGCCTTGTGCTTCTGAACTAAGTTTCCAGCCCTTCACTGGGGATTCTAAGTAGTTTTTCAATTAATTTTCCAAATGCTGGGCCTTGAGAAGTTGTCAGGCAAGAAGAAAGATATTCTAGTCAGGTGTGGTGGTGCATACTTGTAATCCTAGCACCCTGGAGGCTGAAGCAGGAAGATCATGAGTGGGAGGCCAGCTTAAGCTACATAGTGAGACCTATCTCAAAAAAAAGAAGAAAAAAAGTGAGGGCTAGAAAGATGGCTTGGCCATGGAGGCATTTGCCTGCGAAGCCTAAGGACCCAGGTTCAACTTCCCAGAACCCACATAAACTAGCTGCACAAGGTAATGCATACACACAAGTGGCACATGTACACAAGGTGGTGCACGTGGTCTGGAGTTCATTTGCAGTTGCTAAGGCCTTGGTGTACCAATTTTCTCTCTCCTCTGTCTTGCTCTTTTTTTTTTTTTTTTTTTTTTTTTGAGGTAGGGTCTCACTCTGGTCCAGGCTGACCTGGAATTAACTCTGTAGTCTCAGGGTGGCCTCGAACTCACAGTGATCCTCCTACCTCTGCCTCCCAAGTGCTGGGATTAAAGGCGTGCGCCACCACGCCCGGCTCTGCTCTTTCTTTTATAAAAAAAAAGTGAGCAAGTGATTGAGTGTTGCCCATCTTAATTAAGGTTTGAGCATTCTTCAGTCAGATGATTAAGTAGCCAGGAAACACAGAGGCAAGGGCTGCACACAAAGGAACTGAGGAATTGTGTTCCAGGGTAATGGGGAGCCATATAAAGAGTGTGAGAGAGCCTGGTGTGGTGGCGCACGCCTTTAATCCCAGCACTCGGAAGGCAGAGGTAGGAGGATCGCCAAGAGTTAGAGGCCACCCTGAGACTACATAGTGAATTCCAGGTTAGTCTGAGCTACAGTGATACCTTACCTTGAAAACCAAAAAGAAAAAAAAAAAAAGAATGTGAGGAGCAGGAGAGGGACTTGGTCAGATTCTGTGAAGGATATCTCTGAGGACCAGCACAAGAGCATAGTAGAGACAAGAATGGAGTCAGAACTGGGTCATGGGATCTGCAAAAAACAATGGTATATTCTGGAATGTTTTGGATGACAGTCACCCCTGAAGGGCTAGAGACTTGCACATATATCTGCATAGTTTAAGATGATTTTACAACTGTTATTTTTTGTTTGTTTTTTTTCAAGGTAGGGTCTTACTCTAGCCCAGGCTGACCTGGAACTCACTATGAAGTCCCAGGTTGGCCTCAAATTCATATCGCTCCCACCTCTGCCTCCAGAATGCTGGGATTAAAAGCATGCGCCACCACGACTGGTCACAACTATTATTTTTGTTTGAGATGGGGAGGGGAGGGGTCTCACTGTGTTGCCCAGGCAGGCCTTAATGTCTGGGCTCAATTGATTGGCCTGCTTCAGCCTCCCAATCAGCTGGGATTAAAGGTTTGTGACACCATGTTTGGTTTTACCATTTGTACCCATGTCTTGGGTGTAAAAATATAGACTGAGATTAAACAAGATTCACTCAGGACCCGCAATCAGGACTTTTGTAGTCACTGGAGATGGACAGCCTCAGCATCTTCCTCAGGACCCTAGGCAGTGGGGGCTCTAAGGCTCGGGGTCAGAATCATCCCCCCCATTTCCTTGGGGCCTCCAGCCCAGAGTGTCTGGGCTGCCTGGCTTGGCTGACCCCAGGCTCCGGCTTGGCATAGTCCCAGCCAGAGTGTTTCCTGAGTGAGCCCGCTGTTTCCTTATCCAGGAAATATCACTCCTTTGTCCCTGCAGACCAGCCTGCCCAAGCTAGGAGCTGCCAGCCGGGCTCCCTCCCATGATTCATCTCCTCCTCCTTGGCTGGGAGGGAACAGTGGCCCTGGGGGGGAGCAAGCACATTCTAGACTACAATTTAGAGACTTTTCCCTCGACAGCTCTTGGCTTTGTTTCCTAGAGCTCTTGTTAGGAACAAAATCTCAGGAATGGGGTTGTTGAGTTAAAGAATTTGTGTATCAGCCAGGTGTGGTGGTGCACACTTTTAATCCCACCACTTGGGATCCAGAGGTAGGACGATCACTGTGAGTTCGAGGCTATCCTGAGACTACAGAGTGAATTCCAGGTCAGCCTGGGCTACAGTGAAACCTTATCTCAAAAACAAACAAACAAACAAACAAAAAAAGAATTTGTATCATTAATTTGTTTTCCTCTTGAAGCAGACTCACAATGTAGACCAGGCTGGCTGTTCTTGCACTTGTACTCCTTCTGCCTCAGTCTATACCACCATACCTGGCTATACTTTTATTACTTATCACCAAAATTCATTTCTAGAAGGACCTTGTTATAATTTGCTTCTCTACACGGGAAATGCTCTTGTTGGAAAATGCTCTTTTCCATACATCATCAGTAGTAGGTGTTACAGTTCTTTGTGTATGTATATGTGAGCTTTGCCTCCAGCTGCTGTAAACGAACCCCAGACACATATGCCACCTTGTGCATATATGGCTTAAATGGGTCCCGGAGAATCAAACCTGGGTCCTTTGGCTTTGCAGGCAAGTGCCATAACTGCTAAGTCATCTCTCTAACCTGTAAGCTTTTTATTTATTTATATTTTTTAAATATTTCATTTTTTATATTTATTTGAAGTGGGGGAAAGAGGTGCAGATAGGGAGAGAATGAACAAGCCAGGGCCTCTAGTACAGCAAAGGAACTCCAGACACATGTGCCATCTTGTGCATCTGGCTTACATGGGTACTGAGAAATTCAACCTGGGTCCTTAGGCTTGGCAGGCAAGCGCCTTAACTGCTAAGCTGTCTTTCCAGCCCTTTGTGTGTGTGAGCATATGTGCATGTGTGTGTGTGGGGGGGTGTTAATGTGTGTAGTATGGGTAAAATTATTGTCAATACTTCTGAATTCTTTGGAATCAATCTTGGGAAAAGCTACATGCCAAAATCTGCTATTTTAAAAGAAATACTGGGCAGGACATGGTAGCATACACCTTTAATCCTAGCACTCCAGAGGCAGAGGTAGGAGGATCACTGTGAGTTCCACGTCAACCTGAGCCTACACAGTGAATTCCAGGTCAGCCTGGGCTAGAGCAAGACCCTGCCTCAGGAAAAGAGAGAGAGAGAGAAATACTGGGCCAGGTGTGATCCTAGCACTCAGATGTCTGAGGAGAATCAGGAGTTCAAGACAGCCTTGAACTATTAAGTAAAATGAATGAAGGACAACAGGAGGAATAAGTAAAGGAAGAAATAGATAAATAATAGAAACCAAGACTCTAGAGGGTTTATTTTTATTTATTTATTTGAGAGAGAGACAGAGGGAAGGAGGCAAACAGAAAGAGGGTGAGTATGGGCACACCAGGGCCTTCTGCCACTGCAAATAAACTCCAGATAGATGTGCCAATTTGCTCATCTGGCTTTACATGGGTTCTGGGGAAATGAAACTGGGTTGCCAGGCATTAAGGCTTTGCAAGCAAGTGCCTTTAACTGCTGAGCCATCTCTCCAGCCCAACCCTAGAGTTTTTGAAGAGATTTTGCTACATTTGTTAAGTGCCACTAATATCTTTAGGTGCCACAAGTAGGGCTGGGTGTGAAAGCTTCCCTCCAGGGCTTTGGGTAGCCTCGGGCTAACCTTCAACTCTGGACTATGTCCTTGCTGGCATGAGGGTTATGCTAGAAATCCTCAATGGTGTGTGTGGGGTAAGGGGGCTCGAAACCCTTGGGGGGCTTTAAAATCTTAAGGAGAGGCTGGAAAAACGAATGGAGGATCTGGAAACCCTCAAGGGGGGGCCGCTGGGAGCCCTCAGGAGGCTTTAAAACCTTAAGGTAAGCCTGGAAACTCTCTAGGGTGGGGGCTGGAAATGCTCAAGGGAGCTGAAGGCCAATGGCTTCCTGTTCTCACCTCTCTGGTGACTTGCTTAGGAGATAAGGAAGTTACGGGAGGAGGGTGAGGTGGCAGCTATACAGGCTGCAGTGGGACGATGTGGGTGTCTTGGCGCATGTATCCAGGGTGAAGGATGTGAGGGCTAGTGGGTATTGAGCAGAAAGTGTCTGTAGAAAAGCAGAGTGTGATATTGGTGCCATGTCTATGTGATCCTTGTCTGAGGATGTCACCACAGTGTCCCTGCAGAATATCATCACTGACTTTGTGAAGTCACTGCTACAGCTGTGTAAGACGTCATCTTCTGGGGCCCAGAGATCACGGGTACAGTGGGGCAGTGAGAGAGTATTAGAGGGAGCATGCGGGTGGAAGGATGCCCAGTTGTGGATAGTGAGTGTCCAGAGATTCCAGGGTCCTCAGCCACTGGGAAAGGAAAAGAACACAATCATTAGTCACCTGGCCAGTCATAGACACTGGTCCTCAGCAGCAGCCAGATATCCTGAGGACTTCCTTTTCCCACCAGGATCCCTCCTGGTTCTGAAGACCTCACACCTCCTTTGGGGTTCAGCCTCCTTATTAGAACTTGTCTCCTGAATCTCCCTGGGGCAGGATGACAGATTTGTCTGTATTTTATAGAGACTGAGATTCAGAGAGGTCTCAAGGTTCTGGGCCCTAAAGTCTGCCCACCTCTCTTTAGGGGTCCCTGAGACAGAACCTGAAATGAAGTCTCACTATATAGTCCAAGTTCACTCTACCTCAGGCTGACCTGGAATTCACTCTATAGTTGCAGGGTGGCCTGGAACTCACAGTGATCCTCCCACCTCAGCCGCCTGGGAGTGCTGGGATTAAAGGCGTGTGCCATCAGGCCGGACTCTGGTCTCCTTTATCAATGCAGAATTCACCCACAGTTCACCCATATTCACTCTCAATATGGTTTTCCACGGTGTCTGCCCCACTAACACACCCTCCATTTGGGTTCCTCAGTGCCCTAAAAGAAAACCCACGCCTGGAGAGCTGACATTTCGGGTCCCATTCCCGACTTGTCACCCCTCCCACCTCTGCTAAATCTCCCCCCACAAGGACACCAGCCCAGCCAAAGCCCCAACAATTCCAAGAGACTCCCAGGACTTCCGCCCCACCCCCCTTCTTCCCTGCAGGAGCACAGCATCTTGCTGTCTGGAATGCTCTTCCCCCTGGCCTGGCAGAGGTCCCCTTGCAGGGTCAGGAGTTGGTGCTGAGGTTGTTTCCTGGTGGGGGGAGGGGTTGAAGCCAAGATTGACTTCCTCTCCCCCTCCCTTCCTTCCCCAGCTCTTCCCTGGGGCCCCAGTGGCCTCATGTTCCAAGGCTGGCTCAGGTTCCTGCCTGGTTCCTGGCTCTATTTCAAATAGCCTTACATTTTTCACCCACTACTGCCCACCAGCAGGCAAAGGAGGGTCAGTTCTCCCCACTTTTCAAAGCATAGTGGCCTCTGCTGTGTCCCATGTCACTCCCTCCAAACACTCAGATAGAACCTGAGTGTGGCCCAAGTCTGGATTTTGCCCACAGCCCTCTGGTGCCCCCAAAGTTCTTGCTAAGGCCACAAGGCCATTGCTTCATCCACCCATCACTTTCCTGTCCACCCCTGATCATTCCAATCCACTGGCCACCTTACTCAAATTTACCCAGGCACTCACCTGCCCCACAGCCTTTGCATGAGCTGAGCCCTCTGCCAACTATACCTTCCCAGAATTCACTCACATTTCTCCCTCACCCTTTAAGGTCCCTTGTCAAATGTCACTTCCTTCATGACACTGTCCTAGCCTCATGGAAGATTCCAACTTCCTCAAACCTTATTCTTGTGAATATACAGTCAGAAACAGAGGGACACGTTTGTGTCTTTCCACAAAGTCAGAACTTACTGAATAAGAATCAGTTTGGTCAGGGTGTGGTGATGCACACCTTTAATCCCAGCAGTTGGGAGGCAGAGGTAGGAGGATCACCATGAGTTTGAGGCCACCCTAAGACTACATAGTGAATTCCAGGTCAGCCTAAGCTGCAGTGAAACCATACCATACCTCGGAAAAAAAAAAAAAAGGAATCAATTCACAAGCTATGTCAATTTCACTGGCTGCCATTTGCCAAGCCTGATAGGTGTCTGTGTGTTGCCACAGGCTCATTTCTCCCCCATCCTTTTTATTTATTTATTTATTTGTTTGTTTGTTTGTTTATATATGTATGGCGGAGAGAAAGAATGGACATGCCAAGACCTCCAGCCACTGCAAACTAGATGCATGTACCACCTTGTGCATCTGGCTTACATGGGAACTGGGGAATTGAACTTGGGTCCTTAGGCTTCGCCAGCAAGTACCTTAATCACTAAGCCATCTCTCCAGTCCCCCATATTAATTACTGATATTGTCAGGTCACACATTACGCTTCATCCCAGATAGAAGGTCTTAGGAACCACATGCCAGAGCTGTTCAGGTGCCAAAAGGTCAGGTACAGGCCTGGGTGATACACTGTTCAAGGGTCACTGTGGGCAGGAGAAACTACCTGCCAGCTAGGGCCTGGGGCCAGATGCAAGAGCCCCTCACTGTGACAATTTTCCCAGAAAAGGCTTATGAGGAGGGATCCAGTATGACTCATCAGCCTGTGTGCCACCCAGATCTGTCTCTGAACAGCTCTTATCTGGTCCCCACCAGACTTTTCCTTTGTCTGTGTCAACTCTGTGCCTCAGACTTGGTTGGGGTCAGCATCTCTGAACTCTACAGCTTCTTTAACCCTTTCTCAGCCACTATGTAATCTGCTTGTGTCCGCATTACTGGAAAGGGAAGTCAGAGAGTTAATTTTTATGATTAAGATTGCAGCCAGAGCAGGATGTGTTGGCGCAGGTCTTTCTTTATTCCCTGTACTTGGGAGGCAGAAGTAGGAGGATCACTGTAAATTGGTGGCCAGCCTGGGACTACAGAGTGAGTTACAGGTCAGCCTGGGCAATAATGAGACCCTACCTCAGAAAAAGAAATGGGGAAAAAAAGAAAGATTGCAGTCAGATGTTGTGGCATATGCCTATCACCCACCACTCAGGAGGTGGAGGCAGGAGGATCAGGAGTTCAAGGTCATCCTCAGCTATATAGTGAGTTCCAGACCAGCCTGGGCTACAGGAGACCCTGTCTCATTAAGGCAATCACGGCTGGGCGTGGTGGCACACGCCTGTAATCCCAGCACTCAGAGGCAGAGGCCATGAGTTCAAGGCCATCCTGAGACTATATAGTGAATTCCAGGTCAGCCTGGGCTAGAGCGAAACCCTACCTTGAACAAACAAACAAAGGCAATGGCTTCTCGGTCTTTTTGCTAAGATCAAGTGTAGTATCTATTCTTATCAGTTTAATATCTCATACATCCTCTATCTGAAGACAATATCTTAAATAGATTTTTGGAATTAGAAGTTGGAATAGGAGCTTTCTCTGTCCATTCCATGTGTCAACCTGGTTTGCAGTATCTCCAAGAATGGTGCACCCCCTCTGAGGAACTTACTGCTGGTCTAAAGAAAAGATGGACCAAGTATGGTGATGCATGCCTTTAATCCCAGCACTAGAGAGGCAGAAGAAGGAGGATCACTGAGTTCAAGGCCATCCTGAAACTACATAATGAGTTCCTGGTCAGCCTGGGATAGAGTGTGACTCTACCTCAAATAAATTGTAAAAATAAGACAAAAGACTATCTGCCTCTCCTCCTCTCTGTCTCTCTCAAACTAAATAAATAAGAAAAGAGCCAGCCATAGTGGCCCACACCTTTAATCCCAGCACTGGTGGGGTGGAGGGTTGGTGAGCAAGAAGTCAGAGGATCACTTTGAGTTTGAGGCCTGGCTGGGGCTATAGAATGAGTTCCAGGTCACGTTGGCCCAGAGTGAGACAGTACTTGTTTATATATGTATGGCGGAGAGAAAGAATGGACATGCCAAGACCTCCAGCCACTGCAAACTAGATGCATGTACCACCTTGTGCATCTGGCTTACATGGGAACTGGGGAATTGAACTTGGGTCCTTAGGCTTCGCCAGCAAGTACCTTAATCACTAAGCCATCTCTCCAGTCCCCCATATTAATTACTGATATTGTCAGGTCACACATTACGCTTCATCCCAGATAGAAGGTCTTAGGAACCACATGCCAGAGCTGTTCAGGTGCCAAAAGGTCAGGTACAGGCCTGGGTGATACACTGTTCAAGGGTCACTGTGGGCAGGAGAAACTACCTGCCAGCTAGGGCCTGGGGCCAGATGCAAGAGCCCCTCACTTTGACAATTTTCCCAGAAAAGGCTTATGAGGAGGGATCCAGTATGACTCATCAGCCTGTGTGCCACCCAGATCTGTCTCTGAACAGCTCTTATCTGGTCCCCACCAGACTTTTCCTTTGTCTGTGTCAACTCTGTGCCTCAGACTTGGTTGGGGTCAGCATCTCTGAACTCTACAGCTTCTTTAACCCTTTCTCAGCCACTGTGTAATCTGCTTGTGTCCGCATTACTGGAAAGGGAAGTCAGAGAGTTAATTTTTATGATTAAGATTGCAGCCAGAGCAGGATGTGTTGGCGCAGGTCTTTCTTTATTCCCAGTACTTGGGAGGCAGAAGTAGGAGGATCACTGTAAATTGGTGGCCAGCCTGGGACTACAGAGTGAGTTACAGGTCAGCCTGGGCAATAATGAGACCCTACCTCAGAAAAAAAAATGGGGAAAAAAAGAAAGATTGCAGTCAGATGTTGTGGCATATGCCTATCACCCACCACTCAGGAGGTGGAGGCAGGAGGATCAGGAGTTCAAGGTCATCCTCAGCTATATAGTGAGTTCCAGACCAGCCTGGGCTACAGGAGACCCTGTCTCATTAAGGCAATCACGGCTGGGCGTGGTGGCACACGCCTGTAATCCCAGCACTCAGAGGCAGAGGCCATGAGTTCAAGGCCATCCTGAGACTATATAGTGAATTCCAGGTCAGCCTGGGATAGAGCGAAACCCTACCTTGAACAAACAAACAAACAAACAAAGGCAATGGCTTCTCGGTCTTTTTGCTAAGATCAAGTGTAGTATCTATTCTTATCAGTTTAATATCTTATACATCCTCTATCTGAAGACAATATCTTAAATAGATTTTTGGAATTAGAAGTTGGAATAGGAGCTTTCTCTGTCCATTCCATGTGTCAACCTGGTTTGCAGTATCTCCAAGAATGGTGCACCCCCTCTGAGGAACTTACTGCTGGTCTAAAGAAAAGATGGACCAAGTATGGTGATGCATGCCTTTAATCCCAGCACTAGAGAGGCAGAAGAAGGAGGATCACTGAGTTCAAGGCCATCCTGAAACTACATAATGAGTTCCTGGTCAGCCTGGGATAGAGTGTGACTCTACCTCAAATAAATTGTAAAAATAAGACAAAAGACTATCTGCCTCTCCTCCTCTCTGTCTCTCTCAAACTAAATAAATAAGAAAAGAGCCAGCCATAGTGGCCCACACCTTTAATCCCAGCACTGGTGGGGTGGAGGGTTGGTGAGCAAGAAGTCAGAGGATCACTTTGAGTTTGAGGCCTGGCTGGGGCTATAGAATGAGTTCCAGGTCACGTTGGCCCAGAGTGAGACAGTACCACACACACACACAAAAAGAGAGAGTGAGAGAGAGAGAGACAGAGTTTTCCTGACAAGTGCATGAGAATGTCTGGAAGTGTCATTCAGGAGCATGTTAGCTGGATCCAGACTATGCATGACACATTACAGACCTTTCAAACAGCAGAACTGTCTGGGCTATGATAAAATTACAGACACACTGAAAGCAAGAAGGAGGATAAATGACCCCTATGATCTTGCCAACACCAATGGGATCAGATATATCCAGCAACATCGGTGAAGTGGAGGACATAAAGAAGTTATGGAAAGGGCCAAGCATGGTCTTTAATCTCTGCACTCAGGAGACAGAGGTTGGAGGATCACCATAAGTTTGAGGCCAGCCTGGGACTGACAATAGAATGTGTGCCAGCCGGGTGTGGTGGCACACGCCTTTAATCCCAGCACTTGGGAGGCAGAGGTAGGAGGATCACCGTGAGTTCGAGGCCACCCTGAGACTACATAGTTAATTCCAGGTCAGCCTGGGCCAGAGTGAGACCCTACCTCGAAAAACCAAAAAAAAAAAAAAAAAAAAAAAAAAAAAAAAAAAAACCAAAAACAAATAAATAAATAAAAAAGAAAAAAAATAGAGTGAGTGCCAGGTCAGTCTGGGCTAGAGTGAGACCGTATCTGAAAAATAAAATAAATAAAATAAAATAGACTAGTATAATACGACCAATAATTTGTTCTTATCTAAAAGAAACATAGCATCCAGGTATGGTGACACAGGCCTGTTATCCCAGCACTTGGGAGTTAGGGGCAAGAAAATCAGGAGTTCAAGGTCAGCCTGGACTACATGAAACAGAAAGAGGGAGAGACTAAAAGAGAGAAAAAGAAAACACTGGTTTGATTACTAGTAATTATATTTGGATTTGGATTCTTCTTGCTTGACACTTGGAATGTCAGCCTCAGTAATATGTCATGCAAAAGGCAAAACTTGGGGCTGGAGAGATAGCTTAGCAGTTAAGGCACTTGCCTACAAAGCCTAATGACCTGAGTTCAATTCCCCAGTACCCACATAAAGCCAAATGCACAAATTGGTACATATGTCTAGAGTTCATTTGCAATGGCTGAAGGCCATGACATGCCCATTTCTCAGCCCCCTTGAAGATAAATTAATGAATAAAAATGTTTTGCTGGGTGTGGTGGTATATGCCTTTAATCTCAGCATTTGGGAGGCCAAGGTAAGAGGATTGCCGTGAGTTGGAGGCCACCTTGAGACTACATAGTGAATTCCAGGTTATCCTGGGCTAGAACAAAATCCTACCTCAAAACACCAAATATAGGGCTGGAGAGATGGCTTAGTGGTTAAGGCACATGCCAATGAAGCCTAAGGACCCATGTTCAACTCTTCAGATCCCACATAAGCCAGACACACAAGGTGATGCAAGCATGCAAGGTTGTACATGTGCACAAGATAGTACATGTGTCTGGGGTTCAATTGTAGTGGCTGGAGGCCCTGGTCACCAATTTTTTTTCACTCTCTCTCATAAAAAATACAAAAATATAAAAGAGCCAATGGGTGCAATAGTGGCATGTCTGTTATGGGGGAACCAAATGCTCTCTAATTGGACTGGAGGCGTGCTCCATGGGAGGGAATACATCCCTGATACTGAAAACCTACAACAGGGTAGTCATTAGCCCTAGGGTGTAATGTCTGCTGGTTTCTGGCTAAATGTATATCACCAAACTGCCCAGTAAGCACTTCTCTTAATGCCCACATCCATATATTAATGCTACGCTCACTTTTGTTTAGAGAAGCTTCTCTTTTCAGATGGTGTCAACCTTGGGATGACTCAGAAGGCACCATGGTGCTGAGAAGGGACCGAGGAGTGCTCAGCATTGAAACATCTCAAACCCACTTTCCAAGGCTCAGGGTCCATTGCGGAAGAGGGGGTGGAAAGAAGGACTCCTTACAGCGTGCTCCTCCAGACACAAAATGGCCTGGATATCCATGACCTCACAGTGCCTGACACTACCTACAAAAGACCATCATAATAGGAGGAAAAGATGATGA
Organism: Orientallactaga sibirica; assembly: GCA_036365145.1. NCBI lineage: Eukaryota > Metazoa > Chordata > Mammalia > Rodentia > Dipodidae > Orientallactaga > Orientallactaga sibirica. The sequence continues at coordinate 1,781,519 of JAEOAD010002758.1, forward strand.
CATCAAAACAAAAATAGAGACTGATTGAGAGGGGGAGGGGATATGATGGAGAGTGGAGTTTCAAAGGGGAAAGTGGGGGGGAGGGAGGGAAATACCATGGGATGGATATTGTCTACAATTAAGGAAGTTGTCAATACAAATATTTAAAAATTTTAAAAATACAAAATATATATATATATACACACATATACATATATGTATATTTTTTTTTTTTTTTTTTTGGTTTTTCAAGGTAGGGTCTCACTCTGGTCCAGGCTGACCTGGAATTAGCTATGTAGTCTCAGGGTGGCCTCGAACTCATGGCAATCCTCCTACCTCTGCCTCCCGAGTGCTGGGATCAAAGGCGTGCACCACCACGCCCGGCTTATGTATACATATTTTTAAGCAAAATTTGTGATTATCCTCACTGCAGGCTGGGCTCCAGCTCTCAGGAACCATGGGTGGATTGAGACCAGGCTGGGGTTGACTGAGATTACTCTGTGTTACAGAGAATATCAGCTCTCAGGCTAGGCTGAGCCTAGAATGACTCCATTTTATAAAGCAAGAGCCTTGACCTATGCTTCTCCATTTTGAGTCTAAATCTTGCTTACACAAGTAAAAAGTCACCACATGCTAGCACAACAAGAGGCACCCACTGATCAATAAATTATTTCATGCCAATAAATTACACCTTCAAATTACATCAAATCATCATAGGAGAAACACGAGACACAAGAGACTGGACTGGACTGGATGGCTCAGTGGTGAAGGCTCTCTCTCTCTCTCTCTCTCTCTCTCTCAGTCCCCTCCCCATGCAAATAAATATAATAATAAAAGTATTTAGCTGGGCATGGTGGCTCATGCCTATTATCCCATCACTTGAGGCTGAGGTAGGAGGATCACGTGTAAGTTCAAGGCCAGCCTGGGACACATAGTGAGTTTCAGGTCAGCCTGGACTAGAGTGAGACCCTGCTAAAAAACATTTTCTAAAAAACAATAATGTGAAGAGTAACTGAGGAAGATGCCAGACATTAATCTCTAGCCTCTACATGTACATATGTGTACCCAACACATATGATGAACACATGCACACACTGAAAAATGTGGATGTTGAAAAAAAATTAATTGGATACAGAGCTGGGTACGGTGGCACACACACACACACACACACCTGTCATTCCAGGCTGAGGCAGTAGGATCATGAGTTTGAGATCAGCCTCAACGAAATAGCAAGATACACACACACACATACACACACACAAAATGTTGAGGTTGTGGCTCAGTGGTAGAGCACTTGCCTAGCATACATATGTAAGGTCCTGGGTTTGATTCCCCAACACTGAAAAAAAAAAAAAAAAAAAAGTAGCCGGGCGTGGTGGCGCACGCCTTTAATCCCAGCACTCGGGAGGCAGAGGTAGGAGGATCGCCGTGAGTTCGAGGCTACCCTGAGACTACATAGTTAATTCCAGGTCAGCCTGGACCAGAGTGAGACCCTACCTCAAAAAACCAAAAAAAAAAAAAAAAAAGTAAGGAAAAAGGCTAAAAGAAGATGTTGACATTTGAAGGTGAGTGAGTGAGAGGCTCCAGTTGCTGCTCAGGCCCATGGGGCATTCCACCCTCCCAGGTTCACTTTCCTAGGGGAAGGCCAGCTGGCCAGAGGCCCTTCCTGGCACCCTGAAGGCAGACACAGGAGGGCCCAGACCTAAGTGCTGCATTGTTTTCTCAGCAGGGGACGTCATTTGGGGTAAACAATGTCAAGAGCTTCCCTAATTCTCAGCCACAGTGGACAGTGCTGGGCTGGGAGCCCAGCCCTGTGTATGACCCTGGCTGGAGCCTCAGTTTCCTCCTCTCAGAAATGGGGATAATAATAGAACCTCTTTCCTTGCCATGATGACTCTTAGCCAAGACAGAGGGAGGAAAAACATGTTTGCTTGGGAGAGGGAAAGCCTTACTCCCCCCCCCCCATACTTATCTTTTTTTTTTTTTTTTTTTTTTTTTTTTTTTTTTTTTTTTTTTTGGTTTTCCAAGGTAGGGTCTCACTTCTCTAGCTCAGGCTGACCTGGAATTCACTATGTAATCTCAGGGTGGCCTTGAACTCTTGGCAATCCTCCTATCTCTACCTCCCAAGTGCTGGGATTAAAGGCACGTGCCACCATGCCCAGCTTTCTCTTTCTTTCTTTTTTTCTTCCTTTCTTCCTTAAGTTTTGTTTTTTTTTTTAATTTTTGATTTATTTTTATTTGAGACAGAGAAAGAGAAAGGGAGAGAAAGAGAACAGGCACACCAGGGCTTCTAACCACTGCAAACAAACTCGTGCATCTGGCTTACATGGGACCTGGAGAATCAAACCTGGGTCCTTAGGCTTCACAGGCAAGCACCTTAACAGCTAAGCATTTCTCCAGCCTCCCCCCTTTTTTTGAAGCAGGGTCTCACTCTAGCCCAGGCTGACGTGGAATGCACTATGTAATCTCAGGATGGCCTCAAGTTCTCAGTGATCCTCCTACCTCTGCCTCCCAAGTGCTGGGATTAAAGGCATGTGCCACTATGCCCAACTTCATTTCTTTTCTTTTCTTTTCTTTCCTTTTCTTTCCTTTCTTTTCCTTTCCTTTCCTTTCTTTTCTTTTCCTTTTTCCTTTCTTTTCTTCTCTCTCTCTCTCTTTTTGTTGTTTTTTCAAGATAGGGTCTCGCTCTATCCCAGGCTGACCTGGAATTCACTATGTAGTCTCAGGGTGGCCTCAAACTCATGGCAACCCTCCTACCACTGCCTCCCATGTGCTGGGATTAAAGGCGTGTGCCACCACATCTGGACTTTCTTTTTCTTTTTAAGACAAGGTCTTGCTCTGAGTACTCCTGAGTACTGAGATGACAGGTATATGTCATCACACCATCTCCTCCTAATGGTCTTCCCTTCTTGCTTCCCGCCCTGCAGGCTCTGAGGTAGCTGAGGAATTTTCCTCCTCAGGATGAGCCATCCAAAACAAAGGGGGTTGAGGGCCACTCAGAGAGCGGGTGAATGCTCCATCAGAAGGGATATGCAAGAAGAGATACAGTATTCCAGCACTGGGAGGTAGAAGAGGAGGAGCTCAAGTTTGAGGCCAGCCTGGGTTACACAAATGAGACCTTATCTCAAAAAAAAAAAAAAAAAAGCTGGGCATGGTGGTGCACGCCTTTAATCCCAGTACTTGGGAGACAGAGATAAGAGGATCGTCCTGAGTTCAAGGCCACCCTGAGACTACACAGTGAATTTCAGGTCAGCCTGAGCTAGAATGAAACCCTGCCCCAAAAACAAACAAACAAACAAACAAACAATCCCTCAGACCCCTCTGATGCCCAGGCTGGCCTTGAACTTATAATTTTCTTGCCTCAGCCTCCTTAGTGCTGGAATGATGGCCTGCATGGAACACAGATTTCTGACCCCTGGCACCATTAAGCAGGTGATGTGGTCCTGAATGGGAATAATCAGGTCCCCAGAGGGGGCACAGGGTTTCGGGCAGTGGCTTGAGTCACCTTCCCTATGACACACACACACAGTGTCTCCACCAGAGACAAGGTGAAGGGCACAGGCCGGGAACCGAACATATGCCAGATGCCCTCAGCAAGCTCCATGGAGGTTCCTGACTCCTTGGTCTGTTTGTTGTGGACACTTTAAAGTTGGCAAAGCATTTTCACACCCTTCCTCCCATTCATAGACTGAGACAGGATCTTTCCCTGTGGCCCAGGCTGATCTGCAGCTCTAGACCCTCCTTTCTCAACCTTACTGGTGCTAGGATTGCAGGCATGCACCACCACACCTGACTGAGATGTCCACTTTTGTAATGTTAAAGCATGAGGCTCAGGGCCTGGGGAAATGGATGGCTCAGTTCATCAGTTCTGAGTTAAATCCCCAGAACCCATGTAAAAATGTTTGGCCTGGGAAGCTGGGGAGATTTCTCAGTGGTTAAAGGTACTTGCTGTACAAGCCTGCTGACAGGACTTTGGATCCCCAGTACTAATATAAAGTCAGAATGCAAAATGGTACATGGCTCTGTAACCCCAACAAGCCTATGGAAATGGGAAACATACTCAGTAGAGTCCTGAAGCTTGCAAACCAGTAAGTCTGGCCTTCCCAGTGGCAAACAAGAAGGCAGAAGAGAAGACCAACATCCTAACGCTGTCCTCTGACCTCTATAAGCACTATGGTACACACACACACACACACACACACACACACACACACACACAAATAAAAACTAAAATTTTAAACAATCTTCACCCTGGTGGTGTATCCCTGCAATCCCAGTGCTGAGGAGGCAGAGACAGGAGGATCTCTGGAGCTAACTAGCTAGCTAGTCTAGTGGATTAGTGAGCTCTAGGCCAATAGGCCAATGAGAGAACCTTTCAAAAAGAGGACAGTGTTCCTGGGTGATACCTGAGGTTGTCTTCTGGTCTCCACAAGTATATGCGCACAAATGCATGTGTGCCCATACACATGTGAACATGGATACACACATACAACACAAACAGAAAACATGGGGTTCAGTGGTCATTTGTTGTTGTTTTTGAGGTAGGGTCTCACTTTAGCCCAGGCTAACCTGGAACTATGTAGCCCCAGGCTGGCCTCAAACTCACAGTGATCCTCTTATCTCAGCCTCCCAAGTGCTGGGATTAAAGGCATGCGCCACCATGCTTGGCTTCAGTGGTCATTTTTGGTGGCCACTGTTCTCACTTTCTCCTCTTACCTTTCCTCACCTAGTCCAGCCTTTGCACAGGCTGTTCTTGCTGTATAGGAGACGTTGTTCCCTAAGGCTGGCTCCAACCAACCCCTCCTCTAGCTCAGGGGTTTCCCCACCCCCAAAGCCCTTGCCTTTATGGAGTGTGATCACCCAGGTTCATGTCTCAGCCCTGCCAAGTCCTGGTATAGAGCAGGTACTTCATTAAGGAGGCAACCACTGTGAGCTCCACCTCCCTCCACCCCTGAAACATAGCCACTCCAGTCTGCCTTACCTGGGTGGGACTGCAGGGTTGACTACAGGAGGCCGCTGGGATTCTAAGATCCTCTTCTTGAATTCCTCCAGGCCAGCGGGATCTGTGGGAAGAATGAGGGCTCATATTTGGTTGTCTGCCCTGGGCTAGTGGCCCTGGAGAGCAGGCTGGAGTGGGGTACAAGGTGGAAAGGACCTTCTGCCCCACTTCATGACCCTTCCCTCTGTCACTCACCAATGGGCTGCGGGAAGGGGGCAGGGCCTATATGTCTTGGTAGGGCCATCGGCTGTGACTGTGGAAAGAAGGGTGAAACAAAGGTGACAGGAGCCAATCTGGTGGGAAGATCTTTCCCCTCTGTGCTTATTAAAATAAATATACTAAGCCAGGTGTGGTGGCACATCCCTTTAATCCCAGCACTTGGGAGGCAGAGGTGGGAGAACTGCCATGAATTCAAGGCCACCCTGAGACTACATAGTGAACTCCAGGTCAGCCTGGACTACAGCAAAACCTTACCTTGAAAAGAAAAAAAAAAGGGGGAAAAATATATAAAGGAAACTATATCTTTTTGTTTTTTGTTTTTTTCTTTGGAGAAAGACACAGAGAGAGGGAGAGGAAGACAGTTAGAGATGGGCACACCAGCAGCCTCTCAGCTGCTGCGAATAAAATCCAAATGCATGTGCCCCCTTATGGTCAAGTGCAGCATTGCACCCTGGCATCACTTTGTATCTGGCTAAATGTGGGACCTGGAGATTGGAACAGGTGTTCTTAGGCTTAGGAGGCAGGCGCCTTCACCGCTAAGCCATCTCTCCAGCCCTGGTTTCTTTTTTTGAGATAGGGTCTCACTCTAGCTCAGGCTGACCTGGAATTTACTATGTAGTCTCAGGGTGGCCTTGAACTCAGGGTGATCCTCCCAACTCTGCCTCCCCGAGTGCTGGGCTTAAAGGTGTGCACCATCACGCCCGGCTGGAAACATCTTAACCCAAAACAACCATAGACCCCACAGTGACCAGAAGTCATTGGAGCCTGACTCAAACATGAGCTCATTGTCCACAACACTTGCTGCAGACTTTCCGATCCTCACCTTCCACCCTAACTCTTTAGCTCAACTCCAATCCATTCCAATCCTAATTCTGTCCACAATCCTAACCCCAAATCTGACTCTCTAAACCCAGCATAGCATGAAGCCCACCAGCCCTTCAACTCAGCCCACCCTCCATTCTAAACCTGTTCCCCATGGCTCCCCACATTCCAAACCCTACTCAAATCTTATGCCATGAGATCCTTCTAAATCACCTTGATGGTCAAGGCAACTGTAAGGCTATGTCCATAGTGCACCCAGCTTTAATCTACACTGATTCTCAGTAGCAAAAACCAGACCCGTCCCACAGCAACTGAAATTCTAACTCATTCCCGCCCAACCCCAGACTGGCTGGCCCCGAGTCTGATATCACTTTTTTTTTTTTTGGTTTTGGAATTCACTATGTACTCTGAGGCTGGCCTTGAACTCACAACGTTCCTCCTACCTCTGCCTCCCCAGTGCTGGGATTAAAGGTGTGTGCCACCGTGCCCAGCTTGATATCATCTTTTTCAAAACCCATCCACAGGCCACACTTAGTCCCCATTCTAAAGTCAAGTTAAACATCTGTAGTGACTCAGCCAGCCTCCAACTCAACTCCAAAGTCAAGTTCAACTTCACAGCCCCCTTGATTGGAAACTCCTTTCCCAGTTCTCCCCTGGGACCCCACAGCCCACCTTGGCCTTTAGGCAGGTGTCCAGGGCAGATACCCGCACCTCCAACTGCATCTTCAGATGCTCCACCTCCTTTTTCTTCGCCTCCAGCTCCTGGGCCAGGCTGTCCCGCTCCTTCCGCAGGGATGCCTTCTCTTCCAGTGACAACTGCATCTGTCGGGTGCAGTCAGCCTGGAGCTTGGCCTCTCGAGCCTTGGCCTCCTTCTCCACTTTCTCCTTGGCCTCGCGAGCAGCCTCCAGGCTGTGTTGTAACTCCTGCTTTTGGCTTTGGAGGTCGGTGTTCTCGCGGGCTACGCGCTCAATGCCCGCCCGTAGGTTCCTGGCCAACTCCTCCAACTTACTGGTCATCAGGGTGGGCATGTGATCACAGTTCCTCCGGATGGAGGCTAACTCAGAGCCCAGGGGATGGTAGGGGTAGCTGAGGGTGTCCAGTGTACGCGGGATGATGGAGTCCCGCCATAGGTTGCGGGCATCCACTTCGAATTTGTCCTTGTCCAGAGGCAAGCAGAGGGCCTGCACCTTCCGCAGCTGCTCTTCGGCTACCAGTTTGGCGTGCTGGTGGCGCTCCTGCAACTTCCCGCACTCAGCCAGCTGCTCATCCACCAGGCGCTTACCCACCAGCAGGCTCTCCTTGTCTTTGGCACAGATCATCTTCTCCTTGGCCAGCTCCATCTCCAACACCTTGGCCTTCTCGCCCAGCTTCAGGAGCAAGTCTGCAAGGGGCAGGATGAATAGAGCAGGGTGAGCCTGGGAGCTGGCCAAGGCGCCTGCCATCCTGGCTCCCCAACACCACTCACCTTCACAGCTCTTGTTGGTCTTCTTTAGTTGCTCTTGGCATTGCTTCTCACTTAAGATGATGGCGGCCACATACTGCTGACTGATCATGTTGACAGCCTGCCAGGGAGAGGGACAAGGGACACAGCTCAGCAATGCCCCCATCACCACAGGGTTGCTCATATGGCCTGTGGTGGGAGGGCCAAAGTCATGGTGGCTTTAGAAGGAATGCTGGTCTCTGGAATCTCCAAAGGTTTTATAAGCACTGGGGCTGTAGCTCAATGGGTATAGTGCTTGCCTATCATGCATGAAGTCCTGTGGTCCATCACCAGCATACCCAGAACTCAGAAGGTGGAGGCAGGAAGATGAGGAGTTCAAGGCTAGCCTCAGTTACATCATGAGCTCCAGGCCAGCTTGAGCAACATGGCAAAATCCAAGACAAGAACCTGTCTCACATAAATGGAAAAAAAAAGAAAAGAAAAAATGGGAAAACGAAGAGAAAGATAGGGAAAGGAGCCAGGTGTGGTGGCACACGTCTTTAATCCCGACACTTGGGAGGCAGAGGTATGAGGATTGCCATGAATTAGAGGCCATCCTGAGACTACATAATGAATTTCAGGTCAGCCTGGCCTAGAGTGAAACCCTACCTCAAAAAAAAAAAAAAAAAAAAAAAAAGGGGGAAGAGCTGGAGAGATGGCTTAGTGGTTAAGGCATTTGCCTGCAAATCCAAAATATTCCAGTTCAACTCTCCAGGACCCACGTAAGCCAGATGCACAAGGAGGAGCATGCATCTAGAGTTCATTTGCAGTGGCTGGAGACCCTGGCATACCCATTCTCTCCCTCTCTCTAAAATAAAAAATATATATTTTAAAAAAAAGATAAGGAAAAGAAGAGAAAGGGAACGGGGATAAAAAGGAAAGGAAAGGAAAAAGAGAAGTGACATTTCTTAGATTATTTATTTATTTATTTTCATTTGAGAGACAGAATGGTTGCACCAGGACCTTTAGCCTCTGCAAATGAATTACAGATGCATGTGCCACATTGCGTATCTGGCTTTATGTGCAAGAGCCTTAACTGCTGAGCCATCTCTCCAGCCGGGGAAATCAGATTTCTTAGCACTGCAGAGTGGAGTATATGGAGACCAACATTCACACACACTACAGAGTGATACGGGATTACAGGGGTTCTTGTCCATCATGGGGAGGGCAGTTTGAAAGTCAAGGAGCTCTAGTGTTCTAAGACAGGATCTCATGTAGCCTGGTCTGGCCTTGAACTCAGATCCTCCTGCCTCTACTTCTCTAGGGCTGGGATGACAGGCATATGCCACCAAGCCTGGCTTGGCTATGGCTTTCTTATTATTGACTTTTGAGAATTCTTTTTTTAAAACTTTTTAAAAATATTTTATTTATTTATTTGAGAAAGACAAAGAGGCAGAGAGAGAAAGAATGAAAATAAATAAATAATCTAAGAAATGTCACTTCTCGTTTTCCTTTCCTTTTCTTTCCTTTTTTCCCCTTTCCCTTTCTCTTCCTTTCCTTTTTTTTTTTTTTTTTTTTTTTTTTTGGTTTTTCGAGGTAGGGTCTCACTCTGGCCCAGGCTGACCTGGAATTAACTATGTAGTCTCAGGGTGGCCTTGAACTCACGGCAATCCTCCTACCTCTGCCTCCCGAGTGCTGGGATTAAAGGCGTGCGCCACCACGCCCAACCTTTCCTTATCTTTTTAAAAATATATTTTATTTATTTATTTGAGAGAGAGGGAGACTACAAACGAACTCCAGATACATGGGCCCCCTTGTGCATCTGGCTTACTTGGGTCCTGGAGAGTTGAACCAGGATCCTTTGGCTTTGCAGGCAAATGCCTTATCTGGTAAGCCATCTCTCCAGCCCCGATTTTTGAGAATTCTTTATATATTGTGGACACAAACTCAGATGTGTGAGTTGCAAGAATCTTCTTAGTCCGTTACTTATCAACTCAAAGGGGGGAGGACAAAAAAAAAAGAAATAAGCTGTAACATTCAAATTTTAAAGTTTAGTTTTAAAATCTAGACTCAGGGTTGGGATATAACTGGATGGTAGAGTACGTGCTTATTATGGGAGAGCTGCTGACTACAGCAGCAATTAAAAAAAAAAAAAAGGTGAAATACCCGGGTGTGGTGGCGCACGCCTTTAATCCCAGCACTCGGGAGGCAGAGGTAGGAGGATCGCCGTGAGTTCAAGGCCACCCTGAGACTACATAGTTAATTCCAGGTCAGCCTGGGCCAGAGTGAGACCTTACCTCGAAAAACCAAAAAAATGAAGCCTGATGCATGGGCACCTATCTGGTGTTCTCTAAGGGAGAGTCCAGAAAGCAGGGTACATGCGAGCATCTGCAGCTTAATGACCATGGACCAATGGCCATTTACACCCTGGAAAATCACAACAGGTTGCTTCCTAGGTTCAGGGATGCCTGAAGGGCTACTTCATCTGAGGTAGAGATTAAGGGGGCAGCTACCATATTAAGGTGGTCTGAGGGGGCACCCATTGCTTTCTGGGGGCAAGCTGGGCGACATGGAAGTCTGAGGGAGGCTGGCCCTGTTCTATGTATATAAAAGAGGCCAGCCTTATCCTGAGGGTCTTAGGCCTATTCTAGGGTCTGAAGGAGGAGGATGAGGTAGAGCCTATCCTAAGGGTCTGAGGGAGGAGATTGTCCTTTTTTTGGAGAGGTGTGTGAAGCTGTGTCCTTCTTGTTCAGTAGCAGTTTCTGGTGGTCTGAGGCCCCAGGTTAAAGCATGCTTCTCCTCCAGTCCCAATCCTAGCCAGGACACCTGCTGTGGGGTCCCCCACAGATGCCCTAGTCTTCCATCCTTCACCTCTGGTCTCCCCATATCATCTCTGAGGGACCGTAGGTGAGCAGGCTGCCTAGAGGATACAGGGAAAGAAGGGATATTGTCAGGTATATTTGACAGAGCTGGGATGCAGGTCTATCTTCCCCACTGGATCCTACCTCTTTGCCAGCGTTCCCAGAGGCCAACTCACTCTGCGCCCCTGGGAAGGTTTTCTCCCCAATATAAAAACAGTTGGCATTCAATATCAAAATGGTATTTCATTCTTTCAGGATTTTTTAAAATTTTAGATAGGGTCTCATGTAGCCCAGACTCTCTATGTGGCCAAGGATAACTAGAACTCCTGATCCTACTTCCATCTCACCAGTGCTGGGATGGATAATCACATGGCGCCAAATCCAGCTATTATTATTTTTTTTATTGTGCATATGCAATACTGCTCAATACAGGCTCAAACCCCAGGCCTCATACATGCTAGGCAAGCACTCTACCAACTGGACCATGCCCTAGCCCTCATTCATCCGTATTATTATTGAAGTTTGAGTTTGTTTAGCCAGCCATTGTAACAGCTGTGTGAAGACATATGGCAAGCACCTTATAGGTACTAAGTCATTGGTTCACAGCTGCCCATGAAGGGCTGGGGCTGGGGCTCAGTTGATAGAGCGCTTGTCTAGCATGCACCAAGCCCTGGGTTCCAGCCCAGCACCACATCAAACAGGCATGGTGGTGCACACACCTGTGATCCTAGCACTCAGGAGAGAGTCAGAAGGATCAGGAGTTTGAGGTCAGCCTGAGCAACATGAGACCTTGTCTCAAAAAAATTAAAAACAAAACAAAACAAAACACCAGAAAAAGTACATACATGGGCTCCTCCCATAGAATTCAGGTTTCAGATGAGGAAACCAAGGAGGCTCAGAGGGGAGCTGAGGCTCTTACCAGGTCGCCCTGGCACTGGCGGAAGCTGGCATTGATGCGGTCCAGGTCCCGGCGGGCATTCAGCAACAACTGCATGATGGTGTCCTTGGTGTTCGTGGTAAGGTTGAGCTGCTTGGACAGGTTGGCTTGTTTGGCAGATAGCTCTACAACCTGGTTGTACAGGCCATCGGCCCGGCGCTCAGTGGCTCGCAGGTTGGATTCAGTAGTGACATGCACATTGCCATAGACCATGAAGAGCACCAGGCCCAGGATGATGAGGAACTGGATGAGTGACACAAAGAGGAAAAAATAGCGCAGGTAATACCAGCAGCCCCGAGGCCCATCGCCAGCTCTGGCGTATGACCCTCCATGCTCCATGGTGAGAACCATCTTGTCGAAGGGCCCGACGCCAGGGGCACTGTTCCTGCTCAGCTGCTTGGCCCTGATCTGGACTGCACCAGGCAGGGGGGAGTGTTTATATTACTCCGCTTAATACTTCCTCTGCCCGGCTCCTTCCTGGCCAGGAGGAAATGGGGGCTGTGGGTTATCACAACACTCCCACCCTGGCTGTGAGGAGACAGCAGGCAGGGCGGGGACAGGCGTCTCAGATGAGTGCTGGGTGGGGCAATCTGTTGGGTGACTAGGCTGGCTTCCTCTGCCCAGCCCAGCCTCAGTTTCCATCCATCCCACCTCACCCTTTGCCCTGTGCCTGGCACTTTTCTCTGCATTTATCACCTATTATCTCATTTAATCACCCCATGCATGCAGCTATGCACATTATGTGGAGGACAGACAGGTACAGGTGTGAGCAGGGTCGCAGGGCTACAGATGCTATTTCCCAGCATGCTAGCTATAAGCATACCTGTTCACTCTGGTGCCTCTGATAACATGGAACAACAGACAGCAGTCACTCACTGTAAGGCAAGCCCCATGCAGACACAGACATGGAAGGGAACTCAGAGTCAAGGAGCAGAGGATTCTGGGTGTGCCCTCACCAGGAGCTTCCAGGAAACTTTCTGGAATGGACAATCAGTAGGTGCTCAGTAACTGAGCATAAGGAAATAATAGTGGGCTGATCTGTGAGGCAGTGGGGCCAGCTGCCAAAGTTGTCATTCCACCAAGTTCACATAGGCACTGAATATGCATTACAAAGGCTCAGTAGTAGAACATCTGCCTAGAATCCTCAGTGAGGGGCTGGGAGCATGGCTCATAGTTAAAAAAAAAAAAATGTTTGACTGACATGCTCAAAATGATCTAGGTCCATCCTCAGCACTACAGAAAAACAAAACAAAATAAAACAAAAACAGTGCTAGGGCTTCAACAGCACATGAACATAATCTTGGAATGCAGGGGAGAGGCAGTCTACCCCCCTATGAGCTCTGGCAAGGGCTGCTCCTATTTGTAACTCAGGTTCCTCCTATGTGAGATGGGGTGGCTGGGTGGTTGAGGATCTGCTGTCACCATCCCTGTCATGATTTAGGGGTGCCAGGAGATGGAAAGTAAAGTTGTTGATAAACGGGGGCCAAGTTTCCTGACTCCTGAGGCATAGAATCCCATGGGGATTTGCTGAAGTCACTGTGAGGCAATACCTACGCACACACACACAAGGGGATTTCAGAGCCAGTGAGCAAGGGATTTGGGGTGTGCCCTTCCAAGGAATGCTAGAGTACATTGCCTGTTTGTTCCACCCTTTGTGACCCCCCACAGCCCCATCCCCAGAGGTACCTTAAGCCTCTCCCAGTCTTGGAAAGTGAGACAGCACTCCTAGCCCAGTGGGGTAGGAGGGAGAGCAGTTGTTCCCTGCCTGTGGGAGGCTCAAAACAGAGACTGCTGCATGGGGGCCAGTCCCTCTATTAGCCAGGATAATGGAGTTGGGGGGGTGGTGGCTCCTGAGGAGGTGCGTGTGGGGTTGAGAAGGAGGAAGTTCCCAGGGGTGGGCAGGAAACTCTATCTGACCTTTGGCCTTTGCAGCTACCTGGTGGTGAGTCCCGACCCTTTCCAACCAGCAGCCCTGGTGGGGCAAAGCAGGGTTTGGGGCTCCAGTCAGTGCCCAACCAACTGTGTGTCCAGGTTGGCCAGGCCCCTCCGAGCCCCCCAGAGCAGGGCAGGAGGAGACATTTGCCTTAAAAGTAAACGCAGGGTGACAGTCTCAGCCAATTTCTGGCTGTGTGACCTCAGACAAGTAACTACTTGTCCTTGAATTTTGGTTTTGTCTTGTCTAAGAGGCTACATAGCCAGATTTTGTTTGTTTTTGTTTGTTTTGAGATAGGGTCTTGCTCCAGCTCAGGCTGACCTGGAATTCACTATGTAGTCTCAGGGTGGTCTCAAACTCAGAGCAATCCTCCTACCTCTGCCTCCTGAGTGCTGAGATTAAAGGCGTGCAACACCATGCCAGGACAGTAAGTAGCCAATATTTTAAAAAAATATTTTTTATCTACTTATTTGATATAGAGAAAAAGAGGCAGGGTATGCCAGGGCTTCCTGCCAGTGTGAACAAACCCCAGACAAACTCTGGGTACTGGGTAATTGAACCCAGACCATTGAGCTTTGCAAGCAAGTGCTTTTAACTGCCAAACTATCTCTCCAGCCCCCTATGTAGTCAGTTTTGAAAGCCTTCATAAAGTGCCTGGCACACACTCAGCATTAATAAATGGAAGTACCTTTCTAGTTGGGACAGATAAACCTTACCCTCATAGATCCGGTCTGGTATTCAATGCCAAGTTGAGGAATCAGACACAGGGAAGGGTTTCTCTTTGTTACTGGTATTCTGTACCTATGAGAGCTCCACAGAACATAAGCAAAGACTAAGGTGGAATGTGAATGACAAGGGAGGATCTAGTGGAGGAGCTCAGTCGGGGAACAATGTCAGGGCCGCTTCTAGGAGGTGTGACAGTCTCCTTGTGCATGTAAGATCATGTCTATCCTTCCTGATACATTGAAGGTGTATGTATGAATGAATGTAAAGTCAGTTGATAAGGAAAAAGAAATGTGACTCTAAAAAGCCATCCTAGATAGACCTGATAAAATTTTGGGCACTTGTTTCAGATTAAAAACCAGTGCCTTCAGCCAGGTGTGGTGGCACATACCTCTAATCCCAGCACTCAGGTGGTAGAGGTAAGAGGATCGTCATGAGCTACCCTGAGACTACATAGTGAATTTTATGTCTGCCTGGGCTGGAGTGAGACCTTGCCTCAAAAAACAAACAAATAAACAAACAAAGGGCTGGAGAGATGGCTTAGAAGTTAAGACGCTTGCCTGCAAAGCCCAAGGACCCACATAAACTGGATGCACAAAAGTGAGGCAAGTACAAGGTCACATAGGCCCACCAGGTGGTGCAAATGTCTGGAGTTCAAATGGCTGAGGCTCTGGCATGCCAATTCTGTCTCTCTCTTGCTCTCTCTACAAAATAAAAAAGAAGCTGGGCATAGAGGCTCACGCCTTTAATCCTAGCATTCTGGAGGCAGAAGTAGGAGGATTGCGATGAATTTGAGGCCACTCTGAGACCACATAGTGAATTCCAGGTTAGCCTGGGCTAGAACTCTACATGGAAAAACCAAAATAAATAAATAAATAAACAAATAAATAGCTGCTAGATAGATAGACCAAAAAAAAAAAAAAAAAAAACCAGTGCCTTAAATGTACATACTGATGTCATTTCAAGATCAAAATGATCATTGCCTTTAGGCAATCTAATCTCACACATCTGATTTCTTTCTTTCTTTCTTTTTCTTTTTCAAAGTAAGGTTTTACTCTAGATCAGGCTGACCTGGAATTCACTATGTAGTCTCAGGGTGGCCTCGAACTCACCACAATTTTCCTACCTCTGCGTCTGGAGTGCCGGGATTAAAGGCATGCACCACCATCCCTAGCCTGATTTTTAAAAAATAATTATTTATTTATTTAGGTTTGTTTTTGTTTTATTTTTTGTTTTTTAAATATTTTAAAAACATTTTTATTTATTTATTTGAGAGACAGTGAGGGGGCAGATAGACAGAAAGAAAATGAGTGTGCCAGAGCCTCCAGCCGCTGCAAACAAACTCAAGACACATGTGTCACCTTGTACATCTGGCTTCACATGGGTCCTGGGGAATCGAACCTGGGTCCTTTGGCTTTGCAGGCAAGTTCCTTAACTGCTAAGCCATTTCTCCAGCCCCTGATTTTTTTTTTTTTTTTTTTTTTTTTTTTTTTGAGGTAGGATTTCGCTGTAGCCCAGGTTGACCTGGAATTCACCATATAGTCTCAGGGTGGCCTCGAACTCACGGCGATCCTCCTACCTGTGCCTCCCTGAGTGCTGGGATTGTAGGCTTGTGCCACCACGCCCGGCTCTGATTTTTTTTTTTTAAAGCAGGGTCTCACTCACATGCCTAGTTTGATTTGTTTTCATTATTTATTTATTTATTTATTTTTGGTTGTTTTGAAGTAGGGTTTTATTATAGCCCAGGCTGACCTGGAATTCACTATGTAGTCTCAGGGTGGCCTCGAACCCATGGTGATTCTCTTATCTCTGCCTCCCAAATACTGGGATTAAAGGTGTGTGCCACTGCACCTGGCATTTTTTTTTATTTAAAAAAATGTTTTATTTATTTAACTGCAAGTACAGAGAAAGAAAGGAAGAGAATAGGTGCGCCTAGCCACTGCAAACAAACACCAGTTGCATGTAGCACTTTGTGCATCTGGCTTTATGTGGGTACTGAGGAATCAAACCAGGATCTTTAGGCATTGCAGGCAAGTGCCTTAACCACAGAGCCATCTCTCCAGCTCATGATGTATTTTTTGTTTTGCTTTCAGATTAGGTTTCATATACCCTGGCTGGTCTATATAGCCAAGAATGACCTTGAACTTGTGATCCTCCAGTCCGCCTCCTTCCTAAGTACTGGGATTTACATACATGTGCCACTAGGCCTGGTTTTATGCAGTGCTAGGGATGGAACCCAAAGCTTTATTCATGCAAGGCAAGCACTCTACTGACTTACAACCCCAGCTGTACAACTTTAATTTGTAATGTTTCTTTTTTATTCTTTTCCTTCTTTTTTTTCTGTGTTTTTAAAGCTATTTTTAAATTTATTTATTTGAAAGAGGGAGAGAGAGAATGGGCATACCAGGGCCTTTAGCCGCTGCAAACAAACTACATATGCATGTGCCACTTTGTGCAGCTGTCTTATGTGGGTCCTGGGGAATCAAACCTGGGTCCTTTGGCTTTGCAGGAAAGCACCTTAACTGCTAAGCCATCTCTCCAGCCCTTTTTCTGTGTTTTTGAGACAGGGTCTCACTATGTATCCCAGCCTGGCCTGGAACTGACAGTCCTGCCTTAGCCTCTTGAGTGCTTGAGTGACAGGTACATGCTACCACACTGGCTAGTCTTTCTTTTATGGATAACTTGCTTTTTAAAAAATATATTTTATTTATTTAAGAGAAAGAGGCAGAGAGAGAGGGGGGGTGGTGGAGAATGGAGGCTCCAGGGCATCTAGCCACTGCAAACAAACTCCAGATGCATGCGCCCCCTTGTGCATCTGGCTAACGTGGGTCCTGGAGAATGGAACTGGGATCCTTTGGCTTTGCAGGCAAACGCCTTAACCGCTAAGCCATCTCTCCAGCCCTTTTTTTTTTTTTTTTTTTTTTTTAACAGAATAGATAATAATGGATCTCCCCCCCCCTCTCCTCTCACTCTTTCTCCATATTTAGTTTTTTGAGGTAGAGTCTCACTGTAGCCTAGGCTGACCTGAAATTCACTACGTAGTCCCAGGCTGGCCTTGATGAACTCACAGCAATCCTCTTACTTCTGCTTCCTGAGTGCCGGCAGTAAAGCCATGTGCCACCAGGCCTGGCTCGGATCTTTCTCTTTTTGCTCAATTTTATGGCTTTTGATGGATGTGAGGGCGATCTGGCTGCGACATCTGTCACCCCATTGATCATCAGGATTGATTCAGCTGATCTGGCTGGCTAGGCGGATGTCTCTTTCCTCCTTCACCATGTGCATCTTTCGCAAAGCTGCGTGCTCTGTCAAAGAGGACGACCTTCCCCAACTAGAGGAGGACCTACCTTTGGTCAAGGATATGCGAATTGCTGTGCTCCTCTGCTAGGACCTCCAAACAAGCTCTCATTATTATGGCTTTTGAGTTTGCCGATCTCTTCTTCCTTTCTGTCTCTTTCTTTTTCATTAAAAAAATTTTTTAAGCCAGATCAGCATCTGGGCATGGCTGGAGGCCCTGGTGTGCCAATTCTCTCTTTCTCTCTCACTCTCTGCCTGTTTCTGTATCTCTCTCTCAAATAAATAAAAATAAAAAAAAAATTAAAAAAAAATTTTTTTTTTCAGCTGGGCATGGTGGCGCATGTCACAGCACTTGAGAGGCAGAGATAGGAGGATTGCTGTGAGTTTGAACCTACCCTAAGAATACACAGTGAATTCCAGGTCATCCTGGGCTATAGCAAGACCCAACCTTGAAAAAAAAAAAAAAAAAAACCTTTTTTTCAATACTGGAGACTCTGCTTGCTAACCATGTGCTTGACCATTGAGGCATACTGCCAGCCCCAAGGCCTATTGCTTCCTGCTGTTTAGGTTTTTATCACTGTGCCTTACCATGGTAATTACATCAGATTGTGCCTATTTTTTTTTTTTTTGTTTCATTGAACAAAAAAAGATGATCTGAAATTAAGCTTCCATAAATGAACTTACTGGTCTCCATGCCAGCAATTCTACATTTTGATAGCTGACACAAATCTGTCCTTCACAGAGGTTCTTTCCACACACACTCTGGCCAGCAATGTCTAAAATCCCTAAAAATAGACTTTCTGAGAATGTTCTGCCTGTGTCCCTAGCCACATCATTGGGGAGGGAGGAGGTAAGGGCCTGCACAGAGATTCACACAAGGTCAAATGCATCAGCACCCATGGGAGACTTTGGTTATTTTCCTGAAAACAATTTGTCATGCTCACAGGAAACCTTGTGCACAAATCCCTCCACGTTCCCTTGGAGGGTAGGCACATAACCCACACAATCGGATGTGGGTTTGAACCAGCTCCTCCTTTTTTTTTTTTTTTTTTTTTTTTTTCCTAAATGGAAAACAATCAATTTAGCTTGAGTTGTTTGTTTAGGTGGAGAGGGGAAAAAGCTGTCAGAAGGAAGTCACTCGCTAGACAGCTGAAGTCTTCACAGGGACAGGAGGTTTAAAACAATCACACAAGAGTTCAGGAAGGTCTCCTCCCCTCCTCCTCTTCTTTTTGAGACAGAGTCTTGCTGTATAGCCCAGGTTGGTCTCATAATCATAGCCATCTTCCTACCTCAGCCTTTGAAGTTCTGGGAAGACAGGAATGTGCCACCATTCTGGTTCTCTTCAGGAAAGTTTTTTTTTTTTTTTTTTTTTTTTTTTTTTTTTTTTTCGAGGTAGGGTGTCACTCCGGCCCAGGCTGACCTGGAATTAACTATGTAGTCTCAGGGTGGCCTTTATTTATTGGAGACAGAGAAAGACAGAGAGAGAGAGAGAGTGAGCTTGCTAGGGCCTCCAGCCACTGCAAATGAACTCCAGACACATGCGCCATCTTGAGCATCTGGCTTATGTGGGTACTGGGAAATTGAACCTGGGTCCTTAGGCTTCGCAGGCAACTGCCTTAACTGCTAAGCCATGTATCCAGCCTGAAAGTTTTTTTTTTTTTTAAGAAAATTAATTTACTTACACACACACAGATACATGGTGTGTGTGTGTGTGTGTGTAAAAATGTACTAGGGTCTGTCTCTTGCTGCTGCAAATGGCATTCTAGGCAGGATTTGCAAGCAAGTGCCTTTAACTACTGAGCCATCTCCCCAGCGCCAATCAAGATGGTTCTTAAGGAACTTATAGTTTTATTGACACTCATCCTCAAATTTTTAGGCAGAAATATTTGTTTTGTTGGCCCTGAATCAAGGCTGACAGTTTGCTGAAGTTGCTGGTTTCAAACAGGAGCTTTTCTATGATCTTTTGGTCATTTCATAAATTTGGAAATGTGATAGTCAATTCATTAGAAAGAAAAATCTTGGCTGGTTTCCCTGTGCTGGTCTGTGTGTGGGCGGGCACGGTGGTGTGGAGATGTGGTTTACATCCACAATGAGCTGTTGATCAGAGAGGCCTACTAGATCTCCCAAAACAAACAAGACAGACCTCCGTCAGTTTACTTGATTACCTACCAGAGGTTAATGGTAAGACCCTACTGCTGAAGACACCATATGCTGTTGGCACAGACCATGGAGAGACCTGGTTGGAATCCAGAAGAGAGTCAGACCCCAGACAGTTAGCCCATCTAGTTCTGGAAGGTGCTACATGAGCAACTGGAGGAAAGTGGCCAACATCTGTCGGAGCAACTCAAAGTCTAAGTGACTCAGAAGCAAACAACCAGACATGATGCTCACACAAGAGCAATAGTGGCACACAGCCATGGTGGGTAACCAACTGCTCTTGGATTGGCCAATAGATCCACTCAGTGGAAAGGAAACCATATCTAGAACTGGGAAACAAGTCAGAATCATATCCTGATAGTGATTTTACTTCCCAGTATCAAGCTCCCACTAATCTTGGCATATAAAAGGGTGTACTCCCTTTAAATTCTTTCTAAATTAATAATGATTATCCCATTTAACTGGTGCTGACTTCACTCTCCATTGGAGATTCTGCTTCTCTTTTTCAGATGGGAGCTGGACCTGAGGAGATAAACAACCCAGTGCACTTCACCCTGGCCCCAGATGAAACCACAGAGGAATTGGGGAAATGATCAAGAATGCTGCTCAGTGAACCTGATATCAGCACAAGAGTGAAGGAGATAGACACTGAGGACACTCAACACCTACCAAATCAGAGATCCAGAGGCTCCTAAGAGCCCATCACTGAAGTAGACTTAAAACCCACACAACATGGCTCAGGGAACTTTGAAGAAGAGGGGATGGAAAGAGTGGTAAAGTCACAATTTGGGACATTTTGCACAGAGACATTGCCTCTCCCCCATAACTGACTGCTGCCCTCAGTGCATGACCCACAATCTGCATGGGGTTGACCTGCATTCCCAATGAGGACAGCCTCTTCAGAAAAGGGGCAGGGAGGAGGGAAAGGATAATACCAACGTGTTGTTTACATACTAAGTATGTCCATATCTAATAAAAATAAATGTAAAAAAATACACATATTGGGGGGAGAAGAAAAAAAAACAAAAAGGGGGGAAGAAATATTTGCTTTATTTTGGAAGAAACTGAAATGAAATTAGGTTATTAGCACTTAGGAGGCCGAGATAGGAGGATCACTATGAGTGAAGATCACCCTGAGACTACAGAGTGAAGTGAATTCCAGGTCAGCCTGGACTACAGTGAGACCCTACCATGAAAAACTGAAAACAATAAATAAAATTAAAAAATTAAAAAACAATTGAAGGCAAAAGAGGAAGTAAAGTGATTCCAAGGGGACAGTTTGTGCTCTTGGGTTCCTTGCCTGGGACAAAAGAGTAGACCATGAGGTTAGGATCCTAGATGCCCCATTATCCTGTTTCTGAAGCCACAGGAGGGGATCCAGGGTGACCACAGACCACAGGAGCTTGTGCTGGGGAAAGTAGACAGATGAGAAGGGACACTTACTGTGGACAAAGTGTGCCTCACAAGTAGAGCACTGCCTAGAATCCTCAAGGAGGGGCTCGGGTTGTAGCTCTTGGTGCAGTGCTTCATAGCATGCTGGAAGTCCTGGGTTCCTTCCCCAGAAATGCATACCAGGTATCCTGTCACACTCCTATAGTTCTAGCACTTGGGAGGAAGAGAAAGATCAGGGGTTCAAGGTCCTCCTTGGCCACACAGAGCATGTGAGGACAGTTTGGGCTGTATTGGACTCTTTCTCAAACAACAACAATAGCACAAACCTCACACAACAAAACAACACACAGAGGAATAAAAACTGAGGGGTGGAAAAGAGCAAGGACAGGGAGGGCGTTGGCTCTTGAGGTAAGAGATAAATTATATACAAGAGTTTTAATTATTTATTTATTTATTTATTTATTTATTTATTTATGACAGATTATTTAATTTATGACAGAAAGAGACAGAGAGAAAGAGGCAGAGAGTATGGGCGTGGTTAGGGCCTCTCACCACAAATTCCAGATACATGCACCACGTTGTACACCTGGCTTTACATGGGTACCGGGGAACCAAACCTAGGCCATCATGGCTTGCAAGCAAATGCCTTTAACCACTGAGCCATCTCTCCAGCCCCTGTTTCCATATTTTTATAATTACTAAGATGTGATAATAAATGTGCTTACCCCTTTCCATATATATTTTTTCTTCCTTTTAAAAAGTAAACTTTTTATTTTGGGATAATTTTATATTGACAGAAAATTTACAATGATATTATAGAGTCCCTGAACAGCACTCACCCTTCTTCTCCACTGCTAGCTACAATATTTATCAAAATGAACAAATCAACCCAAGTCTAATTCCCCAAGTTTTCCCACTAAGTTTTTGCTTGTTTGTTCTTTGAAACAGGGTCTTATGTAACCAAGGCTGGTCTCAAACTCACTATGTAAACAAAAATGACCTGGGACTCTTGATCTTCCTGTTTTTTTTAAATTTTTAAAATTATTTTTATTTATTTCTGGAGAGAGAGACAGAGAGAGATAGAGAGGGAGAGGGAGACAGAGATGGGTGCGCCAGCAGTCTCTCAGCTGCTGTGAACGAAATCTAGATGCATGCTCCCCCTTGTGGGCAAGTGCGGCATTGCACCCTTGCCTCACTTTGCATCTGGCTAAACATGGGACCTGGAGATTGGAACCGCTGGACATTGAAACCAGCATTCTTAGGCTTAGCAGGCAGGCACCTTAGCCGCTAAGCCATCTCTCCAGCCCTATCTTCCTGTTTTATCTCTCATGTGCTCAGATGACAGGTGTGTGTCACCACATCTGGTTTTCACCAAGTTTTTGTGCTTCCGATTCCAACCCAGGATGCTGCATTGCACCAAATTGATGATATGACATCATTTTGTGCATATATAACTATGGATGGAAAAGAATTCCCAGAGGATGTGTGAAAGGTATGTGAAAGTTTAACTGTGTGAGGTTCTGTACAATCGTCTTGTGGTTCTGCCAAGCAGCTGTTCCTAACACTGGGTGGGCTATTTTTTTCTATAGCAGTGCCAGTGTAGTTTATTTGCAACCATTTGATTATGGACTTTTTCTTTCTTTCCTCTTTAATATTTTATTTTTATATATATTTGGCCGAGAGAGAGAGAGAGAGAGAGAGAGAGAGAATGGGTGTGCCAGGGCCCCTAGGTGCTGCAAACTAATTCCAGCTGCATGCACTACCGTGTGCATTTGGCTTATTTGGGTCCTAGGGAATAGAACCCTGGTCTTTTGGCTTTTCAGGCAAGCACCTTAACTAAGCCATTTCTCAAGCCCCTTGTTTTGTTTTTGAGTAAAGGTCTTGTTAAGTAGTCTGGATTGGGCTGGAATTCTCGCAATCCTCCTGCTTTACCTTCTGTGTGTGGATATTAGTATTATATGAAAATTTCTTATCTTCTTCTTCTTCTTTTTTTTTTTAGTTTTTCAGGCTGACCTGGAATTCACTATGTAGTCTCCTCACGGTGTGTGCCACCATGCCCAGCTTCTTTCTTTCTTTTTTCTAAAGGTAGGGTCTCACTCTAGCCCGGGCTGACCTGGAATTCACTCTGTAGTCTCAGGGTGGCCTTGAACTCACAGCGATCTCCTACCTCTGTCCTCCAAGTACTGGTATTAAAGACATGCATCCCCATGCCTGGCTAATTTATTTTCTTTTAATCTTCACAAAAACTAGTGGGTAGTAGCTGGGTGTGGTGGCACATGCCTTTAATCCCAGTACTTGGGAGGCAGAGGTAGGAGGATCGCTGTGAGTTCGAGGCCATCCTGAGACGACATAGTGAATTCCAGGTCAGCCTGAGCTAGAGAGAGAAAGACCCTACCTCGAAAAACCAAAAAAAAGCTGGCGTGGTGGTGCACGCCTTTAATCCCAGCACTATGGAGGTCAGCCTGAGCTAGAGAGAGAGACCCTACCTTGAAAAACCAAAAAAACAAAACAAAACAACAACAACAAAAAAACCAACAACACAAACAAAAAAACCCAAAACCTAGTGGGTAGAAAGTGAAACCACACAGCTGGGCATGGCAGTGAACACCTGTGGCCCCAGCTATTTGGAAGACTTCAGCAGGAGAATAACTTGAATAACTTGAACCTAGAAATTTGGGGCCAGGAAGACTGCCTTAAAGTAAATAAAAATAATATAACAACTCCTCCAAAATGTGTTATACATGTAGATGGGATATTATACAGCTATCAAAAAGTATGAAATGCCAGTTGGGCGTGGTGGTGCACGCCTTTATTCACAGCACTAAGAAGGCAGAGGTATGAGGATTGCTGTGAGTTCAAGGCCACCCTGAGACTACATAGTGAATTCCAGGTCAGCCTGGGCTAGAGCAAGACCCTGCCTCAAAAAAACAAAAACACGGCCGGGTGTGGTGGCGCACGCCTTTAATCCCAGCACTCGGGAGGCAGAGGTAGGAGGATCACCGAGAGTTCGAGGCCATCCTGAGACTACATAGTTAATTCCAGGTCAGCCAGGACCAGAGTGAGACCCTACCTTGAAAAACCAAAAAAACAAAACAAAACAAAACAAAACAAAACAAAACAAAAATATATACATCATATGGAGAGAAAGTAGAATAGAAGTTACAAGAGGCTGAAGAGATAGGCAAAATATTTGTTTAATGGCATGTTTAATGGGATGATGAGAAAGTTCTGGAAATGGATAGTGATAATGGTTATATAGTATTATGGATGTAGACAGGTGTGAGTATGTCTTTAGTCCCATCACTCGGAAGGCTGAGATAGGAGGATTGCCTTGAGTTCAAAGTCAGCCTAGGGCTATTGAGTGAATTCCAGGTCAGCCTGAGCTAGAGTGAGACCCTACCTCAAAAAAAAATTAAATTAAAAGGCTGGAGAGATGGCTTAGTGGTTAAGGTGCATGCCTGCGAAGCCTAAGGACCCTAATTTGAATCTCCAGGTCCCACACAAGCCAAATGCACATTGTGGCACATGCATCTGGAGTTTGTTTGGCACGCCCATTCTCACTCTGTCTCTCTGTCCCCCTTACTTATTAGAGACAGAGAAAGGGGGAGAGAGAGAGAGAGAGAGAGAGAGAGAGAGAGAGAGAGAGAGCCAGGGCCTCTAGCCACTGCAAATGAACTCCATACCATGTGCATCTAGCTTATGTGGGTACTGGGGAATCGAGCCTCAAACCAGGGTCCTTAGACTTCACAGGCAAGTGCTTAACCACTAAACCATCTCTCCAGCCCCTAGCTCCCAATTTTTAAACTTCACAAATGATATAATATTAAAGCCACAGGAAATTTTGAGACAGTGTGATAGTGCACATCTGTAATCCCAGTACTGTACATAGCAAGTTCAAGACCAGCTTGGGCTACGAGATCCTGTTTCAGAGAGAGAGAGAAGAAAGAAATTATTGCTGGGTGTGGTGGCTCATGCCTTTAATCCCAGCGCTTG
This sequence comes from Orientallactaga sibirica, assembly GCA_036365145.1. Classification (NCBI taxonomy): domain Eukaryota; kingdom Metazoa; phylum Chordata; class Mammalia; order Rodentia; family Dipodidae; genus Orientallactaga; species Orientallactaga sibirica. The sequence goes on from JAEOAD010002758.1 coordinate 1,806,249, forward strand.
GGAGGCAGAGGTAAGAGGATCACTATGGGTTCAAGGCCACCCTGAGACTACATAGTGAATTGCAGGTCAGCCTGGGGTAGAGTGAGACCCTACCTCAAAAAACCAAAACAACAACAAACAAGCAAAAAAAAAAAAAAAAAAAAAAAAAAAGAAATTATTGACATTTCTATGATTTTTTTGATCCACTTTCATATGATTCAATCTGTAGGTTCTCTTTCTCTTTTATTTGTACCTCATTTATTTTCTTGTCGTTGTTCTGGCCAATTCATCCAGAACTATTAAATAACTTAGTGTTGACTGACATCCTCATCTTGACTCTGATTTTTTTGTTTTGTTTTGTTTTGGTTTGGTTTTCCGAGGTAGGGTCTCACTCTAGCCTAGGCTGACCTGGAATTCACTATGTAGTCTCAGGGTGGCCTTGAACTCTTGGCAATCCTCCTACCTCTGCCTCCTGAGTGCTGGGATTAAAGGCATGTGCCACCACGCCTAGCTCCTTGACTCTGATTATTTTGATGGTCTCTCATAATTTGTAAACTTTCTAATTTGATCCATTAGTATTGTGTGTAACTAGTTCTCTGTAAAATTCCATCTGGGAGTTTTTAAAAAAAATTTTAAAATTATTTTATTTATTTTTTTGGAGAGAGACACGGAGAGAGACAGAGAGGGAAAGGGAGACAGAGATGGGCGCGCCAGCAGTCTCTCAGCTGCTGTGAATGAAATCCAGATGTGTGCGCCCCCTTGTGGGCAAGTGCGGCATTGCACCCTTACGTCACTTTGCATCTGGCTCACGTGGGACCTGGATATTGGAACCGGGTTCCTAGGCTTAGCAGGCAGGCGCCTTAACAGCTAAGCCATCTCTCCAGCCCCCATCTGGGAGTTTTATATTATCCTTACAGTGTGAGATGTCATTACCCCTAGTTCTCTTGTACGTGGCATGAAGGCCACATTGTGATTAATGGGGACATCAAGTCCTAGCTGAACCTTATTTCTCTGCATGATCAAACAGACCTCAGTTCTCCCATTTGTAAAATGAGCCCTGTTCATTCCAGGAGAGCCAGGTCATCTTATTTGTAGCTTCATTTGGGCATCTTTTGGGAGGAAGGCTGAGCTTGGAGGTTGCCGACCAGACCTTTCATTCATATATCTATCCTCCTGGCCTGGACTTCTCCTCTTATTGGGAATCAGCCAACTTTTGGGCACTTCGTGGTGGCCTGCGACAGCCTTTAGTGGGTCCAGAGCGGGAGCGGGAGCGGATGCTGGGCCTGGACCGGGACCTTGAGTGAGGCCCCGTATTCGATCCTTTCTGCTGGGGGCCAAGCTGGGTTTCCAGGGTGTAACTGGGGGAAGAGAAAAAGGGGCTGTCAGCACCACAGTAACCAGAGACTCCCCCAGCCTCCGTCCTGGGTTCACCCCTTTCCTGGTCATTCTATCTTCAGGGCTCCCCACCCTTAAGAGTCCTCCTTCCTTCTACACCTCCTGCATTTCCAGAGACTCCTCCCCAGTGATACCCAGCCTCTCCCCCTGAACCTCTTTCCCAAACCACCGACCTCTCCTTCTATACTCCATTTTCCCTGAACCTTCGTATTCTACTCCGTATTTCTCTCTGGGGCCCTCTATACGCTTCCCCAAATCACCTCCAACCTAGGGAGTCCCCACATCATCTGTACTTTCAAACACATCCTCCCCAAAGCTCCAATTACGTGTCCACGCCCTCCTCTTACCAACAAAGACACTACCCTTCTCTATCCAACCCATTCTCCAAGTGTGAGTGGCTTAAAGAACAAAGTTCTGCACAGCCATTGGCCAGCCACCCCCGCCGCCCTTACTCACATGCGTTCCTGCAGCGCCATCTCGCGGGCAGCACAGGCTTCGCCTTCGGCTTCTGCTGCACCAGCGCGCCGCTGCGCCTCCTCCAGCCGCCCAGCCGACTCAGCAGCCGCCGCCTCCCAGCGCGCCAGGGCTTCTGGGGGTGCAGGGGGCGGGTCGGACCACAGCCGGCCCAACCGCGGTTCCCGTAAACCCTCACGTGAGTTCACAGTCAGCTTTGTGCGGGGTTCCCTCCCTTTTTTATTGACAACTTCCATAATTATAGAAAATAAACGATAGTAATTTCCGCCATCCCCCCCCCACCCCGCCTTTTTTGATAGCGTCTTAAGTAACCCAGGTTGCCTCGAGCTCACTATGTAACCTAGGCTGGCCATGAAATCATGATCCGCCTGCTTCCTGAGTGTCTGAACGACAAGCGTGTGCCACCACACCTGACATTTATGTGAACGTCTTTCAGGTGTCATTTGCATTTTTTTGCATTGTTTTTTATATTTGATAGATGTGCATTATTTTGTGAGTTCTTTGTACAGCCTTTGCATGTTTTCTTTTCTTTCCTTTCCTTTTCCTTTCCCTTTTCTCTCTCTCTCTTTCTTTCTTTCTTTCTTTTTTTTTTTTTTTTGTTTTTTTTGAGGTAGGGTCTCGTTCTCCAGCCCAGGCTGAGCTAGAATTCACTATGTAGTCTCAAAATGGCATTGAAATCATAGTGATACTCCTACGTCTGCCTACCAATACCCAGCTGTTTTCTTGTTTTTGAGCTGTTTTGTGACTTAGGCACGCCTCTAAAGCTGTGTCCTTTAATGAGTTCTCGCGATTGTTTTGCATATATATATATATATATATATATATATATATATATATATAGGCATTAATGGGAATTTTGTGACCCCCGCTCCTCCCCATCCCCGCCAACACACACAACTATAGTCTGGCCCACTCCTTACATCCTAACCCACCTGTCAGCGCCCCATTCTCCAGCCCCATCTGCGTCCCTTGAGCTTTGGCCTCTTCCATCTCAATCTTCAGGGTCTTTAGTTGTGTCTGAAGCTGGCTCTGAGGAGAGGAGGGCACGAAGGAAGAGATTGTACCCTTTTTAGGGTATGCAGAGCAGTGGAACAACAGCGCTTCAGCATCTGTGGCCAGAAGCTTCTTTGGAAAGTACTTATGGGACCTTATAGGTACAAAGTATTATTGACAACTGCCTGACAGAGGAAAGGACTTAACCCCAAACACTGACTCCTACCCTATGTCTCCAAAGTAGAAATTGCATAGCCCTGTGCTAAACGAACTTCCAAACTCTATTTAGGATTCACTGCCTGAAGTTTCAAACAAATCCAAGCCATTCTGATGGGTGAAAAAAGGCATGCACCACCACACCCGGCCTACTTAATTGTTTTTAGAGATATGGTCTTCCTATGTAACCCAAGCTAACCTTGAACCTGTGATCTTCCTGCCTCAGCCTTCCTAGTGCTGGAATAATAGGGCTGGAATGATAGGTGTGCACCACCACGTTCCCCTTTTTGATTTTTTTTGGGGGGAGGGTTTCAAGATAGGATGTCTAGCTCTCTAGCCCAGGCTGACCTGGAATTCACTATGTAGTCTCAAGGTTGCCTCGAACTCATGGCGATCCACCTACCTCTGCCTCCTGAGTGCTGGGATTAAAGCCATGTGCCACCCCTTTTTGATTTTTTTCAAGTGACTAAAAAAATTTTTTTGGAGAGAGAGAGAGAGAGAGAGAGAGAATGGGTGCACCAGCAGCCTCTCAGCTGCTGTGAACAAACTCCAGATGCGTGCGCCCCCTTGTGGGCAAGCACAGCATTGCGCACTTGCGTCACTGCGCCTGGCTAAACATGGAACCTGGAGAATTGAATGGGAGTTCTTAGGCTTAGCAGGCAGGTGCCTTAACCGATAAGGTATCTCTCCAGCCCTAAATTTATTTTTATTTATTTATTTATTTATGTGCAAGCAGAGAGAGAGAGAGAGAGAGAGAGAAGAGAAAAGAGAGAGAGAGAAGTGAATGGGTGCACCAGAGCCCCTAGCTGCTGCAAATGCACTCCAGGCGCATGTGCCACTTTGTGCATCTGGCTTTATGTGGGTCCAAACTTGGGTTGCTAGGCTTTGCTTTAACCACTGAGCCATCTCCCCAGCCCTCCTTTTTGATTTTTCATTCTTCCTTTTACTTTGTGTGTGATGTCCATGTGTGCATGTGGAGGCCAGAGGACAATCGCAGGTATCATCCTTGATTACAGCATCCACTATCTTTTAAAATTTTTGTTTGTTTATTGATTAGAGAGACAGAGAGAGAATGGGCACAGCGGGACCTCTATCCACTGCAAACAAACTCTAGACGCATTCACCAAAGGGTGCATCTGGGGAATTGAACCTGGGTCCTTCGGCTTCACAGGCAAGTGCCTTAAAGGCTAAGCTATCTCTCCAGCCCTCCATTATTTTTAAAAATACTTTTATTTGTATTTATTTATTTGAGAGAGAGAGAGGCAGAGAGAGAGAGAGACAGAGAGAGAATGGGCATGCCAGGGCCTCCAGCCACTGCATGTCCCACCTTGTGCAGCTGGCTTACGTGAGTCCTGGGAAATCGAACCTAGGCCCTTTGGCTTTGCAGGCAAGAGCCTTAACAGCTAAGCCATCTCCCCAGCCCTCCATTATTTTTTTGAGACAGGGTTACTTATTGATCTGGAGGTCATCAAGTAGGTTAGACTGTCTAGCCAGCAAAAAACACAGAGAGAGAGAATGGGCATGGTGAGACCTCTATCCCATGCATGTCCTCCCCTCCCCAATGCTGGGACTTCAGGTGACATTACCATGCTCATGATGGAATAATAGATGCGTACCACCATGTTCCCCTTTTTATTTTTTCCAAGTGATTTATTTATTTTTAATTTTATTTATTTAGTTGAGAGAGAGAGAGAGAGAGACAGACAGACAGACAGACACACACACACAGAGAATGGGTGTGCCAGGGCCTCCACCCACTGCAAACGAACTCCAGATGTGTGTGCCATTTTGTGCATCTGGCTTACATGGGTCCTAGGGGAATGGAACCTAGGTCCTTTGGCTTTGTAGGCAAGTGCCTTAATTTAACTGCTAAGCCATCCCTCCAGCCCAATTTTTTTTTTTTTTTTTACTTATGTATGTGCAAGCAGAAAGAGAGAGAGAGAGAGAGCTGGAGAGATGGCTTAGTGGTTAAGCACTTGCCTGTGAAGCCTAAGGACCCTGGTTCGAGGCTCAATTCCCCAATACCCATGTAAGCCAGATGCAGAAGGTGGCACAAGCATCTGGAGGTCGTTTGCAGTGGCTGGAGGCCCTGGCGCACCCATTCTTTCTCTCTCTCTGCTTCTTTCTCTCTCTGTCTGTCTGTCGCTCTCAAATAAATAAATAAAAATAGAAAGAGTGATAGAGAGAAAACACAGAGAGAGAGAGAGAGAGAGAGAGAGAGAGAGAGAGAGAGAGAGAGAGAAAGAAGAGAAGAGAATGGGCTTCTATTTTACATGGGTTCTGGTCATATAACTCAGCTCCTGATGCTTGCAAGGCAAACACTTTACCCAATGAACCATCATTTCCCCAGTCCACCATTGTATCTTTGTTTAAAAAAAAATTATTTTTATTTATTTATTTGACAGGGAGAGAGAGAGAGAGAGAGGGAGAGGAAGAGGAAGAGGGAGAGAATGGGCACGCGAAGGCCTCCAGCCACTGCATACAAACTCCAAATGTGTGTGCCCCCTTGTGTCTAATGTGGGTCCTGGGGAATGGAACCTGGGTCCTTCGGATTTGCAGACAAGTGTCTTAACTGCTAAGTCATGTCTCCAGCCCCCATTGTATCTTTAAATTTTTTTTTTTTTTTTAGTTTTTGGGGTAGGGTCTCACTCAAGTTCAGGCTGACCTGGAATTCACTATATAGTCTCAGAGTGGCCTCAAACTCATGGTGATCCTCCTACCTCTGCCTCCCAAGTGCTGGGATTAAAGGCATGTGCCACCATGCCTGGCTGTATCTTCTTATATTTTTTATTTATTTGCAATCAGAGACACAGTAAAAGGGAGACAATGGGTGCACCAGGGCCTCCTGCCATTGCAAACCAAATCCAGACACATGCACCACTTTGTGCATCTGGCTTCACATGGGCACTGGGGAATTGAACCCCAGCCATCTGGCTTTGCAAACAAGTGCCTTTAGCTGCTGAGCCATCTCTCCAGTCCTCCACCATTTGTATTCTTTTTTAATGTAAAAGCCTAGAGTGTTTATTCTGCAGAATTAGCCAGCATGCTGGGGTCAACCACTTGTACAAAATGGTGACCCCAAGAGGAGCTCGCAGGCTCCTTTTAAGCACAGCTAAAGGAATTTTGGCGGGCTTTTAGTTTTTTAACATGATTGGCTAATTTGAATAGTAACTATACTTGTGTTTTTTTGATTGGTCTTAAGGTTTGGCTGCCTGGTCTAGGGGAATTCCGGGCAGGTGAGGTAACCTCCTACCGTGATTGGCTAAGCAAGCAGCAGTTACATTTGTACATCTTTGATTGGTTGGGGCAAAAGGGACATGTCTGGGCATGTTTGGACATATCTCTAGGAACTGACTCAGCCCCCAGAGCTCAGGAAACTGAAACTTTGGCCTAGTCAGGGTAGCACCTAACTGAAGCCTGTCATGGGGTCAGTTTGGTCCCTTCATTCTCCCCTTGAGTTTGGTTTCCATCTCAAATCCTTGAGATGAATCTAAAGGTTGGGACTGTTGTCTCTAAACCATTAATTGTACTGTGGCTAAGTGATCCTTAATAAATTTGACCAAGGCATTAATAATACAGGGCCCACAAGTGAGGGCAAGCAGCAAAAGGATAAGGGGACCTGTCAGGACAGAAATTAAAGTTGTTAGCCAGGGGGACCAGTTAAACATAGATTCGTACCAGCTTTGGGATTGTTTCCTTTCCAATTTTCTTCTTCTTCTTCTTTTTTTTTTTTTGGTTTTTCGAGGAAGGGTTTCACTCTAGCTCAGGCTGACCTGGAATTCACTATGTAGTCTCAGGGTGGCCTTTAACTCAACACAATCCTCCACCTCTGCCTCCCAATGCTGGGATCTAAGGCCTTGCCACCTTGCCCTTTTTTTTTTTTTTTTTGAAGCTTTTTCTAAGTATAGCCACAGATTCTTTTACAACACCAGAATGATTAACATAGAAACAATATTCCTCCTTTAAAGCAACACAGAGACCACCTTGTAGGAATAGTAGGTCTAAACCTTGTCTTTTTTTTTTTTTTTTTTTTTTTTTTTGAGGTATGGTTTCACTCTAGCTCAGGCTGACCTGGAATTCACTATGTAGTCTCAGAGTGGCCTCGAACTCATGGCAATCCTCCTACCTCTGCCTCCCAAGTGCTGGGATTAAAGGCGTGCGCCACCATGCCCGGCTTAAACCTTGTCTGTTTTGTAGAATTACTTCAGCTAGGGGAGAAAGGGAGTCTTGTAGATGTATAAATAGATTTTTTTCTAATTGTTCTAGGTCTGCATCTATGGCTAGCCTTATAGGGCACTTATTTCACCATTTGTATTTTTTACTTTTAAATTATTTTTATTTTTAATTTAATTTAATTTTTATTTTTGGAGAGAGACACAGAGAGACAGAGGGAAAGGGAGAGACAGATAGAGAATGGGCACACCAGCAGTCTCTCAGGTGCTGTGAACAAAATCCAGATGCGTGTGCCCCCTTGTGGGCAAGTGCGGCATTGCACCCTTGCCTCACTTTGCATCTGGCTAAACGTGGGACCTGGAGATTGGAACCGGGTTCTTAGGCTTAGCAGGCAGGCGCCTTAACCGCTAAGCCATCTCTCCAGCCCTTATTTTTTATTTGAGAGAGAGAGAGAGAGAGAGAGAATTGGTGTTCTAGGGCCTCAGCCACTGCAATCGAACTCCAGATACTTGCACCACCTAATGGATATTGTGCGACCTTGTGCTTAATTCATCTTTGTGCATCTGGCTTACATGGGATCTGGAGAGTCAAACGGGTCCTTAGACTTTGCAGGTAAGTGCCTTAACGAGTAAGCCATCTTTCTAGTCCCATTTTATTTTTTTTAATATTAAAAAAATTTTTTTATTTGACACAGAGAGAGACAAAGAAAAAAAGGCATATGAAAATAGAGAGTGAGTAAGGTCATGTCAGGGCCTCCTGCCCCTGCAAATGAACTCTAGATGCATGGGATACGTTGTGCATCTGGGGAATCGAACCCAGGCTGTTAGACTTTTAAAGCAAGTGCCTTTAACTGCAGAGCCATCTCTCCAGCCCCAAGCCATTTGTACTTTTGTTTGTTTGTTTGTTTTTGTTTTTCCGAGGCAGGGTCTCACTCTAGCTCAGGCTGACCTGGAATTCACTATGTAGTCTCAGGGTGGCCTTGAACACACAGCAATCCTCTTACCTCTGCTTCCCAAGTGCTGGGGTTGAAGGCGTGCACTACCATGCCTGGCACCATTTGTACTTTTAAAAAAATCATTTATATTTAATTTATTTATTTGTTTGAGAGAGAGAAAGAGAGAGGGAGAGATTGGGCACGCCAGGGCCTCTAGCCGCTGCAAACGAACTCCATACTCATGTGGCCTCTTGTGCATCTGGCTTACGTGGGTCCTGGAGAATTGAACCGGGATCCTTGGGCTTCGCAGGCTGCGCCTTAACTGCTAAGCCATCTCTCCAGGCCCCCCCCCTTTTTTAGGTAGGGTCTCACTCTAGCTCGAAAAAAAATAGTATTAGGGATGTGGCTTACTACACACCTAGAATCCCCAGTGAGTGGCTGAGGCATAGCTAGGCTCAAAATAGAGCTCTTGCCTGGCATGTTTTGTATTCCATCCACAGTGCAGGAAAAAAAAAAAAGATTGTGATATTGAACAACTTGTGTTGTAGTCATTTAATAAATCTAATTCACTAGGTTTTGCCTTGTTTTGTTTTTGAGACAGTATCTCATGTACATATGTCAGCCTTTGAACTTGCTGTGTAGTTGAGGCTAACCTGAAATTCCTGATCCTGTCAGGATCCTGTCTCAACCACCCCAGTGGTGGGATGACAGGTGTGCACTACCACTCTGGGCACAGTGATTGAGTTTGACATCTCTCTATCTCCTCTCTCTTTTTCTCCTTCTCCTCCCTCTCCTTTGGTAGTGCTGGGGATTTTGTCTAGGACTTGGTGCATGCTAAGCAAGTACTTTACCACTGAGTTATAACCCCAGCCCAATGCTGGTTTTTGAGGATGGGTTTTCTGTGAGGTTTTGGGCTCAGGAGTTAACAAACAACTGATGCTAGACGTGGTGGTGCACGCCTTTAAATCCCAGCACTCAAGAAAGTGAGTTGAGGACAGCCTGAGATTATATAGTGAATTCCAGGTCTGCCTGGGCTAGAGTGACACCCTACCTCGAAAAGCAAAACAACAACAACAACAAACAAACAAACAAACAAAACACCTCCCAGCTTGGAGGCGAACGCCTTTAATCCCAGCACTCGGGAGGCAGAGGTAGGAGGATCACCGAGAGTTCAAGGCCACCCTGAGGCTACATAGTTAATTCCAGGTCAGCCTGGACCAGAGTGAAACCCTACTTCAAAAAAAGCAAGCAAGCAAGCAAACAAACAAACAAACAAACAAACAAACAAAAACCTACAAAAAAAAAAAGAAAAGAAAAAGAAAGAAGGAAGTAAGTAAGGAAACAATCCGAGGAGGTGGCCCCAGGAAAAGGGAGGTCCTGCTGATACCACCCCCAAAAAGCCAACTTTAGCCTCCTAATTACAGGTGACATAAATGTCCCTTTCTCAAAATAGTACTACTAGAAACTGGATTGGGGAAGATGAGTGAACACCAAGGTCAGCTTCCCCAGACAGGCTTAAGGCTTTGGGCTTTTCCCAAAAACTCTGGCAAATAGCAGGTTCAAGTATGGTTTCATTGATCAGATGGTAGAACTTTATTGGAGCGCTATTGTCGCTTCTATCAGCCGATGACTGGTTGGGGAAACTGAGGCCTTAGGGATGGGCGTGCTGACTTCCCCCACCAACATCCTAGATTTCCCAGCCTTCCTCGCCCCTACCTGGCGGCCCTTGCAGACTTTGAGTGTCTCCGCCAGTTCCCGCTGATCTCGCTCGGTGCGCTCCAGCCGCCCGGCAAGGGACTCCTCGCGCAGTGCGGACTCTTCCAGCCGGCGCCACAGTTCTTCGACCTCCGGCGCCGGGTCTGGAAGCGACGCCGTGGCGTTTACCCCTGGCTGCGGCTCGAAGCAGCGAGGTTCCCGGGCAGTCGAAGCAGCCAGATTCCAGGCCACCAGGGCCCCGCCGGCCGCCGCAGCGGCTAGAAACACAGCGGCCCCGCACAGGGCGAGGACCCGCCACGCGCGTCCAGGCTCCGGGCCCGGCTCGGCCATGCTGTTGCCCACAGCTCTGAACCCAGACGGGCCATGAGCATTTAATTGGCACCTTGGGGCGCCAGGGGACACCCACGGTTCCGCCCTGCCCTGGCGGTGGCTTTTCGAGTGCTTGAAGGAGGGGTTGGTCCCCTTCCAGGCCCATTCCTCAGAACCCAAGAGAGAACTGGGTCTTGGGTTCTAGTCCTGAGTGTGGATTTCCCCAGACTGCACTGGGAATCTCAGTTTCTCGGTTTACGGTAGGAGTCAGGTGGCTATCGGTGCAAAGCTCCAAGGACCGCGTATAAATAAGGAGGAGTTCTGTGAGGATGGGGGGATGTCCCCACTTTTGATGGGGAAACTGAGGCTGGGAGGTGGGAGGGCAATAAATGAACTGAAGTTGGCCTGCCTGGCTCAGGCTGCCCCATTTTCCTGAGATCTAGTGTATAAACTAAAGGGTAAAAGTCAGGGGATGTCGCTGCATCTCCCCGCGCCGTCTCTGCTTGGCCGCTAGAGAGCGATCGAACGATGTGATTGGAATCCAGGGCCTTTTGGCAAAATCCCTTCTCGCTTTTCCTTCTTGTCATCCACGTCCTCTCCCTCTTCCTCTCATTCAACTCCTCTCCTCCTTCTCCACCTCCATCTGTCCCTCCCTTCCTTCTTCCACTCTTCCTCCTTGATCTTCTCTATTCCTCCTTTTCCTGTTCCTCCTCCCCTTCCCCTGCAAGGGCCCTCCCTATCTTGTCTTTGAAGACATTTCCTCTTTACTGCCTCTTTGTTCCCAGTGCTCTTCTACCAAGTGTATTCCAACCCCAGGACCTTTGCATTGGCCATTCGGCTACCCGAGAACCATCTTTTTGCTTTGGTCAGCTAAGTACTACTCCTGGACTCGTGCCTGCTCCATAAAGGTCCCTTCCTGCATTAGCCAGGCTCTTTTGACCAACATCCAGGGACCCGCTATAATTGTACCTCAATGTTTTGCCTTCCAGGCTGCCTTCCCCAGGGTGAGGTTCAGAATTTAGAGAACCCCTGAGTCAATTTATTTTGGATCCATGGTTGTTTTTTTTTTTTTTTTTTCCGAGGTAGGGTCTCGTTCTAGCCCAAGCTGACCGGGAATTCACTATGTACTCTCAGGGTAGCCTCGAACTCACGAGCCTCCTATCTCTGCCTCCCAAGTGCTGCGACTAAAGGTTTGCACCACCAGGCCTGACTCTGTTCCCCTCACCCACGGTTTTTATTAACACCAATGGGGCGTACTGGCAGGATTTAGAGCAAAAAGAACGGGAAAGAAGCTCTGAATTGCCTAGGAATAGGAGTGGAGGGCTTTAAGGTCTTCTGGGGAAATAGAGAGGGGAAGGTCTTGCACTGCGTTGTGGGGCATCCCCACGCTGTATAAGTTATCTGGAGGCTGTATGGGGTATCCAGACAGTGTATGGCATGTCTGTTTCACATGGAGATGGGAAATTATGCTGGACCCATACTGTCCCAGAACGTTCCAAGCAGACTTTAATCTGTTTTGGTTTCCCAGATGTTAGCTTTTGAGGGAGGAGCTGTCCCCTCCCATCAAGGTACGGACTGACTTTGGAATAAGCATAATAGAAGGGATTCCCAGACTGGAGCCTGGATTTACTTACAGGGAGGGGGAGTGTGAACAACTTTTAGAAACCTCAATTTCTACATCCCGGTCTGGGAGGGGAGCTCAGAAACTGACACCCATCAGAGTAGGCAAGCCCCTAAAAGCAAAGTCTTTTTAAAATTTATTTATTTATTTGAGAGAGAGAGAGACAGGGAAAGAGGGAGACACAGGATATGGGTGTGCCAGGGCATTCTTCCACTGCAAATGAACTCCAGACACATGTACCACTTTGTGCACCTGGCTTACACGGGTCCTGGGGAATCAAACTCAGGCCATTAGCACATGCTTCACTCTGTGATTGCAGGAGCTTGTACATAGTAGGTGCTCAATAAATGTGAACTGAGTGTGACTGTGTGCTCCTCCATTTAGATAAATCAGAGGCTGTGCATGCCTCTGTCATCCCAGTACCTGGAGGTGGAGGCAGAAGGTTGAGGATTCAAGGTCAGCCTCAGCTCCATGTCAAGTTAGAGGCCAGTTTAGATAAGACCCTGCCTCAAACAGAGAGAAAGAAGAGGGAGAGAAAAGAAGAGAGGAGGACAGCGAGAGTGCTGACAGTGTCTGGCTGGCTGCTCTCTGAAGTAACCCTTCCCTGAAAACTAGAGGGAACTAAAGAGTTAATAACTAACTTTAAGATTAGAAGGCAGTGAAGAATTGGAGACATAGGAGCTGGAGAGATAGCTTAGCAGTTAAGGCCTTTGCCTGCAAAGCCAAAGGATCCCAGTTAGACTCTCCAGGTCCCATGTAAGCCAGATGCACAAGGGGGCACGTGCATCTGGAGTTCCTTTGCAGCGGCTGAAGGCCCTGGCCCACCCATTCTCCCCCGCCTCTTTCTCTTAAATAAATAAATAAATAAATAAATAAAAAAGAATGGAGACATCCAGTCCTCCCTAGCCAATTCTGCTAAAGAGCCTATTCTGAGCAATTAACTTTGATGCCTTTTCTGCTTCCCTTGGACCTGTAGCTGATTTAGTTTGTTTGCCTTAGGATCCTCCTTATAAGTTTGAACCCCAGCCTGACTCAGCGCTTCAGCCTTCATCCTGCGGGAAGGCTGCTGCCCTGCACTGTACCTCTAAACAGGCTGTAGAGATCAAGTCAGGTGTTCTTTCTTGCTTTTCTCTTACACCTTCCTTACACTCTCCCTGGCCCCAACCTTCAACCTTCTCAACTGCTACATGGGACACAAAATTGGAGCCTGGATTTAGGGGATAAAGCCAAAATACCGAAGAAAAAAACATAATGAGAACAAAAAAATGCCTCCCTCCCACCCCCCTATGATGGTGTGGAGGTTGGTGGGTCCCATTTCTCATTTGAAGCAGATTTTCTGGTCCCCAGAAAAACAGCGCTGACACAGTGCAGGCACTCTGGAAGAAACACCACATGTGGGACTTCACAGCTTCCTGTGGGGGAAGAAAGGAGGGCAGGCAGGGAGAAAGAGGAAGGAAGTTACCAGGTCAAGGTCAAGTAGAGAGGGCTGGTTTGTTCACTGGGAGAAGCCAGCTTTAAAACCCCAGTTGATAGCCAGTCCTGGTGGCGCATGCCTTTAATCCCAGCACTCAGGAGGCAGAGGTAGGAGGATCGCCGAGAGTTCGAGGCCACCCTGAGACTACATAGTTAATTCCAGGTCAGCCTGGACCAGAGTGAGACCCTACCTTGCAAAACCAAAAAAACAAAACAAAACAAAACAAAAAAAAAAACCCAGCTTACTCAGTAGCTTCAAAAAATGCTAGTTTTCTCCCCAAGAAAGGACCCAGTGACTTCGTCTTTGCAAAGTCTCCCTGGGAGACTTGGGGCAATAGAGAAAGCGGACTTACTTATTTATTTCAGGTAGGGTGTCACTCTAGCTCAGAGCTGACCTGGAATTCACTATGTAGTCTCAGGGTGGCCTTGAACTCACTGTGATCCACCTGCCTCTGTCTTCAGGTGTGTTTCACCATGCCCAGCCAGAAGGCAGATTTTGCTGTTGAAACCTGGGAGAAAGATGGGTGCTATTTGCATCTGTTGGAGATGTCACATCTGTAAGGATAGTTTCTGCACAGAAAATAACAGCCCAAAATGCTTCTGGACTAGGACAGAGGGTGTGTAGAGCCCCGCCTAGAATCCCAGTGAGGAGGGGGTGTGGCTGGGAGGTGGAGCCCAGCCTAGAATCCCAGTGAGGAGGGGGCGTGGCTGGGAGGTGGAGCCCCGCCTAGAATCCCAGTGAGGAGGGGTCGTGGCAGGGAGGTGGAGCCCAGCCTAGAATCCCAGTGAGGAGGGGGCGTGGCTTTGAGGTGGAGCCCCGCCTAGAATCCCAGTGAGGGAGGGGTTGTAGAGTGTATAGCAAGTATAAGGCCGTACAATCCATCTCCAACATTACACACACACAAAACTGACAGGACTGAGACTGAAATTAGTTAGAAAAAGGCTCCTAAGATAAATCTTGGACTGATTTCTGTCTGCTTATGTTACACATTCGTTCTGTTATCTGCACTAGCCTGGTAGAGCTGGAATTACTCAGGTGGGCGCACCGTTCAAGCCCAGACCCTTTCAGATTCTGCACCCAGGTGTGTTGACTTATTATGGATTCAGCCCCCGGCCCATGATAAAAAGCCCTAGTGGAGCCCACTAGGGGTTTCTGTCTTTTTTTGGGCTCCTGGACTGTTCATCTCCCAGCACCTACGGTCCTTGCAACCAGATCTGTTTTTGCATTTTGGTCCTTAAAGCACAACATCTCTCTTTTAGAATATTCCTTTTCACATTTTTTTCCCTAGGCCCATGGACTTTTACATGGGTCCTTAGACCGTGTGGATGTACCCACTCCTCACCCTTTGGTTTCTGGACTTTATGGAATAAATGTAATAGTTTACAGATATTATCCATCTTAATTCTTTGTTAAAACAGACAAGAGTTCAGGTATGGGGTTTGAGTAACATTCCCCTCAAAAAAAAAAAAATCTCGGTGACAAGACTCTGACCTAGACCTTGGGAGTGGTGACTGGGGTATCCAGGCAGCAGGTAGAGCAAACTAGTGGAGGGCTGGATGGGGCAAACAAGACTGAGGCCCCAAGAGGGCCAGTGGTGGCCGTGACAGGGGCATTTAACAGGGTGGCCTACCAACTGGACTGGACACTGTGGACAGCACAGAAATCTAGGGCATAACAATACCAGGCAGCAATACCAAAAACAGGAAATAGCCAGGGTTCCAGAAGGACATGGAGGAAGGAAGGAAACAGAGGAGGAAAGGACTGTGGCAACTGGGAGAAATCCAGAAAGTAGGTGAAAGGTCTATAGAGATTGTAGCTGTTTATTCTGGAGTAGCAGAAAGATTCTCCAGAGAGAGAAGTTCTCAGAATGGGATACTGCAGGATGAATATGAGCTTGGTGGAGGGAGAATGACAAAGCATTCTCACAAAGGATTGGATGTGATAGAAGATCCTGATTTAAATTCCAACTCAGCGGGCTGGAGAGACGGCTTAGTGGTTAAAGTACTTGCCTGCATAGCCAAAAGACCTCAATTCAATTTCCTAGGACCCACGTTAGCAAGATGCACAAATGGTACATGCGTCTAGAGTTTGTTTGCCTGCTGCGCCCATTCTCTTTCTCTGCTTCTTTTTCTCTTGCTCTCTCTAAATAAATAAATAAATTAATTTTAAAAAAGAAAGGTAATGTAAATTCCAACTCAGCACTTTCTACAGGACCTAGTTACCCCAGTCCCCGCCTTAATTCTTTCTCCCTCCCTTCCTCCCTCCCTTCCTTTCTTTCTCAAAGTAGGGTCTCACTCTAGTCCAGGTTGACCTGAAATTCACTATGTAGTTTCAAGGTCCTACCTCTGCTGCCTGAGTGCTGGGATTAAAGGCATGCGCCACCACGCCTGGCTCCTTAGTTCTTTCTTAGAACTGTAGGAATAAGTGATTAAAACAGGTGAACCAGGGCTGGAGAGACAGCTTAGCAGTTAAGGCACATGCCTGCGAAGCCTAAGAACCCCAGTTTGATTCTCCAGGTTCCACGTAAGCCAGATGCACAAGGAGGCACATGCGTCTGGGGTTCGTTTGCTAGAGGCCCTGGCGCACCCATTCTCACTCTCCCTTTCTTTCTTTCCCTCTCCCTGTCTCTAATAAATAAATAAATAAAAATAAAATCTTAAACCATGTTTGACCTGCTCTGAGCACTGAAGGAGGCTGCAGAGTGTCTCCTATGATGCAAGCGGCGGGGGGATGCAGATAGGTGTGGTCAGCAATGGGGTGTCTACCCTTACAAGCAGGGGCAGTTCCAGATACTGTAAGAACATGCATGGACTTGGGCATGTTGGCGCACGCCTTTAATCCTAGCACTCGGGAGCAGAGGTAGGAGGATCGCTGTGATTTTGAGGTCACCCTGAGACTACATAGTCAATTCCAGGTCAGCCTGGACCAGAGTGAGACCCTACCTCGAAAAGCCAAAAAAAGAACGTTCATGGGACACAATGAAATTCTAAGAAAAGTACTTTTTTCCAAAACAGGTGTTTATTTTCTGAAGCCCAGAGATCAGAGAAGATAGTGACATCCCCACAAAACTGTGACAGCCAAAAGCAGGTGCCTGACTCCACCCACCTCACATACCCCACAGCCAAGTAGTATACTGCAGCTCTCAGAGGAGGCAGTGGAAGGTCCATTCAGCTCCTCCTACACCCTCAGGGCTGCCATTGCCTCTCAAGGGCCACCTTGTTTCCCTGCCTGTCAAGAGAGATAAGACCCCAGATGTCAAAAACAGGTACACCTGTATAAATGCAGACTGTGTCCTAAAACAAAGTGAGAAGGACTCAGGTGAGTGATCTGGGCCCCACCATCCCTGAGCACTCTCCTTTCCTACTGGTCCCTGCTACTTTGCACTTGTGCAGTTCTCCAACTCCACTTCCCCCTCCTCACCTGAGACTCAGAGTGTCAAGGAACCCAGGACCAACAGCAACAGCACTATAGGCTTTGGAAGGCTGGAGGTGACCAGGGAGCTGGCAGAGTTGAATACACGTATTGGCCTTGAAGCCTCCTTCTCTTTCCTGTGGGGAGAGGGTGGACTCAGGCAACAGCCAGGCCTGAGCTCTGCTCATGTGGCTGCTTTTATTTTTGTTTGTTTGTTTTGTTTTTTTTGAGGTAGGGTCTCACACTAGCTCAGGCTGACCTGGAATTCACTCTGTAGTATCAGGGTGCCCTTAAACTCACAGTGATCTTCCATCCTCTGCCTCCCAAGTGCTGGGATTAGAGGCAAGCACCATCACACCCGGTTTGCTCCTTTAATTATTATCATTATTATTATTAGAGACAGACAGAGAAAGAGAGAGAGACAGACAGAGAATGGGCACACCAGTGGCCTCTCAGCTGCTGTGAATGAACTCCAGATGCGTGCACCCCCTTGTACGCAAGTGTGGCATTGCACCCTTGCATCACTTTTTTTTGTTTGTTTGTTTGTTTGTTTGTTTTTGAGGTAGGGTTTCACTCTGGTCCAGGCTGACCTGGAATTCACTCTGTAGTCTCAGGGTGGCCTCGAACTCACGGTGATTCTCCTACCTCTGCCTCCCAAGTGCTGGGATTAAAGGCGTGCGCCACAACGCCTGGCTCCTTGCATCACTTTTTGCGTCTGGTTAAACGTGGGACCTGGAGATTGGAACTGGTGTTCTTAGGCAGTTAACCACCAAGCCATCTCTCCAGCCCTCTTTTAATTATTATTTACTTTTGAGATGTGTGTAGTATTTGGTGTGTGTGTGTGTGTGTGTGTGTGTGTGTGTGTGTGTGTATTCATGTGGAGGCCAGAGGAGGACAATTCCTCCTCTATCACTCCTCCACCTTATTTCTGAGATAGAATTTCTCACTGAACTTGGAGCTTGTATTGTTTTTCAGGTAGGCTGGCTGACCAGCAAACCCCAGTGATTCTCCAGTTTCCATATTCAGTACTGGGGCTGTACACATGCACAGCCATACCCAGCTTTTTATGTGTGTACTGGAGATCAAACTCCAGTCCTCTGCATGCTTGTATGGCAAGTGCTCTTACTGACTGAGTCACCCAGGCCCTGCAATGTTTGGATAGACCCCAGGGCCAACTTGTATGCCAGGCAGATGCTCTACTGCTAAACTTTACCCCAAGCCTTTCACTGGGGGATTCTAGGTGGCCAGGCCACCCGAGCCATGTCTCCAGCTCTTTTTCTTCTTGCTTTTTGCTTTGAGTCAGGGTTTCACTAAGTTGCCTGGGATGGCCTTCCTGCCTTAGCTTTTTTTTTTTATTTGTTTGGTTTTTGTTTTTTTGAGGTGGGGTCTCACTCTAGCCCAGGATGACCTGGAATTAGTCTCAGGGTGGCCTTGAACTCCCTGCAATCGCCCTACCTCTGCCTCCTGAGGGCTGGGATTAAAGGCGTGCACTACCACTGCCTGGCTTGTGTTGGAGACCACTGAGCCAAACTGCAGCCATTTGGAAGAAAAAACTGCATCTTCTAAGTTAGATTTCAGCTTCCTGAGTGTCTGTGAGCAACTACATAACTAGCCTTCCCAGAGACCTTACCCTGACCTGTAGATAAGAATAATGAGTAACTTAAAGATATATAGGACTGCTGTAACCCCCCCCCCCCTTTATGACCTTGTGCAAGGCACATTCCTCAGCTGGGTATCCTAGCAACCCTGCTGCTCTTAGAGCAGGGTGTTTAGCCACAAGGAATATCATTGATAGACTTTTATCTGAGGTTCCCTCCCTGTGCAGCTGTGTAACTGGATCAAGGTCTCCGCCCTCAGGAGCTTCTTTGTTTTGCTTACTATATAAGCTGAGACCTTTGCAATAAACTTTGAGCCTTGATCAGTATTTTGTCTTGGCTCCATTCTTTGTGTCTGCTTGTCCCTCATCCAGGAACAGCCTCCCCTTGAGCCCCTGTTGAACCCCGCCGGCCGGGGCAAGTGGCGCCCAGACGTGGGGCTTGAGGTACGAGGACTGACTTGGACGTCGCAAGGAAGGACGGCCGTCTCTTCAGCATTGGATCGCCACCTCATTGGTGAGTGAAGATCCACAGTGGGTCACTGCAGGAAAGCCCGCCTGTAATACAGACCTGGGTAAGGTAAGAATAGCGACGAATGTCTCGGGACAAGCCATATTTGTTCATAGTTTATGAACCTCAAGGCACAAAGAAAATCGGGTGATCCTTTGGGGACATCCTCCCCTTGGGATTTACAGGCCCAGAGTGGGCTGCCTCCCCAATGAAGAAATTGTCTCTGAGAAGTTTCATATGGTTGTCTCGCCATTAAAAAACTAGGCAGAGTTTGTTTCCCCAGTTAGCGAAAAACAAACTCCCTTTCTCCATCAGAGAAAGACTAAATACTACAAGCCCAGGGGCTGCCCCCCCCAGTGAGAAGGTAATATATTTGCCCCACTGACGGGTCAGGCGAGAGATAATGTAAAGAAAAAATAAACTGTCCGTTTCTCCATCAGAGAAACGTAACTTAACTAAGCGGGGCTAGCTTCCCCACTGAGGAATTAGGAGAGGTGTAATGTAAAGAAAAACAGACTTTTTCCATCTCAAAGAAAAAGACAGATCTCCCTCTCAGACACTGTTTTCTTATTTCATTCTTTGTTTTTGGTTTAAGCCATGGACTTGAATCAAGGCGACAGGGCAACTGAAGTCTCTCGGCCAGGGCTACTCTCTGGCATTGACTGAAGGCCCCGAGCTCATTGTTCAAATCCTGACAGCACGACCGGGTGCTGGCAATAAACCTTCTATCTATTCCTCTTTACAATTTACAAACTGATCATGCATAGGCCAATAAAAGCCTTTAGGGCAGCTACCGGTTTCTTAAACTTGTGGTCAGGCTTATGTTTAAGATCCATTGGGGAATTCCCCTGAGCTACTTATAGCCCAGAAATGTTGCCCTCTAGTATTGGCATTTCTAAACTTTCTCTATCGTGAAAAACACTAGCTTTCACCAAAAAACTGTGGCAGGAAAAACTGCTCAAAAACCACAGGCAACAACAAAGACAAAAGCTCATAGCTGGGGGCAAGGCTCAAGCTCCTACAGGCTTTTCTTTTCAGCAAACGTTAAACAAATAGGAATTGTTTATTCAAGGGCTTGAGGAATCTCTCAAGATGCAGGGGACCCAAGTTAAATTTTTTGTTCTCTTAAAAAATGTGTGTCCATGGTTCCCCCCAAAAAAGACACTATCGATGAGGAACGATGGGGTCACATGGGTGATTATTTAAAAGATTTTTATCGCCCCCTCCTATTGAAACCTGATTAATAATGTCCTTCAGTCTCACTATTAGATAAGCCCCTTCCCCCTTGCTTCTCAGAGCTGGATGCCAAGCCCAGACTCCAGGGGCGTGCCTACCCCACCTGGGCTCAGGCAGCCTCCAGCCACACTGGCCCAGCAAGGTAAACAAGGAGATAATAGGCTTTATTGGGGCTCTTTCTTAGCTTCGCTGGCTTGCAGAGTTTAGGGACTTCTAACAAAAAAAAAACAGTCTCAAATAGATATGGACTTCTTTACAACTGTTTTAAGTTCACTTTGTCTCTCTATACTTTTCTGGTACTACTAACAAAATTTCAAAATATGGGTAAATACCAAATTACTATAAGTAGATGTGAATTTCTTATAAGTATTTACAACTGTTTTAAGCTTACTTTGTCTCTCTATGCTTTTCTGGGACTGCTAACAACAACAACAACAAAAAAAAAAAAGCAAGCAAACAAACAAAAAAAAACAGTTTCAAGAATTATATTTAAATTTAAATATGTGCTTAATACTAAATTTGTCAAAAAAATTTTTTTTAATAATGTTCAAATCTACTTTCATAATTTAAATGTGTGTCAAAAGTCAAGTCTGATCTATTCTTTAAAGATATTTCATAAGGCCTTTTTTTTTCCATTGGTAATAATAAGATAAACTGATTAAAAATAAACTGAAAAAAAAAAAAAAAAAAAACTTTAAATGTTGGTAACTAATGAAAAAGATTATTACAAAGTGGTTACATAATTTGTAAAATAAAAATATGTACCTGTAGATATTAAGTAAACTTAAACAAAAAGTTAAAGATAAAACACTTAACCAGATTGCAGATCTTTTAAGATACAATAAAGTGATTATCAACCTAGGGCTTACATCAAACTAATAAAAGCATGGCTCTAACTGATAAAAGGTTACTATGGTATTCAGTTTGTAAATTTACAACTTTAACTTGTTGATATTAATCTGGTCATGATGATGGTTAAAAAAGACTAAATTTAGAGTACCCAATAAAGTTAATTAAGTTCCTATTTGTCAACATTTTAACTATATCTTAAGGTTAAAATTGACTCATTAATATTTAATTCTCTCACATGATTAATATAACTAATATACAAAAAATGCCTAACATCTCCCTCCATTGCCTGTGATAATTGTTTCCTATCCAACTATGTGCTCCTGATAACATAACTGCCTTTGTTATGATTCTGGTAAATGTCACACAACCCTGGGGGTCCCCAAACACTCGTGTGGGGGACTTGACACTTCCTTTGATTCCCTGACTGAGAAACCCAAGCAAACCCAAGACTGAGACTCGAAAAATTCTTCTCAGACCGGTCTGGTAAGTATCTGAGCGCTCTCTCTCTCTCTCTCTCTCTCTCTTTCTCCTTTTTAAAGCTTTTCTTGGGCCCTATGTTTCTGTCATATTCGTGTGTCTGTGTTATTGGGCCCTATATGTTTCTGTCATATTTGTGTGTCTGTATGTTGTTTCCCTATGGACAGACGCTTCTCCCTTGACTTAATAACATGGGACAGTTCCCTTCCCCCTCTTTAGGACAAAAATCAAGGACATCGCTCAGAAAAATGGAGTATCTATTTCTGTTCCTCAATGGCTATCAGAGGACACCCTTTCATTCAAATATTAAAAAAAAAAAAAAAAAAATGTTTTCTGTCCTAGGAACAGACATCCAGACCAGATCCCATACATCGTGACCTGAAAAATTTAATTAACCCCCACCCTTTTTCACTCCTTTCTTCACAGGTGTTGGCAGCCACAGCTAAAAGAGACATTAAGCCCACCGCTGAAGCCTCGGTCCCAATTCTTGTGTGGGGGAGGGAATGGAAACTGGGAATTACATCTCAGGTCAATAAATAAGTTACATCTCAGGTCAATTAATGAGTTACACCTCAGGTCAATAAATGGTTTACAAAATTTGCCTGTTATAAAAACCAGAGGCCCCCATGGCTGAGTATCTCTAAAAGGTCCTACAGGTATAAAACTCCCCAAAAGCTATGTTATTGGACTGATTAAAATTTTTCTCAAACTTTTTCTTCACAGATAGATATTGATTAAAAGCTGTCAATCAGGATAGATGCTCTAAAAAATGCTGTTATGTATTAAAAAGACGGGTTGTCAATCTGGTGGTTCAAAAGCAATTGTTCTGTCATGAGCATTATTCCTTTATCCTACAATGGGACTGCTACTATATGGTAAAAGGTTAAAAATCATATTTGGGGTATTTAAAATCTTAATAATCTTAACATAAATTTACAAGGTTTACAAAAAGAAAATATCTGTTATTTCATATAGTCATTTGTCTTTTGGTGATCCTGCTAAGGCTGCAAAAAGATTTTTTTGATGCCTTAAGTATCTCCCAAGCAGTTTCTTTCTCAGATTCTCATTTGGCTTAAGAAGGGGAAATTTACTGCTGGGCAAACATAGATTACAGAGTTAGAGGTCAACACATTCCTTAGCTAGTTAGGCCTGGGTTGAATAAATGTCTGATTCTATAATGACAGTACTGTCATCTGGCTAATAAATGATGTCTTCTAAGTAAAAAAGAAAAAAACTTTAACTTGGTTTACAACAGTAATTAAGAGAAATAATAAACTCAAAAATTTCCAGGAGGCTTATTTCAGCAATACAATTGCAACTTGTTTCAACATACAGAGGTGGCTGTGCCTGAGTCAGGCAAGCAAACAGTGTTGCAGAGACTGAATGTAACAGGTTAATTGATTTCTTTATTTGGTTCTTCAGTATATACCAAAATAAATATAATTTATGATTACAGTTGGAAATAAATAATCAGAGATACAGCCCATCTTGGGTCCCAAAGGTGGCCTCAAACAAAATTATAAAAAGTACTCTAAAAGAAAATTATTTTAAGTTTTGTACGTGTCTGCCCCTCCCTTATCCTTTTGTACTTGGGCCCAGGTGGGTCAATCACCTAATGAAATTTACTCTTAGTTGTACCTGGTATATTATCACCAATTGTATTAAT
The DNA here is from genome assembly GCA_036365145.1 of Orientallactaga sibirica. Classification (NCBI taxonomy): domain Eukaryota; kingdom Metazoa; phylum Chordata; class Mammalia; order Rodentia; family Dipodidae; genus Orientallactaga; species Orientallactaga sibirica. The sequence continues at coordinate 1,829,280 of JAEOAD010002758.1, forward strand.
TCTAAAAAAGACACAGCTACAGATTACTCCTCCAATGTAGTCTTTATTGTCATGTGTTCTCCTGACTTAATTATGCCAATCAGAAGGACTGAGTCCTGGTACTCCAGCTTCCAGAGCTCAAGTGTTCCAGCAACCTCTGCAGGTCCACTATCACAGACTGGAGCTGGCAAGCTGAGGAATCGCGACTGAGGACCTGACTCCCGCTGAGACCTTCCCCTAACAATGAATGTAAACCCTATAGCCACTGTAAGCCCTGTAAATTTGTTTACCTAATGTCTGTAAAACATATAGTCTCTGTACACCCTATAGCCACTGTAAACCCTGTGATTTGTTTATCTTTTAAAACCTATAGTTTCTGTAAAACTTAATGTCTGTAAAACTTATAATTTCTGTAAAACCTAATGTCTGTAAAAAACTTATAGTTTCTGTACACCCTATAGCCACTGTAAACCCTGTAGATTTGTTTACCTTTTATAATCATTCTAGACATGTTGACCAAGGTTTAATACTCCAAGCCTCTGGGAACCGCATAAGCATTCAGACTTATGCACCCCCTAGGGGGATGGGTACCAATGTGGGTGTGAAAAAAAAAAAAAAAAAAAACACAAGGGAAGGTCTTACTGACCACATCTGAATTCCCTGAGAGAAAACCTGACTTGCATGGAGGTTGGTACCATACATAATAATTATATAGGCCCTGCCTCCCCTCCCCAAAAGGTACCAAGGGCCAAATCTGTGGGCAATAAAAATGACCCACGGGAGGAGCCAGGTCACTTCTCCCCCACTTGGTTAAAGCCCACCGCTTGACTGCGGGCCTCCCCCTGTCTTGTATAAAAGAAGGGAGGAGATGTTGGAGACCACTGAGCCAAACTGCAGCCATTTGGAAGAAAAAACTGCATCTTCTAAGTTAGATTTCAGCTTCCTGAGTGTCTGTGAGCAACTACATAACTAGCCTTCCCAGAGACCTTACCCTGACCTGTAGATAAGAATAATGAGTAACTTAAAGATATATAGGACTGCTGTAAACCCCCCCCCTTTATGACCTTGTGCAAGGCACATTCCTCAGCTGGGTATCCTAGCAACCCTGCTGCTCTTAGAGCAGGGTGTTTAGCCACAAGGAATATCATTGATAGACTTTTATCTGAGGTTCCCTCCCTGTGCAGCTGTGTAACTGGATCAAGGTCTCCGCCCTCAGGAGCTTCTTTGTTTTGCTTACTATATAAGCTGAGACCTTTGCAATAAACTTTGAGCCTTGATCAGTATTTTGTCTTGGCTCCATTCTTTGTGTCTGCTTGTCCCTCATCCAGGAACAGCCTCCCCTTGAGCCCCTGTTGAACCCCGCCGGCCGGGGCAGGTTTGCCTTAGGCTTTTGTATGCTGGCATCACAGTCCTGTGCTATTCATCTTCACTTGTTCAGGCTTTACAAGCTCCTTGCTGCCCTCCACCCCCTCTCAAGTCCCTAGGGAGAGGAGCAGGCAGCAGCTACCCAGAGCTGTGTGGTCCCAGGGATAAGTTCTCCCTCTCTGAAACCTGCACTTTACTCCCTGACACAATATGTATTATAAGGTCCCACTTTGTACCTAGTGCTAACTGCAAAAATTCTGCTTTTGTAATCACACTTGCTTGCTTTTGCTCAGGACAATTTTTAAGGTTCCACTTAGCCTGGATGACTCCATTTTGTTGTTTTCTTTCTTGTTGCTGCTATTTCCTAGCTAAGACCCTTGAGTAACTTGCCCCACACTTGCCCCTGCTTGATAGTTCTTAGAATTGTTGTGAAAATGTTTGTGGAACTCTGATATAATCATCTGACCTAACCATATGAGCTTGTAAATCCCTGAAGTAAGCATCTGCCCTGAAGGGAACAGGAAGTTACTGAGACTTGTAAAATTCCATGAGAAGCTTCTGTTTATCTGTGCCCCCAGCTGCTTGTGGTTTTTGCCTTTAAAAACCTTGTCCCAGGGCTGGAGAGATGGCTTAGCGGTTACGGCGCCTGCCTGCTAAGCCTAAGAACCCGGTTCCAATCTCCAGGTCCCACGATTAGCCAGATGCAAAGTGATGCAAGGGCGCAATGCCACACTTGCCCACAAGGAGGTGCACGCATCTGGATTTCGTTCACAGCAGCTGAGAGACTGCTGGTGCGCTCATTCTTTATCTGTTTCCCTCTCCTCTCCCTCTCTGTCTCGCTCTAAAAAACAAAACAAACAAAAAAAACCCTGTCCCCTAGCCCTTCGGGTGGCAGTCCTAGCTCTTGGGCCTGGCTGCGTCCCTGGCCGATCAGCTTATTCTCCCGTGGTGCCTATCAATAAATTCTTTTGCTGTGCACATTTGTCTGGTTTTCTGCCTCCATTACTGTGTGATTCTCAGACTCAACAGTATTTTCTGAGCCAAGTGGGTCCCTAGTCTTGGGGTAGGAAGATGAAAGTGACAAGGGTGTAGTCTCAGGTGGGAGTGGAGGTGTCTGACCTTAACTTCTCCAATTCGGCTACAGTGTCCTGCAGCGTCCTGTTCAGTTTGATGATATTTCCTGGATGACACAAAATCAAAAGGGGCTTGTCAGCCTGTGCCCTTGACCTTCGCCCAGCTTCATCTCAGGGACAGGATCTCTAGCCCCAACCTGGGAACCTGCTTTGTCTCTTAATTTTTTTTTTTCCGAGGTAGGGTCCCGCTCTAGCCCAGGCTGACCTGGAATTCACTATGTAGTCTCAGGGTGGCCTCGAACTCACAACAATCCTCCTACCTCTACCTCCCAAGTGCTGGGATTAAAGGCATGCTCTACCACACCCAGCTTTGCTTCTTCTTCAGTTCCTGTCCAGCCCCTCCTCAGTTCTTTCTCCCCTTCTCACTCTCGAGGTCCTGAATGTGTGCCTGCTGCTCTTGGTTCTGAGCCTGTTGCTTCTGCAGGGAAAACTTCAGGGTCACCTGGGAAGAAGAAACATCAGAAACTGGGGTTAGTCCTGGGCTCTGGACTTCCTCCTGAGCCCTGTCATGAAAGGAACTTCCATTCTAAAGATATGTTTCCTGTTTCACTGCAACCTTCTTCATCCACCCAGGGATATATGTGAACATGCGCTCCTGAAATGGGAGTTTTAGCCCCACTCCTTACTCAAACCCTGGCAGAAATTTCCAGATGCTTTGCATTAGTGCCTGAGAAGAGACAATAAGGCCTCCTTCAAACCCCCAACACAGGGGACTTTCCCAGAGCAAGTTAGCTGATGAGAAGG